>JAPMOR010052242.1:2550913-2808148 GCA_026543865.1 Argiope aurantia | reverse complement strand
TATAATAAATATATAATATAATAAATATATAATATAATAAATATATATACTATATATAATAAAAAATTAGTATGATTGAAAATATATATGTATTGTAATTGTGAAATGAAATGAAAATGCATTTTTGTATCGTAATATTTTCAGAAGTTATTGCGGGAAAAAAAAATTTAATTTTAAATTAATTAAAATTTCAAGTATATCGTTCCGAGGTACATACTCATATTACCCAAAGCATATATGTGCCCCACTTGGTAGCTAGTTTGTCAAATGGTTTGGTATATACAGTGTTAACAAACATAAACATATATAAATTAATATTTATTAGTAGCTGGCCAGCTCTGGCAATCAGCTGGTCCGCCGGAATAATGGTTACATTTAATTTTAGATAAATCGTTTAGATATAACCTCGTGTTTATGATTCCTCTAAATTGTCAGATATTATAAGCATGATATTTTAATTATCTTACTTAAATTCTCTTTATTATGTACATGAACTTTTCTACTGCAGACCAGTCCTATAACATCATAGCGTATTAAAAACATAAATGTCCAATTCATCTATCTTCTAAATTTCGCGCTCTTGTAAATTAAATAGATATTAATCAGAATCGTTCTTTAGCTTTCAACAGTAGAAGAAAAACACGCGGTTAAATGTTTGGTGAAAAAAATGAAAACTAATTCATTGATTTGGTTTTGGTTGAATTCAATGAATGAACCAATTCATTTGAATTTCCGAAGAACAATGTAATCTATCACTGACTATTAGGAAAAAAAAATTTAATGGCCAGAATTCAGAAAAAATAAGCACGATTATTAAATTAGTATCATTAGAAAGACGATTTTTTACTATGAAAAATCGTTTGCAATAATATTTTCGGAGTTATTGCAAACGAGTTTTCACCTTTGAATTTAACAGCTTTTATGCAATAACATTTTCGGGAGTTATAGTGGAAAAACGCCAGAATTCAGCTTAATTTTTAATTTATTAAGATTATAATTAAAATTTTTAAATAACTTCTATATGTATCAAATTGGGTAGATGCAGATCAAATGGTCTGTTTGTATAACGCCAACATAAACATATTCGTCTTTATTAGTAGTAGAGATATAACTTAATTTCATTTATTTACCCCAAATATAAGTATTTTATTTTAAAAATTCATTTAGAACGTAAATTAATTTGATCTTTTTATATGTAACGTTCATATTCTCTAGCTAAGATACTTTTAAACTGTAATGAGTGTTATCACTCGCATGTTTATTTTTAATTCTAGGCTCTAGAGATTTATTGATTTCTTAAGCAATACATAAAAACAAAATCCTAATTCAATTATCACCCGACAGAGTAAAATAGCTTAAAATATGTAGCATTAAATATATCGAATTTTGAAATGATGTTGTGAGTGATTTCAAGATTCAAAACAGCAAATGAAATTAAAATGCATTTTATAAATTCTTTGAAAGCTGCTAATCACATGTTTTTCTTTAGATGGAAATTTCACAAATTCTTATAAATCAAAACTATTCCACAATTAATTTAATAAACATGGTTTATTTCTAACTATTCATAACTCTAAAATGATTGAAAATTAAAAAAAATTTCTTGAAAATTCCTTAAATGTTTTGAATAACTTGTGGCGAATTTCAAGTAATGTTCGAAAAGTCTTTATTTTAGAAAAATTAAAATATAATGAATATCACATATTTCGAATATATTTGCATGTAATTTTGCAGAAGAATGTTTGTAGTTAAACTAATTTGTTTTCTATAAATTGTGTGCAATAACAACTTCTTAATTTGATAATTTGATTGTACGATAAAACGGTATTTTTATTGAATTTTTCATTTTAATAGCATGGCAACAAAGTATTAGCATGTAATTATTATAATTTCTGCTTAAAATTTACAATAGCATTTCCATTAATTGCTTGTTTTTAAAGCTGACTTCCTTTTTTTAATAGTACTGCAATGCGGTATATAAATTTTAAAAAACACCTAAAAATAGATTTTAATGAATGTCTATTGAACAAATTTTTTTGCAATCAGTTGTTAGTGCTTCAAATCGGAGCAGAAAATATTATATATATTGTTTTTGTTGTTGCCATTATTCGTATTTTATTGTATCGTCTGTATGGCCGACTGAGTAGTATTTTACCAGACAAATGTAATTATAAATAATGATCTTCCGTCTGACATTTTGATTTTTAAAACGACCTCAAAAATCAATTCTGTTTCAAACTTATTTTTAATAATTTGAACTATATACTAAGAAAAAGCATTTTTGAAAGATAACAAATATACGATGTTCGGTTATAATGAAAATATTTCTGCTCAGAGAATTGTAAAAAGGAAGAGAAATTTTTAATGATTCAAGCCCATAGTCCAAAACTATACCATACTATCATAAAGTTTTTGACTTGATTCGTCTGTCTTATTTTCATTTTTACAATTTACTTTTAATTGTACTGCATTGTACTGGCAAACAAAAAGTGTTTTTAATACTGAAGAAATGCTCATGTGTATAAAAGTTGTAATTAAAATAATGAAAAACGTTGCTGTAAAATATGCTTTAAAAATTTAGTATAATATGAGGAAATATTTTGCGGAAACAAAATCAATGTACTTGAAATTTAGATGACCAACATAATTTATGTGTAAATATATGTAATCAATATCCCTGATTTTTTTTTCAATTTTAAAGTTGAGTAAACTGATTTTTAAACAATAATAATATTCATTGAAGAAACAAGTTAAAACTGCGATTAATTTTTAAACAAAAAAGTTGAAAAACTGATTCTTAGTGAGCATCTAGTACGCAAGTAATAACTGCATGCCAAATTTGATATTTCTACTCCCATCGATCCGTCTTGAACGACTTTTACATCAAATACATTGCATGACTTATATCCATCAAATAATTTAATAAGGATATCTAGCCTATATACATTAACATATTAAAAGCATGCCGATTTTAATATGAAGTAATTTATAGAAAATATGCTGCCTATAAACATTATCATTTTGAGATTTGGTCGTAAAAGTACAAAATATTTGTGTTATGTGTTCAAAACATGTAAAAACGAATGATGAGAAAAAAACATCAGATGAAAAATAATTGTTGCATTCTCACACACGAAGGGTAACAGCAAGAGAATTTTTGATAAATCTTCATGCTTTAGAATTTCCACCGAGAAAATAAATCACAATGAATTATACAGTAGCTAAAGTTTAATGTGGTTATGTTGGAATTTAGAAATTTTGATAACGTTTCCGATTAATAACAATAACCGTATTGAGGACAATAACCGATTGATAGTGTTACGAATCTGCACTCTTGAAGAAGACGGGCCGGAAACCTTCTAGGCCAATCGGGTGTATCTCGGTTCCTAATGGACGGATCGACAAAATTCTCGAAGTTTCCAGCATTATCTATTTTGTCGCCAAAGTTGCCTAATTCATCGCCAAGTCACCAAATGGTCACTAAGTTTGTCGTTAAGTTCTGGGATCACTGGCTCGGCACCCGAGCAGCATCCAATACAGATGATTGTAAATGTCTTTCCAGTGATAGAACTAACCTTGCTGGGAAGCAACTTTACAGACTCGTAACCGTATTGAGAACAATAACCAATTGATAACAATAACCGTATTGAGAACAATAACCGATTGATAACAATAAACGTATCTATAACTTGTTTCAAAAAATTACAGAAAAAAATTCATTTATTACTTACTAGCTGCCTTTGGCGACCAGCCGGTTCGCCAGTATTACCGCTGACTACAATTTTCAATTAAGTATTTTAAGTAACTGGTCTCTTAATAGATTCTCAAACAAAACATTTTTAATCTTCAAATTTTGATAGTCATACCAAATTTATACTATTTTTTAGATCGTTTCTTTCAATTTACTATATATATTTTGCTAATTTGTTGTCATTTCCGGTAAAACTTAAACTTTAATTTAAAGTGGAAATGATGTAATTGCAATTAATATAAAGATATTTTTAAATAAAACCAAGTGTTTTATTTTATTTATCATCTTTATTGTTATTTATTTATTATTATTATTGCTGAATATGAGTATTGCAAACAGAATCGCTCGGTATTTAAGTCTTATGTAAACTACAAAATATTTTTCATAATTTATGTAATATCTCAAACAATAATTCAACAAAAATTTCTCAGATGCAGCATAAAATTCAATTTTTAGTTTTGCTTTCAAAAGGATTGAAATGAAATTAATAATAATATTTTGTTCCGGCCTATAAATGTATTTCAAAAATTATGAAGTCTAAATTTAATGCAATAAGGTATCATATTCTGAGAAATATTCTGTACACACCAAATTTTAAATAAATGAATGTTTCTATTGTCCACGATCAACTAAGACTTATTTATATAGTTTTGAATGTTAAAAATTTAGAAAAACTCAACATTTTCATAATCTTAGTCCAATTAATCTTGAGAAACCTGCGCGCTGATTGGCGTATTTTCTTTGAAGCGATCGATGGAAAATCTAAAATTATCCTTTTTTGTTATTGAATAGTGATATTCAAATTTTCATAAATCAGTCAGTTTAAGTGATTGTTTTAGTTGATTGGAAATTAACTCTTTTTATTTAAAATATTAGTGTTTCAAGAACATTTGGTTAATCGTGATTTCCACAGCAGAAGCTTTATGTAAAATTAAAAATTCGTTATTTATTAGAGCATTTATTGAATCAAGTTACATAAAATATAACCATTTTCCATTTAGACCATTTTAGCAGATCTGTGTCTTACTAAAGGTTTACAAATCAGCTGTGTGGCCCTGATTTGAATCGATATCCTGTTCATATTAAACAAAACTTGCCTTAAAATAAAACTGATTTATTGGATTAATAATATAGAGAGTGTAAAAGATCATAAAATAATTTTTCCTGAATTTAATTTTTAGAAAAAATAATATTTCATATTTGTTTCATCTCCTACAGACACGTGCCGAAAATTATGCTTTTGCAGATTTTATTTCCAAAAAGATTTAATTTATTTTTAATTGGGGCTTTAATCAATGTGATGGCAACACTTTGAAAAAAGCTAATTTTTTCCCAAGAATGCGAAACGTGCTTGTGCATCTTAAATTTAATTTTATTTTGTACGAAAAAAATTATTGAAAAACATAGTTAAAATATTTATTTAAAAATTCATTAAAAATAGAAATTTAATTTTAAGGTTAAAACATTGGTATCCTTTAAAAGATAAATTTTTGATCTTTAACTTCATATAAAAATCTTTTTTGTGCGGTAATATGTTCGGAAGTTATAGCAGACACACGTCAAAATTTCGCTTAATTTTTAAATAAATAAATTCTAGTTAAAAATTCGAAAAAATAACCCCCAGGTGCACATTCCCGACCTCCAAGGTATACACGTGCCAAATGTGGTAGCTGTAGGTTGAATGGTCTGGCCTGTAGAGTGCCAACATACACACACACACACACACACACAAACACACACACACACACACACACATTGAGCTTTATTATAAGTATAGATATAGATTGCTTATCGACGATTATCCTTTAAAAGGTCACTTATATATTTTCAGCACTTATATTGATTTTTAAAATATTTTACCAATGCCATAAACATCATTTCGAAATATTAAGTGCTTGGAACATTTCTACGCTCATTGGAAATAAATCATCAACATTAATTGCTTCATTTTTCTCACAAAATGCTCACGATTTTTGAAAATTTTACTAGGAAGAGGCTGTGAAGTTTTCACCTGTGTGGTCGCATTGCATGGCATATTTAAGGTAAATTTTCACACCTGTTACTTTTCCAAATGCATACTCAATTATCTTCACTAAACTATTGAACCACATATAGAGTTTTAACAAGGACGTTATTATTCCCGTTGGATGAAACTATTATAGTTTGTTTGTTTTTTCATTATTGTATTTATTTTCCTTCTTGTTGCAACATCGTTCTATGGAGATTTTAACACATTTTCGGCGAAAGTTATTGTAACCATAATTAAAAATTAATTTGTCAATTTGTGACCTATAAATTTAACATAATAAAAGCGGTCCGTTTTTAAAACGAATGATAAATGGCATGGAAAAATGAATTGTTTGCTGTTACATCAATTGAGAATATCCTGTTGAAAGCCAACACAAACTATATGAAAAGTTGAAATATTATGCATTTTTAATCGCTTCCAATGTGTTTTATTAAGAATTAGGGAAATTATATAAAGTATTAACCATTATTTAAATTTTTACGAATTATGTTTTTTTTTCTGATTACAAAAAATGCATTCTATCCTAATACTTTCTTAAATATTTAAATGAAATAGTCTCCGTAATTATGTCTTAATGACTTTCTGGGCAAAATATTTTTTAAATTCTAATTTCGTATTCGTATTCTTTCGTATTTCGTATTCGTTTCTAACGTATAACTCTTAGTATTTCAGAAAACTTCCTCAATTCTGTTCATTGTGCTATGCATTTCCCTTATTTTCTAGCTATATCCTTGTGCATACTATTATATCACAGGATAGAGAAGCACTATTTGAAAATTGGCGCTCCTTAAAAAAATTTCACAATTGCTTATACTGAAATTAAACATTAACTGTAAGAACAACAAAATTTTAAATGTTTTATGAAAACAATGAAATATATTGCTGCAAAATATTCTTAAAATATCTTTTTTGAAATTTATTGGGCAAAAAGATTATACGGCAAAGAAACTTAATCATTGAAAAGAATTTTTTTTTAATTTAAAGGTTGTAAAAATTATTCTATGCTGTAATATTTTCGAAAGTTATCACGAAAAAAGTTTATCTTAGTTTTTTATTAATTAAAAGTTTTAAAAATCCCTTCCCAAGGTGTATATTCCCACCCTCCAAAATATATGTGTGCGAAGTTTGATTGCTCTAGGTAAAACCACCTGCCCTTTATAATACCAACACATACGCACATATTCATTTTTATTAAAAGTAGAGATATAAATGAAACCCAGAGGTTCTATGAATGTACGATATGAGATTGCAACAAAGATGGCGAACTATTAATAAACTAAAAGGAAAGTGAATGGAAATGAGTGAACATAAGAGAACAATGATTAAAGTTTAATTAATTTTTAGAATTATTTGCTTGATTTCGAAGGGGAAAACACAATTCATTTAGATTTTGGATCAATCTAATTGATACTACGCCATAGTAAAAAATACAAAAGGCATTAAATTTTTTAATAAAGTTTGAAATTTATTCCATTTATATTTCTAAGAAGTCAGAATACAGCAAAAAAATAACTAGAGATCTGTTTGCTTAAAATGGCCCTATAGTTTCTAACCTTACCCAAAGTGTATTCCGTCAAGCTGGTCTGCATTTTTTTTTTTTTTTTTTTTTTTTTGAGTCTGATAACTAGTGACCCCGAAGGTTACTCAACCCTGAACATATAGTCCACCCCTTCTCCCACCCCCAGTTATCCAGTGAACAGCTGGATGAATTCCTCTTTCATTTCCTCTTTGCTAACCGTTTTTCTACTGTAGATTTAAAATGGGCAAATTTTTTTCTTCCTTTGAAAATTTAACTTAGAGATAGATTTTTTTGACTCGAAGCTTTCAATGAATATCCTTTTTACTTCTCTGGCGGCTAATTACAGCCTTTATCATTCGTAATTTTTAAAAATTCTTTCGGCGATTCCTCGATTGAGAAGTTCTCTTCTGTTCACACTTCTAAATAGATTTTCATTTACTTGTAATTTCCTGTGTTGTTTTTTTTCTCCGTCTTCTCTTTTAGTCGATATGTTGAAACTTACTTTTTCCTATATTTTTGTTCAACTACTTCAAAAGAATGCGACCACTCAGAGTTGTAGGGAAGTGGTCAGCTGTGACTCTGTTAGTTATGTAAAAAAGTGCCAGTGGTGTCTCCCTTAAGGTGAAATTACAATAATCAGTGGCAGAGTCAGACATTAGGTAGTCCACATTATAAGGCCCTACTTTCAATGACTGGTAATTTAATATCACATTTCAGTTCTTTTTTAGTCAATCAACATGTAAAGGGATTATTTTACTTTAATTTTTACTTTCTTGTATACGAAGTATAGGAAAACTATTACACTAGTCAAAAAATTGGAACTTAAAATTTTGATGAATTCCAACTTTTTAGGTATCCCTGAGTTCGATAAATCACGCTTTTGGTCCGTCTGCTTGTGAACAATATACTCAAAATCACTTTGAGCTAGACGAGTAATATACAGTATACGCAATCAAGACCAAATTTATGGATTTCTATCAAGTTTTGAAAGAAATCTATTTAAAAGAAGTCTTGAGGTTTAAACACAAGTTAACATGGTAGCGTCAACCTTTGCAAAGTCTTTATATACCTTTGCTTTACTAATGAAGAAAAAAAACTTAAACAACAAACTTTCGTTATTTTTAAACTTAAACTAGAATTTAGTTCATGCTAAAATTTTGGCGAAAGTGCGTAGAGTTGAGAAGTGATGGATCTTCTTCATAAACTTTGGACTTCTTTCACCATTATTCAGAAATTTAATTAAATCTCTACTACTAGAAATTCTGTTTTAATTACATTTAGAAGAATACCATTAATACCATTTTTTAATCTCGTGCCAATTTTTTGAAATTCCAAGTAAAAATTATTTTTCATAACTCAAAATTTAAAAAAAAAGGAAACAGTTTTACTTTAATTGACAGCATTAATAATATAATGTAATGTAACGTAATCTAAAAATCTAAAATAATTTTTTGACTTTTTCTTTGAGCTTGAAATACTTTTTTTTATCTATTGCATTAAAAAATTCCATGTCAAAAATTATCAGATTCATCAGATCAGATGCAAAAAAAAGCTATAGAAATCATTCTGTCTTTAAAAAGAAAAAATATTTTTTCTAGACTTTCATTTAAAATTAAAAAATATATATATTATTATAAAGATTTTCAATTAATTCTGCATTTTAATTTACTGGGAACAAATTGAATTTCGATTGAATCCTGCTAGTACTAAAGAATGCTGAATTGCTTTCTGAATTAGAATTATCTTACCGAGTTTATTGAAGCACTTGTAAATGCTTAATGCAGTATCAAGTCTCATTTCAGGGTGATGATCTTTCTTTTCTTTAAAAAAAATACATCCCGAAGTATTTGACTGTTAAAAATTATTTCTTCCTCTGTCTTTCTTCATACTATTTAATGATAATATCTATAGGTTTGGTATTATTGTAAATTGCGTGGTGAAGACATTAATTTAAATTAATTAAATTACATACATTAACATGATTCTGCTGTTTTTTAGCAATGCCAAAACATTCAAATTCAACATAATCATTCAGAATGCTTTATAATACAAGGCGTTGAACCATTAAATACTAAATTTGATACATAATTTTTTTAAAGTTTTCACTAAGAAAGAATTTTGACATTTTAGATTTTTAATTAAACGTAATCAGAACTGTAGTGGTTCTTCTCAGTAATTCTGGAGTATACTATCATGCAAAGAATATTTTCATAAAACTTATGAATTTAAAAAATGAGATTTCTGGCGATACTGTTTTTATTTTAGTATTTCCCTTTAATGGTTAACAAACGTTTTTTTGCTATATAACATTTAACATTTGTTCTTAACATTTTTAAATATTAATAATAAATGTTAAATTCTCTAATGATACAAAATATCCTTTACATAGAAAGCTTTTATGACTTTGCGAAAGTATTTGTGAAGTTTAAACTTTGTGTTGCCGCTTTTTCTTTCAAGAATAAGCTAACTATATTTTACTTTTTATTTTCTCATGCATGAAATCTAATATATAAAAATCTTGTGTCACGGTGTTTGTGTTCGTACTCCTCAGAAATGGCTCAACCGATTTTTGTGAAATGTTTTATGCGTATTTGGTTGGTATGAGAATAGGTCGTAAAGTATATTTCATAACACTAGGTAATTAGGGTGTCCCTATACAGAATTTTTTTCTATTTTTTTGGCATCAAAAAATACCTACAACCCCAAATTTTTATCCCCCCCCTACTATTTTTTAATCGGATGCACCAGGTGGAACCGGCAAAACATTTCTCATTTCGCTAATTCTCGCCGAAATACGATCTAATAATGGCATTTCATTGACCATTGCATCAACTGGCATTGCAGCAACTTTACAGGATGGAGACAGAACAGCTCATTCAGTATTTAAGCTGCCACTGAATATTCAAAATAACCCAGGGGCAGTATGCAGCATAAAAAAAACAATCGTCCATGGCCACGGTACTGAAAAAATGCAAAAATATCATCTGGGATGAATGCACTATGGCACACAAGCATTCTCTTGAGGCGTTGAGCAGAACATTCGAAGATATAAAAAATAACATCAAACTATTCGGCGACACTCTGTTACTCCTTTCAGGCGGTTTCAGATAAACACTTCCCGTCATTCCACTTTCAATGTACGCTGATGAGATCAACGCTTGCTTGAAATCATCGCCACTGTGGCGTAATGTTGAAAAAGTCCGGCTAAAAATAAACATGCGCGTCCAAATGCTACAAGATCCATCTTCTGACACATTCTCGGACCAATTGTTAGATATCGGCGATGGAAAAGTTGCTATCTATGAAAATACTGGATGCATAAAATGGCCCACTAATTTCTGCACTATCATTGATTCTCAAAATGCTCTCATTGACCGCCTATTTCCCGATGAGGCTGGCAGAAAGAGCCATTTTGGCAGCAAAAAATGTGGACGTCGATGATTTAAACTTCAAATACAGCAATCGTTGCCAGGCGACTTGGTATCATACAAATCAATCGATACAGTTTGCGATGCTAACGAAGCTGTAGATTATCCAATAGAGTTTTTGAACTCACTGAATTTGCCAGGAATGTTACCACACCTTCTAAGACTGAAAGTTGGATCTCCGGTTATTTTACTTCGGAATTTGAACCCATCCACTGTGCAATGGCACGCGATTGGTCATTAAAAAATTGATGAAAAACGTTATCGAAGTCACCATTTTGAATGGCAAATTCCGAGCCGAAAATGTTTTGCTGCCACGAATTCCAATGATTCTCACAGACGTTCCAATTGAATTCAAACACGTTCAATTTCCTGTTAGATTGGCATTAACAATGACAATCAATAAGTCGCAAGGCCAAACGATGTCTGTTTGCTGCTTAGATTTGGGCACACCATGTTTTTCACATGAACAATTATACGTGGCATTTCACGCGTGGGCAAACCATCGGGTTTATTTGAGTTGGCTAAATACGGACTGACAAAAAATATCGTAAACTCAATTGCTCTTCGAAATGAATATTGATTTTCTTTATTTCATTTTTATACTTTAGGACAAAAAATATAATACTTTTTTCATTTTACGTTTAACTTTTAAGATATTAAACAATGTATATGTTCGTTACGTTAATGAAATACATTGTATTGAGAAAATGAATGGTTAGTGTTTTTTAATTTTTATCGGCGATCATAGTCTTCAGTGCTCCATTCCTCTTTCTGTCATAGATCCCATCCCTACACCCTTACAATACATTCGTTAACAACCAAAATATTCAATAGAAATAATTTATAAGGCAGAACAACGTTTGTCGGGTCAGCTAGTATTTAAATAAATTTTTTAACAACCATTAATCTCAGCGAATCCATTGGTCTCCTAAAACTGTTAATAATAACTTAAAATGAAATCGGACTTTTTTTATCATATAAGTTTTATCTTTATTGGATGTTTTATGTAAGTTTTACCTTTATTGGATGATATATGAAAAAATATCTACCCAAAATTGGAAGATAATATGGACAAATAAAGTTTAAAAAAAACTTCATCATTACAGAAAAAAATTTAAAGTCTTTGAAGATATTAAAACACTGGCAAAATTTTCCCTTATTTTGTTTGATTTTCTCTGTCTATACAGAAGTAGTGAATGCAAAGGGAATAAATAATTTTATTTAGATTTGAAAGCAAAAATTTTGTATAAATTTGATTCTGAATTTTACAAATATTTACCATGCAAGTTTAGAAACATTCAAAAATTGACAATTATTTCCTATTTTAAAGTACTAATGAAAAAAAATAAGCCTCCTATCAGATCAACGATTACTGACATTTACCTTAGGTCAACTATCAAAATAATCACTAAATCTTTTTTAAAGACGTAGTTGATAGAGGCAAAAAGAAAAATCTGCTTACAATTTTAATTTTTCTTGACATCAAAGGAACTTTTGGTCATGCTTGGTGGCCGGGTATTCTCGTTTTGCTCAAAAATTTCTCTATTCCAAGTAAAATATTTCTTCTGGTCAGAGATTTCTTGAATGATAGGTCTGCCTCGCTTACTCTCGGTCGTGTTTCAGTTTCTCGTTCCTTGCAAAGGGGCTGTTCCCAAGACTCCGTCTCTGGTCCGCTTCTGTGGAATTTAATTACGAGCGACCTTCTTGCTAGGCTTTCGAAGACCTCAGAATGTGAAACTATAGCCTTCGCTGACGATCTGCTCATCTGCTTTCAGGGAAAATGTCTTGATGATATTTTTGAACTTGCTCAAAGCACATTGAATGATATTTTAAACTGGGCAAGAGATTACAAAATGGAATTCAACCCGAATAAATCGGTCATGGCAATTAAGAAAAAGAACGTGGACCTTTCCAGCAAGCAACTCTTTTTTGATAACATAAGGCTTGAAATAGTGAATGAAATCAAATATCTAGGGGTAATGCTTGATGACAAATATATTATATCTCTCCAAAAAATGTGAAAACATTCTTAAAGGACTTAATCGTGTCTCTTGCAACACTTTGGATTGAAATCCAATGTTATTGGTATGATCTACAAACAGGGAATTGTTCCTTTTGTCTTCTATGCCTCTAGAGTATGGGGTAATGCTTTGAAAAAAAGATCAACTACCGAAATCTATGTAGAATTCAAAGAAGAATTTCACTCAGAATTATACGTGACTGCAGAACTATAAGTTACGAAGCCTGCCTTGTCATTGCGGGGTTTTCCCCAATTGATCTTTTCGCCCTGCAAAACTAAGATTTCAAAGATAATGTTGTAAATATTACCCAAGATTCCAAAGTGTTTTTTCTAATTTTTCACGTCCTGCTGAACGTGTTCTTATCGAAATTATCGATTATAAGGACAATGTTCTTAGCAATTTTCCAGTAGTGTGTATTACTGATGACAGTAAACTCAACCACCGTGTTGGACTTACTTTTGTTGTGTTTCGAGACGTTTGTGTTGTGACAAGATGGGACACTTGATGTTTAGAGTTCCTGATGAGTGTAGTGTGTTCCAAGCAGAATTGCTGTGCCTCAGTAACTCGCTCAAATGGATTGTGAAACACTGTACTCTGTCATCCAGGTTTCTTATTTGTACCGATTCTCTTCAATCCTTATTTTTGCTTAGTAATATTTCTTCCTGCAACAAAATTGTAATGAATTTTCAAATCACTCTTTACGAGCTGAAAGCTAGAGGAATTAGTGTCTGTTTTTCACATGTCCGAGGTCATTCTGGCATTTTAGGGAATCAAAGAGCCGATTGGCTTGCAAAGCAAGCTGCAAAGCTAAACATCATTGATCCTCTGAGCATCCCCAAATCTCACATTCGCAATGAGAATCACAAAAAGACCATTCCCTAATGGAATGAACTGTACCAAAATTCATCAACTGCCTCTTTAACTAAATTATTTCCTCCCACAATTTCTCAAAGGTTAAATAAAAAGCATTTCTTCAGTGATTTTCACATAACAAAATTTCTTACTGGCCACGGTAATTTCAATACTATCTCAAGAAATTTGAATTATCGGACACTGATCTGTGCTCTTGCAGCGTAGGTGGAGTTCAAAATGTCGAACACTTGCTTTTTGACTGCTCCAAACTTACTGAAGGGAGAAGGGACTTTAGTGTTGATCTCGATGCCTGTAATATTAAGTGTTCACCTCCGCTTCATGTTTTATTCGACCACAAAATGGCTTTTTTCTCATTATGTAAATTTATTGCCTTTTCTGCTTCAATTTTTAGTTAATCTTGTTTTATTTCCCTGTTGTTTTTATCCTTGTTTTTATCTATGTTATGTAGTTGATTCTACTTACTTCTGTAAACCTTGTGTTGTACTTTGTGGTGCACAAGGATTGCCTTATTACTAATAATAAAAAATAAAAAATAAATCTTTTTTAAAGGTGGGAATATAGCCTTCTCTCCAGTGTTTACTTACATAATCATCAAACGATAATTTAACATCTGAATGAATAAGAATTTAAAAAGTACTGTTGATTTAAACCAAACGATTGTTTATATACTCCGTTAAAGTTTTAAAAAATGTTTCCATCCTTTGTATCTATTAATTAATCTATTTTAAATTTTATATTCTTATTAATTTATTTCCTTTAAAATTCTTTTGTATTCATTTTATTTTTTATCGTGTGAGAACATGATGTTGTTTTGGTTAGGAGATTTTGAAGATCGAAATCGCATAGGCAATGTATAAAGCATAACTGGCAATTTTCATCATCACCTTTTAATCGCATATATTTTTTACCTGCTTTTACCAGTATTGCATTATTATTGTGTATGCTTCTTTGAAAGTAGATGCGTTTTTAAAAAGTTGACCTGTTTTTACCAGTATTGCTTTATTATTACGTATGCTCCTTTGACAGCAGATGCGTTTTTAAAAGGTTGACGTAGAACTATGACATCATAGCTGTTATTTTCATGGAATATAATTTTTTTCGAAGGAAATTAAATAATTTAATTTTTATAATATGTTCAAAAAAACTTCACCCGCGTTTAATAAGAGTTTTGATAAAAGTATTTTCTCTTTCCCCAATGGGGAAATATCCCTTCATTCATTCTGTGGGAAGGATTTGACTCCTGTTCTAAGATTAATCCATTATGAAACTATTTTACGATCTCAGAAATTAGAAAATAGCAATTTGTGTTTACAAAAATATTGTTTTCATAAAAATTCTATATAAATTAATATGTTTACAAATTTATTGGTAAATAATCATTTATCATTTGGAAATCGCATTGCGACGGAAACGTTCGTTATTCAGCTTCCAAAAGTGGCATTCCTTTTTGTGAGAACATGATATTGTTTTGGTTAGGAGGTTATGAAGCTCGAAATCGCGTAGGCAATTTTCATTTTCAACTTTTTTCTTGGCTGACAAAAAAGTTTTGGAGCTCTCGTACACCGGTTTAAACTGGTTAATGACTTAAATTAATTAAGACAAATAATGACTTAAAAATAATAACGTTCTCACGTGATAACTTAAAATTTGCGATTGTAGATTTCATTTTTTTATTTAATTTTATTTTTATGCATCTTAATTTATAATTCGAAATCTAAGTGATAAAACTCGTCGGGAATAATAAATACTAAAACTTTCAATTAAATATTTTGTGTAACATAGTCTTAATGTCTTTCTCAGAAAGAAAATTTTCTAATTTCATTGACGTAAAACTGATATATATATATACTAGATATAAAACCAGTACTATTTTAGACGTCTTATACCATGATGCTCATCGATTAATGCATTTCCCAAATATTCGATTTATGCATCCAATTATATATCTGGAAACAAAATAGTACTTTAAAATAATTTCGCTTACTTAAAAAAAAATTCACTATTGTTTTATTCAGAGATTGAATCTTAATTATAAATATGGCAAGATTTCCAAAATTTTATTAAAATCATACCATATACTGGAACTCAGTCAACATGAAAAACAATCCGAATCTTTAATAATGGTTAAAACACCAGGATGAAATTTAAATAACAACTATGAAAATGATTTGATTTCCGCTTCAACAATGAAATAATAAAATTAAACATTTTGAAAAATTGATGAAAAATTGGGGGGGGGGGGGAATATACGGAAAAAAAGAAAGAAAATTTTGAATTTCGAAATTATGTAAAAATCATTTTTATACAGTTATATTTTCGAAAGTTATCGCGGAAAAAACTACAGAAATCTGTTTAATTTTTAATGGATTAAAAATTTAATTAAAATGCGGCAATTCCAATTAAATTAAATATTACTGCAATATAATAAAAATGTTTTGTCATAATTCGAAAACTAAGCATTCAAATTTTGACAGCATCTGCTAATGAACGCTGTAAATGCTATAATTTTAATTAAAATGTTATAAATTCGAAATCTAGCAATCAAACTTAGTGACCGTCTGTTTATATATTTTTATTTATTCAAGGAAGAATAGATTTCTAAACGAAGTAGATGAAATCAATGGCCTATTAAGAAACGTTCGGACGCCAACAACCTTGAATGATGATTTTAATTTGGTCGTAAATCATGCTAAGACATTTGATTGCTTACTTGCAATTCTGATTTTTGTTCCTTGTTTATTGTACGTAAAAGGATTACGTTCGAATTATGTAGCAATTTTTCGTAAATCAAAAAATAAATAATTCATGGATGACTATAATTGCTAGTTGTTATAATAATAGTAATCCATTTTGGACAGAAGAACGTTTTTGAAACACCGTAACGTTAAAAAAACGAGAAAGATAAATAAAATAAATATTGTATTACTGTTAATATGAAAGAAATATAGCTTATTAACAGCTGCTGGGACAATCATTGCTAAATACTTCAAATAAATATTTTGTATAGCCTAATCTTAATGGCCTCCACTGTAAAAAAATTTTTTTAATCCACCGAATTTGATAGACAGAAATACTTAATAAGTTTTATGTAGACGGAAGATTAGGAAATGCCTGCTCATTGTACTAGGCATTTCCCTAATCTTTTGTCTACATCTTTATACATCCAATTATATCACATGAAAGAATAGCAATATTTAACTAACGGGAGTGGTCTCCCTAAAACTTTCTCGCATACTTTCTAATAAATCTGTGATCACAGCAAGTGCCTTCCAAAGGGGTACTGACATACAATAGTTACGAAATATTAACCTTTGGCGTGAATTTAGCATTTTCGCTAATTCTATAGTGTGATATTTTTTTTAAAAAATATTTTTAGAAAGTGCTGAATTTCAGGAAAAATGTTCACAACTATTAAATAAATATCATTAAAAAGACATTTTTTTTTTTGAATTTTGAAATGGTGTAAAATTTATTTTTGTGCAATAATATTTTTAAAATATATCTCGGAAAATCTATAGAATTCAGTTTCATTTTTAATTAATTCAAATTTTAAAAAAATCGTTCTGAGGTGCACATTCCTACCCTCAAGATATATATGTGCCAAATTTACTAGCTGTAGATCAAAACGCCTGGTCTACAGAGCGACAACACAAATGCATACACACATACGCAGACTGAGTAAATTGTAATAATTGATTTAATTGAATTTGGATTTAATTAAATCTAGATTAAAGAATTAGTCTGCAATTAAATTAGTATCATTGCAAAGATAACTTTTTATCCTCAAAGCGGTAGAAAAATCATTTTTGTGCAGGAATATTTTTAGAAGTTTTCCTTTTTTAAAAATGCCAAAATTTTATTTCTTATTTAATTAATTAAAACTTCATATAAAATCTTTCAAAAAAATCAAAAAAATTTCTCTGTTTTCAAACAAATATATCTTAAAAGTAGCTCAAATTATTTTTCGGGATGGTAATTTGTAATTATTATTTATTTGACTTCATAGGTATGATGCTTTCCAATGATCATTTATTAAAAAATCGAAGGGCTCAGCGTTTAACTTGTTAATTGGATTTTTTTTAAAAAAACATGTAAATAACAATAAATTAGCCCTATTAGCACAAAATATTTATCGATATATCCAGGTTGTTTTCCGATATTTTGTATATTGGATGTTATTGTGAGGATATCGTAACAGTGTTGTTGGGCATTTTGTGCTAAAAGGAAACGTTTTGGAGTCTAAAATAATAATTAATTCTAATAATTAATTTTAAATAATAATTAATTCTAATTAAAGCAATAATTAATGCTGCCTAAGCTTCAAATAAGACAGTTCTCTGTGAGCAAACCCTTATGCTATTTCATTTCATTTACTAAAAAAAAACAAAAACGCATAGCATTTCTTTTTTTTATGTTGATTTAAAGTAACATAATATCTTCCATAGATATGTACTTGTCTGTACACAAAAATCAATATTAAGGCTTGTCAATAGGGCTGAGCGTGATTCTGACAAGCCGCTCTGATGTAGTTACGTAATTATTGTTTTGTTCCATAATTGCAGCTTATTGGAGGTATTTTTACTGATATTATTCCATAATGGAATGAAGAGGCCAGAAAATGGCAAAGAATGTTCTTTAAAGACTACCGAAATTATGGAAAATCAGATATCAGGTTGCTTGTATAAAAATTACAAGCAACCACCAATACTCTTCTTTATATTGTGCAAAATGTGATATCATCCCTGCGTGCAGAACTGCTTTAAGGTTATTTTCCTCAAAAGAGTAAATATTGATCACAAATAAAAGCTATTAAAGATTGATCATAGTGTTCTTCCACAATCCCCGATCTATCGGGAATGTGAAAATGATCAGGCGTGTTTATATTCTCAATGCTAAGTATACGAGAAAGTAAAAAGTATGATTTTTTTTTTTAAATAAAAACGGAAATGGAAATTATTCCGCTAGAATTGAATTCGTTTTTCAATCGAAAGTTTAACATTGGCAAAAACTGTGACTGAATGTTTTGATGGAAATGTTTGAGTTTCATCTTAATATTAAAAACATTGCTAAAAATTGTTTATCAAATAAATTTTTTAAAACTTTTTAAAAATAAAGGGAAAATTATGCGAAGATGAAACTGATATCATTAAAAAAGTTTTTTTTTTTTCAGTTTTATGATAATAAAAAAATTTCCTTTCCTTGAGAAGATAATTTAGAAAAACCGAACATCGATTTCCATAGGCTCTTAGAGATTGCTTATTTGGCGGTGGTTAAATTTTCATCACTATTGCTTGATTCTGAATTTAATCTTATAAGTTAATACATCAAAAAGGGTACTTTCCTGTTGTAACAGCGACTAAAAAGCGGCAAGAAAAAATGTCATCAATTTGGCGATTTTAATTGGCAGCATGTGATTCGCACGTGATTTGATCTATATTTATACACGTATTTATTATATATATATTTATGCATTAGAGTATATTTTTATAATTTGAAAAAAAAAATTCTTGACGCTTTTCGGTCGTCATCAAAACCGACATGTATCGCAAAATTTCAGAAATTTTATTATAATATGACTTATACAGAAATCCACTCAACATGGGAAAATAAGCCAAATCTTAATATCTTTATTAATGTTGATTTTAAAAAGTCAGCAAGAAATATTATTAACAAAAATGAAAATTATTTGAGTTCCAATTCAACAATGAAATATATTAATGTAAAATAATTTTAGAAATATTTTTAATTAATTATAGATAATAAAAGAAATGTA
The DNA here is from genome assembly GCA_026543865.1 of Argiope aurantia. Taxonomy (NCBI): domain Eukaryota; kingdom Metazoa; phylum Arthropoda; class Arachnida; order Araneae; family Araneidae; genus Argiope; species Argiope aurantia. The sequence goes on along the minus strand of JAPMOR010052242.1, from coordinate 2,788,754 downwards.
CAATTATATGGCAAAAATCTGATATTATTGAAAAGATAATTATTTCAAATTTTAAGACGACGTAAAAATTATTTTTGTGTTATAACGTTTTCAGAAATTTTCATGGGAAAACGCTAAGAATTCACTTAATTTTTCACTTAGTTATAATTTTAATTTTAAAAAAATTAAAAATTAAAAAAAATCGCTTTGAAATACACATTTCCATCCTCCAAAATACTTAAGAGCCATTTCTATAGTTCTAGGGCAAAAGGCCTGGCTTGTAAAACGTTGATACACGCACATTCGTATTTATTGGTGGTAAAGATAATTCGATGAGAAGAATTTTTCTTTTTTGAAAATGGCAAAGCAATAAATATGGGTGTAACAAATAAATGATTCGTGAGTTTAACAAATCATCATGAGAGAGTATAAAATTTTAATAGGTATTTTAAAAGTAAATAACAAATGCTACTTTGACGTCTTTTCAAAAAGCAACAGAAAGTACTTTGACGTGATTTCCTCTAAGCTTATCTCTACAAATAAAAATTTCTTATTTTGGAAGTAGATTTGGCAGAATCTGCTGAAATCATACCCATGAGTCTGTAGGAAAACAAACATATTACAGACTAAAATGATAAATTGTAACTAACAGATAAACAACTTTTCGTTGCGGTAAACAAAAGAAAAAAGCGTCTTTTCGTCTTTTCTTTAATATCCTGTTTACAAATTTAGTATTTACGAAAAATTTTCATAAACAAATGTAGATATTTTTTTAAGAAATACAATGCTAAATTCAGACCAAAAATATTTTTGCTCCATAAAGGTTTATAGCTACATCGACAAATAATGAAAAAATCTGGGTTTTCTTTGGATATATAAGAAAGCTTCATTTTTAAACATAAACAAACAGTATATTTTGTCAAATTCATTTGAAATATATTAGACTTAAAAAGAAGCAGATTGCAGTGATTGTAGGCGTGAAATATCTTATACGACGGTTGAACAATTTCCGCTTAATTCCGAAGAGAACTTAAATATCGATTTTATAAGAAATGCCATACTTGTTTTGATAAAGACAATAAAATAAATGCATCAATTTAAAACTGATACTTGTGTATGAGAAATTCTTTTTGGCCAGTCTCAAACGGGACCCATCGGCGTCTATGTGGCGAAATTAAAAGATATGAATTTAAAAACGTGTCGAAATAGTTTTTTTAAAAAATTAAAAAGAGCCATATTATTGTCATTCGTTATTTTCTCGTGATCGAAAATATGTAAAGAAAAAATGATATTATAGTCGAAAAAAATTTGAAAACTTATTTAACTTAATTTAATAAATTAATATAATCTCCCTCAATCAGAAAAAAAATGGAATTATGTCTGCCTGAGAACATTAATAAGTCAAAAATAAAACGAATTAAAGGAATAAAAGCATGCAATCTTTATAGTGTTACGAAATTTTTACCGGGATTCGTTTGGATAGTGGAAGTGATATGAAGTAAAGAACGCTCAATCAGCAGTAGAAAAAGGAACAACGACGTTTGTTTACACGAAGACACATAGGACAGCACAAAAACGACAACTATATACAGCATAGAGACTACTATCTTCAGCCGAGACGTGTAGCATACAACAGCAGCATACAACCAGAATCTACTGCAGATAGTAGCGCACAGTTCAGTTCAGCACGAGCTTGACTCCGTCGCTGCTCACCGTCGTTTCCGCCTACCCGCTCTGTCGCTTACGACTCCTCCGCTCCGTCTTCGGACTTGACTTCTCTGAAAATGGAAGACTTTTTGGAGCGCCCGCCTTGCGTAGCAAAGCTATCTCCAAGGTCCTGGTGTTTGCTCCCTGGCGTCATAGAATGCCCTGGTTGGCAGCTGCGGACCCCTTTTATAGGTCTCAGGAGGCGGGGCTAGAAGCCTCTCAATCAATCAGGAACGTTCGAGGTGTATCTCGGGTCCTACTGGACGGATCGGGAAAATTCTCGAAATTTCGGGTATAATCTATTTTGGCGCCAAAGTCGCCAAATTCGTCGCCAAGTTTGTCGCCAAGCTCTGGTACTCCCGACGCGCCACCTGGACTCCGCCCCATTCAGATGACTGTAAAACTTTCTTTCTGTTGATGGAACAAACTATGCTGGGAAGCCGAATTGCAGGTTTGTAACAATATAAATTGAAACCTCTTTTAAGTTTTGTATGAAATCTGTATAAGGCATATCTGTCTATCCGTTCTTTCACCTGTTTACATATGAATTGGATAACTCAAAAACACAATTAGTAGACAGTTAAAATTCGATATAGGATTGCATCATGAATATTATTGATTCATATCAAATTTTAGACCTAATGCATCAGATGATTGGCTGTCTGTCTGTCTGCACAAATGTATGTGAACGTGCCAACTCAAAAATACAACAAGCTTGAAGGATAAATTTCAGTATGTTATCGTCAACAGTGGCAGATTCAGATTAGGCAGTTTCCTAAGGTCACTGGGAGGGGGATTTAAACATATCGAATGGAAAAAAATGTTGTTAGCCTAATTGCAAAAAAAATAATAACAAATGTGCAAGAAAATATAATTTCTGTTAATTAGGTCTTCTTTTCATATATAGATTTCAATGTATATTGATATTGGACTATTAATATTATTATATAAATTAAAATACGATTAATTACTTACTTATAACACTATATAGGAATATTAATTAAGGGTTTAATTTTTAATAATATATTTCATTTAACAGGTTATACTAAATAATGCTTTTTAAAGTTATATTTGTTTGAGGTTTACTATTTCCTTAGAATTTATCATAGTAATTAAATGCTTTTATTGTATGTGTAGTGAAAAGCTTATAAACCAGTTAACAACGACGCTACAGGAGCAATTGCTTTTGTATTGTGGTCATGTTACTCGGCTGCGACCCACAAGGTCCCAAGTTCTATTCTCGCTCATATCAAACCGCCACATATGTAAGGAATGAAATAAATATGGTTATTTTTTCAAACGTTTTATTTTATTCATTTTTCCATGATATACATATGAAAAAAAAGTGTATTGAAAAATAAACTAAAGTAAATTATTAACATATTATTTAAACTTTAAAAAATGGTTGAAATACAAAACTAGGCCAATTATTGAAAGAGGAGTCCCATAATGTCCTTGAAATTGAAAGAGGAGTCCCTTTGGAAAATAAAATGTTAAAAACTATCAATAGTTTTGAAGTCAAAGTTGAAATCGGGATCAAATTTTGTGTCTAGAATTTTCTGAAATATATAAATTATATACGTGATTTTCTTCATGATAATAGGAATTCTAATACGCAAAATAAGACAAATTATGGAAGTATGACAAAGTATAAGAAGAAATCGAAAGGGTAGACACGTGATTTTCATTAAAAGAAGTACTGAATCATTTCCAAAATGATATTTTTTGTTGTAAAACGACATTTTTATCGAAAGGCTTTTGAATAATGAGTCTCGATTCCATGTGGATCGTGTAAATGAATTCTGGATTGGCCAATATCTTGATAACATATTTATTTTTATCAGAGTTTTCAGTATTGGTAAGCTATGCTAGTCCTGGACTTCATCTTGATTTCAAAATTTCATTAAAATATCCAAATAAATATATCTGATTTGATTTTCCTTCCATTTGTCGTTAAAGAATGTCTTAACAATACTAATATCTTCGTGTTTCCTGAGTACCCCAGATGTTATTATTCTCTAACTTAGTAATATGTCCACGGCAATAGAGAATAGACAACAAAAAAAAAAAATCCTCTCAACCGGTTAGCCATGACTTTTTAAGTACACAATAGTTTTAAAAAATTAAGAATTTTTAGAATTGACAGCTTAGCTTATAAATTTGAATGTTAAAACATCTATATCATATGGCATCACGATAAAAAGTGAAGGTACTCATAGCACTGGCGTCTATAAACATATTAAACACCCTTTTTATACAAATTACATGATATATATGCATGTTGTGTTCGACAGTTGTCTGTGTAGTAGGTAATTCAGTTCACGTTCATGACGTATCAGTTTGATTCTACTCCGTAGTTCGCACTCCCCTTATTCGCCGAAAGGTGTTCATCCCTTTATTCTTGCATGCACCGCTTGGCCTCTTTCCGCTGAATTCATACACTTATTTGGGCCGTTGCTCTGGAGTGTAGGTGGTGAGTCGTTCAGTGATCTATTTTAAGCTAGCCGCCTTCGGCGATCAGTTTTTTCGCTGGGGAATATTGATTGTGCTTAGTTCCAATTTAAACTATTATGCATAATTTTGTATTCATGGTCCCTTTAACATGAATATAAAATTATGCATTATATTTTAGCATTTCTTAAGAGTTGAACATTTTTAAACTTCAGATTGTAATAACCATTTTACACATTTTTTTTTTTTTTTTTTGTAATTTTGCCGTTATCTATGCATTGTCTGGATGAATATCCCTTATGGACTCAAAGAGCTGTCCGCATCACCTATCTAATTTCACAGTGTCTATACAATTTTCACTTTCTTATCTCTTATTCAAAGTATGCATTTGATTTCAATACTGAAAGAGTGCAGTATACTTTTTCGTCCAAAATCCTTAAAAAATATGCCAACAAAAAGAATTAAAAATTAACAAACATAATAATTTATGATTTATTTCATCTCTTAGGGGATTTTGTTTAAGGATTTCACCGAAAAAAAAGTGACGAAATACGAAAATAAAATTACCACGATGTTACTTTCCTTCAACAAAGGAATAGAGATGTGCAATTAAATGTCTGTATAAAAATGAAAAGAAATAGAATTTCAGTGAAATAGTGAAAAGTATTGTAAATTTGAACAAAAAAGTTGAACAACAAGTAAATTGATATAAACAAAACAAAAAAACTTTTTTGAATTTCTCGATGGTGTAAAAATTATTTTTGTGCAACAATATTTTCAAACGTTGCCACAAAATATAAATAAGTCTTCCTTAATTTTCAATAAATTAAATTTCTAATTGAAGAAATCTTTCCTATATATATATATATATATGTATATGTATATATATTTCGTAAACACATATTTTTGAGCAGTTTCGTTTTTTGCAGTTTTGAATTTTAAACTTCGCTTTATTCCCTCCCGGGAGGTATAATTTATGTACAAGCTAGAAGCATCGAAATGCTTTAATCTATAGCACGACACAAGAGCAAAAGAGAGATAGAAATATTTTCTCGGGTTTTTTTTATGCCATGAAATTCTGATAGGGATTTCTTTACACTTGTCGTTTTAGGTAAGGGAATTATAGGTATCTTTTAAAAGAATTTGTTTAGCTTGACAGATTTTTATCCCTTCAATCGGAGCGTGAGATCCGATGATTTAAGTCTTTTTACAGAGTTCCTGTAGTATTAATTAAATAAATAAAAAAGGTGGAATTGGATCAGAAAATAAGAGAACATTTTAGATTTAAATTAATATGGATTAAGTTAAGATAAAAATTAGGAAATTAATTAAGATTTAATTTAGATGTAGAGATATCATTACATGTATATATCGAATTATTTTCTTCTATTTAAAAAGGATATTTTAATTACTAACGGTAAAATCAATTTACTTTAAACATAAGATAACCACGACATAACATGGTTGTCAAATTCCTTAAAAGTGCCGTAGCATGTGATTTTGTGATTAAAATAAACACAAATATATAAAAGAAAATTTGGTTCTAAAAATAAAAACATTTATATCTTATTTCTATAACTAAGCAAAATGTCTATAAGTCAATTTTTACCAAATGTATGGCATATTAATCTGTTTAATAAATAGTTTTTGCATCATCAGTAATTTTTCACTAAACATATCACTAGCAGCAGATATCAAATTTTAAACCAAATATCTTCATCATTTGAAGTTTCATCAGCATTATTTTTAGTTCTATTTTGAATTTTATGGAATATAATTTTTTTATTTTTCTTTTAGTTTAACTTAGAAATCTTTATAAAGGCCATTATATAGCTTGAACCTTCATATTGTATCGCCAATTAACTGTTATTAATTCCCATAGTGTTCGAAGACTAATTTTATAAAACTGTTAATATCTTATGTCAGTGACTCAAAATGTAGACCATGATGCCTTGGGGCGTCTGGACTTCTTCGCAAGGCCACCGAAATATAATGCATAATTTTCATGATTTCATTTAAATTTTAAATTTAATTCTTTAAGATGCGATATTTTTTCAAAATACTTATTATGGATTAATTGGTATAACAGGTGTTGCTCGGAATTTAAATACTTTCAGTAACAATATTTTAATGAAAAAAACTAATTTCGTACAATTTCGTTATTATAATATGCGCAATTTTTTTAAAATAACACATCATTTAACAAACTACCCTAAATCACTTTTATTCGCTTAAAAATGATAGATATATTAATAGTTTCAGCCACCGTTAAATAACCACTTTATGCCAATAAAAAAAATTCTAAAAGATATAAAACAGAAATCTTAAAAAATAATGATAAAGTAGATCAGAGACTTACTGTATTTCAAAATCGTCTGGACTAAATTTTAAAGAAATAGTAAAAAAAAAAAAAAAAAAAAAAATGCTCAGAAAGGAATTTAGTATCAATAAAAATGTAAATAGTGTTAAAATATTTCTTATAAAATAATTTGTTCAGAAGTTTATTTTAGAAAAATGGCAAAATTTCATTAATTTCTAGTTTGTTGAATGTTTAACGAATTTCATTTTGAAAAATTGATGGCATTCTTTCTCTTAGTGATGATTTTTTTCCTCTAAAGAATAAGAGTGCAAAGTTTGATTGAAATACGCCCAATCGTTTAAAAGATATGTGACACATACACGTATGCATACATATATACATCATACATATCCTCAATGGCTTTTATTTGTATTAAGATTATCATCTGTATCGAGAAATATTTTCAAAATGGTAATATCGATTATGTTGCATGGAAACCATTTTAATGTCATTACTTTATTTGTGTTTCATATTGCAAAAGTATATAAAAAATTTGAATAATTTTGTAACAGTTTATTAAAAAATTAGCACCGTAGATTTAATTGAGTTTTTAATATCAATAAAAATACAAATATTCATTAATAAGTATCAAAGCTCTGAATTTTAACCGCATTTGCTATTTCTTATTTGTGCGAAGGCGAGTTTTCAACTTTTGATATCGTAAAATCATTTCATTCAATTATCATTTGGTATCCAGTTTAAATCCTCTATTCATAAAATGTGTTCATAAGTTTACCCATCCCACTTGTTATATTTTGTTTTTTAAACTGTTGGATAAATTTCATATAACCTAAAATGTGTTTTCTGTATTTTTTTATTTATGAAATATAAAAACAGTTCTCCATTTTTCAACGAAGTAGTTTTAAAAGTTTTAGATTAGGTTCTTAGAAACTAAATTCACTTAGGTGCCAGCAATCGAAAAAGTTTTGGAAACACTGTATGTTATGATATACTGGCGTTTTCAAGATTTTAAATTAGCCGTTATCTAATCCATATAAGCTAATTACATTCCAACTTATCTGAGCCGTGTTTGTGTGAAATTGTGTTAAAGGATCCTCTCCTGTAGGAAAAAGAAATCCACAATTGTGCTTGAAAATTGACAAATAAAGTGCATGTAAGCCTTCTATAAGTCATCAGGTATAGCTAAGATATTTGAGTTTAAGGCTTACCTATATAATTTTCTTTATTTAAAGAAAAGGAAAATTATAATTCTCGCAACACCAGAACCTGCTGACCATGGCCTCTATGCAAATTTCCCATTTTTGACCCCTAATTACGTTTTCCATTTTAATCAGCCTCATTTCTGAGGTCTATGGAAACGCATGTCTTACACCTGTCTAATTAAAGTGCTGATCACTAGTAACGCTGTAATTATTATTAAAATTTACGATGCGATTCTGACCACAACCCGCCAATTAATTACTAATGCTATAAATCTCCAATAATAGTACGATAATAGTCTCCAATAATCATCACAGTATTTTGTAGACTCTTTATAAGAATGCTACTTGTTGCAACAGTTCTCATGGCAGATTTTGGGGGAAATATTGCATATCTTCTCCCATCATACATTCTAGAACCTAAAATCAACTTTGTCCGTGTTATTTTGTGAGCACAATAATTTGAGTAATACTAACTGGATTTGACCGGTGAGGATTAGATTTATACCAATGTCGGCCATATTTGTAGAAAGATGGGTAGAACTGACGAAGAAAGGATCGAAATTTTCACTTCCCAATAGTTTTCTTACAACTGAAGATAGAAAGATAATTTTAATTAGTCATATGATCTCCTCATAATTATAAATAAATTTTACACTGCAAATTTTCCAATAGTTATTATGACTTAGAATTTATTTATTGGAAAACAATTTTCAACCTCTTATTTCTACTTCTTCTAAAGCGACATCTCGTTGAAAAGCTCATATAATTGTATTCTCTTCCACAGGCTTCCTTTTCATAGCTCCAACCCTCATGAAATTAGAGGCGAGCAGTGTTGAGGAGACAACTTTTTTTTTTCTTCGAATAAACGGACGCCTTCCAATTAACCCACAAAAAAATTTTTTAATTATTTTTTTTAGTTGCGAAAAGGACAATGAAGGAATATTGATACCTTCAACATAATAAAATTTTAACATACGATTCCTAGAAATAAGATAAAAAGCAATGAATTATAATTAATGTCCAGCTATAAACTAAAAATCCAAGTGAGTACCAAACAAAATTGTCTCTAAAATTAAATTAGATTAAATTGCTGATAATTTTCCATATTTCGAGCTTCTTAAACAGTTTAAACTGCCATATAAGGATATTCAAATGAATTTCAAATAGTGTGTCGCAGATGAGTCTTATAATCAAGAAATATCAAAGAACACGAGTTTCTGTCAGAATTTCAGTAACCAGTTCTTAAAACTAACTAAGATTAGATTTTAAACAATTAATAAAAAAATTTATTAAACAACTACATTAAAATGAAATGTTTTTATTTGTCCTTGGCCACTTTTGACGACTAGCTGATTCGCTGAAATTATTGATTACACAGCATTTCAATTGAATCTTTTGTAGAAATGTAGTCTTAATCTAAGGCTAAACAGTCTTAAAAACTCTCTGATTTACCATTCCTCAACAAAGTTTTATTAAATTCCATATTTAATAATCATATAGCTCGCTTTATTTTAGAAGTCTTATATAGTTGCTTATTGTGATATTCGTCTCTCTAATTTTCTGTTCATTTCATCTAAAATTTGATGTTTGATTCTGGAAAAGAAGTGATTAATCCTCAACTAATCTAATAGCATGCTTGCTGAATCGAAGAGCGTTCAGAAATACGTTCAAAAACAGGAAAAAGAAGAATTCAACATTAAGTTTTGGATGCACCACAGAAGATTTACTTAATATATCAAAACATCATTCTATAGAAATTTCTCAGATTCAATAAAAAAAAAATCAATATATTTCAATAAGAAAGCAAAACACCATGTAAATGAGTAGTGACAAAAGGAGTATTTAAAAATACATGTTTTTTATTATTATTATTCATTATTATTTACTTCTGAAGTTAAACGTTAGCTGTGATTGTCACAGGATTCTAAAATTCTATTAAAGGCATGCTTTAAACATAAATACATTCAATATGAACAAATAAACCATATCCTCATAGTTTAATCTTCAAAAATGGATAAAAAGATCGAAATGAAATATTAGTATCAACAATGAAAACGATTTGAGTTTCATTCGTAATAATGAAAATATTGTTGTAAAATATACTTAAAAACATATTTAAAAGTTAATTAAATCTAAACTGTAGAATTCTACAGCAACTAATTTGAAAATACAATTTTTAACTTTGAAATAATGTAAAATTGTGGAAATATTTTCGGAAATGATAGTAAGAAACATCCAAATCTCAATTTTTAATTACTTAAATTAAAATAAAAAAATTAAAAATACTCCCCAAAATATGTATGTGGCAAATTAGGTGAAATAATCTGGAATGCAGAGTATTAACATACACTTATATACATGTAGGACTCAGGAATCACTACTATTTAGAATCACGCACATTTAATTACATTTAGGATGAACAATTACATTAACATAGAAGAAATGAACATTAAATAGATTTCGTCGAATACGTCGCAGGATTAATTCACATGTGCCATCTCGTCTTTCGTTCAGAGACCCGTCTCGTCTCACGCGTCTTGACTTTCGTTCAGACCCATCTCGTCTCGTCTGCACTCCGTCTAACAAGCATCAACGCCTGTTGGCCAGCAGATGGCGCTCGTTATCAGGCGTTCGTCACTACATTCGGCGATCCTGACATCTCTTTCGTCCTCGAAAGTTAAATCAAAGTAGAAAAATCTGAAAGAATAAAAAAAAAGAAAACAGTATCTGGATAAACCAATAAACATTTTTTTTTTCTTTTAGTCTGAAGACCATGCTTTCATGAAATCAGCTGCTGTGGAAGTTGTATTTGGTCCGTCATGACATCCAACTTTTTCCACGTCATAGCGATCCTTAGGTTTAACCTTAACAATCCGATACGGTCCATGAAACTTTGGTCTTAGTTTGAGTCCAGTTCAGAACTGCGTCCGTTGTATGGCCACTAATTCACCAAGTTTGTAGATGCGCGCCACTTTTCTTCGTTTGTTGAAACTTTTGCGATTCTCTTCTTGAATCTTCAAAATGTTTTCCCTTGCTTCTTCTCTCATATTATTTCGATCTTCCATCATTGCTTTTGTGTATTCTTCTTACAATATTTCCTTTAAATGTAAATCAGTTGTATCTTTTAATTTTACTCCAGTTAAAAGCTCAAACGGGGTAAACTTTGTACTTCTCGAAACGGTACTATTGATTATTTTCTGCACTGATGCAACATGTTTATACCATTTGGTAGGGACTGTTATCGAGAGTTTTGATAGAATGGATATTAAAATTTTATGCATTATTTCAATTTGCCCATTTCCGCGAGGAATTCCAGTGTTAATTTTGAAATGTTCAGTATTTTCAACCTGACAGTATGTTTCAAATTCTTTTGAGGTAAAAGCTGAACTTCTGTCTGTTATTATTCTCGTCGGATTTCCAAAAGTAGATTGTTGAAGCTTAAGTTTAGTTATTGCATCCTGAGTAGATGTTGATTTAACCGGATACAACCAGACACATTTTGTAAAAGCGTCGACTATTGAAAAAATATGCTGGTAGTTCTTATTTGTAGAAGGCATAGGGCCAATGAAATCGATGTGATATGTACTTAAAGGCAAATTTTCTTTTGGGATGGGGTTAAGGAAACCTTCACCTTTCCCACGTTTCTTATTACACAGAATACACTCCACGCAATTGGCAACCACACTTTCTATTTTTGACCTCACCTTTGGTATGTAAAATTCTTGCTTTAAAATTTCTTCCGTCTTAGCCACAGCGTAATGTCCTTTATTGTGAATTTCTCGAATAATTTCTCTTTGTAATGCTTCTGGGACTATGAGCAATTCTCTACCATTATCGTATTTGTATAAAACTCCATTTCTCACAATGTGTTCACCGTCTTCTTGCTTATCTATCAAAGCTTTTAATTTCTTAAGGAATTCGTCCTGATTTTGAGCAATGGCTATTTTAGTGGTCACTTCACTGTATGAACGAGTAACAACAAGTACTGCGTTTCGACTAAGAGAATCTACGTGTGCCATTTGTTTCCCCGATCTGTGAACAATTTGGTAATCAAATTCCTCTAACTGTAAAGCCCATCTTGCAACTTTTGATGTAAGATCTCTTTTACTCATAGTTTGTTGAAAAGCGGAACAATTTTAAACTTAGAACCCAGTAAGTAATGTCTAAATTTTTTCAACGCTTCGATTACAGTCAAAACTTCTAATTCATAGCTGCTATATTTTTCTTGTTGTGTAGATGTTTTTCGACTAAAATAATGAATAGGATAAAACTTATTGTCGGTTCCCTGTTGCAGCAGCACTGCTCCGAATCCCTGACTGCTAGCATCTGTATGGAGTTCTAAAACTGATCCCTGTTGATAGAGATGCAAAATTGGCTCCCGAGTTGAAATATCTTTAAGTTTTTGAAAAGCTTCCTTTTGTTCAGATTCAAACTTAAATGCAATGTCTTTTCTTAGTAGATCACTAAGCGGTTTTGCGATTTTTGAATAGTGGGGTATAAATTTCCGGAAATAGCTAGTAAGGCCTAAAAAGCTTTGTACTTGTTTAACAGTTTGTGGTTGTGGAAATTTTTGTACAGCTACCGTTTGAGATACAGAGGGCTGTATAGTTCCGTTTTGGATTCTATAACCTAAAAATTCTATTTGTGGTTTTAAAAACTGACACTTCTTAAAATTAAACTCCAAACCGTACTCTGATGCAACCTGTAGAACACGTTGCAATTTTTCTAGCCCTTTTTCCTCGGTTTTGGATGGTATAATAATGTCGTCCATATAAATCAGTACAGTTCCATCTAGCATCAAATTCCTGAATATCACATTAATGTAACGCTGAAATACACTCGGACTATTGGAAAGTCCAAAAGGTACTTTAAGAAATTCCCACTGGCCATGATGTGTTACAAAAGACGTAAATTTTGTGCTATCTTTCTCTACTTCTACATGAAAAAATCCGTTTTTCAAGTCCAAAGTAGTAAATATTTTTGATTGCTCAAGTTTGTCAAGCAAATCTTCTATGAGGGGTAAAGTGTACAGATCTTTAATCATCTTTTTATTTAGCTTACGAAAATCAATGCATAACCTATAACTGTCATCCTTCTTCTTGCATAAAACCACAGGTGAACAGAAATTTGAAGTACTGGGTTTTATTATCTCTTCCTGTATCCATTTATCAATCTGAGTTTCAACGAATTTTTGTTCTTTTAAAGGCAGCCTTCGAGGGTTGTGAGTAATCGGAATATCATCGCTCAGTATTATTTTCATTTGTAACTCCGTACTTTTTGTTTTGTTTGGCGAATACTTATTTAAAAGACGATTTATTTCCTGTCTGAAGGGTTTTTTTACATGACTCATGTCGATTTCATCATAGTTTATCGAATCCGCTAAATGAATGAAGTATGGGAGAGGATGTAAGTATCCCAGAAGACACCTCTGCCATAGCCCAACCCTCCAGCCAACCTAAAACGACCTCACCGACAGCAGCAAGCCTCCCATTGGACAATAGCCACTAGTTGACCAGACTACTTAAACCAAGATCCCCTCCTCCCAGCCTCAGTCAAGACCTTTTCCCACTCCAGACCAAATGAAGTAGCCGAGCCCAACAGTTGTTGCCGACCGGAGATGGCGCTCCAAACAATATTCCTTGTGTCCTTGTGTGAGAGGATGTGTATTTATTTTATTGCAAGCCTCAGCAAAAATAGGTGCCTGTCTGTCTCTTTTCAACTCCGAGGAACGTAGTGATACGACCTTGACCTCGCTTCTCACCAGCCGGGTGTAATTTATTTGAGCTTTTTTCCCATGAATGGTAATTTGTTTTTCTTGGAATGAAAAGCTTAGATTATTTAATACGTCCATGCCGATGATTATTTCGTTCGGCATTATTTCTAATACATACACATTAGTTGATATTACATATTCATCAATTAATATATCACAATCAAGGAGGAGTAATGCTATCTCCACTTATACCAACTAATTTCACATTATCAGTCGTTAAATTAGGTTTACCAATTTTCAAATAAAAATCATAATTAATCATAGTAATAGCACTTCCAGTATCAATTAATGCATCGCAATTTACACCATTTATTTCAACATTTTTACTAAGCTTATTTACAGTTTTTGGAGAGTTACGAATATACACTTTATTAGAGAGAGACACTTTAAAATCTCTTTGTGGGCAGATACTGGCTTTGTGGCCAAAGCTACCACATTGGAAACATTTCAATCCTTTGTTTTTAAACTTGCAATTAATTGATTTATGGCCAGCCTCATTGCAATTAAAACATTTATTATTACTCTTGTTATAGTAATTATCATCAGCATAATTCTTTTGAGCACGAACGAACGGCAATGGTGAATTTTTAGCTTCTTTCGCGATATCAAATTTACTTCTGTTTTCAGAAACACGCCAATTTCTGTTTGTTTTCTTTTTAAGGTGACTTCATGCAGCTTCATATTCGTCCAGTTTATTAACTAAATCTTCTACTTTCTTTATTTTGGGCAGATCGTCGAGAAAATGATCGCGTACGTCATTTGGTATTTTACTCTTTAACTGGTCAACGACCATTAGCTGCTTTAAATCTTCAAAATAGTTTATTTCTAAACAATTTATCCATTCCTCAAAAAAGTTATTCAGTTCAAAACCGAAATCCCGCCATGAAGAAGAAGAATCTCGTTTGTGAGTAAAGAACTTCTGTCTGAGTTGTTCGGAAGTTAATTTAAATCTTTTAAGCATTAGTTTTTTTTTTTTGTAATCATAGTCATTAGCTGATGGATCAGGTTCACGAGCAATTAAATTGACTATATCTAATGGTAATAACCCGAGTAAATAAGAAATCCAGTTTTCTTTTGCAATGTTAGCCCTTCTTATTTGTTTCTCAAATAACGAAAGATAAACACTTATGTCTCCGCTATTATCATAATTCTTCAGCAATTTTAATATATCAGTCTTAGGCATATCTGATACAGTTAAAGTATTTTCTCTACTTTTTAACTCAAGTTCTAACTTTTTCAAAGTATATTCGCGCTCATTTTTTTCGGCTTCGGCTTTTCCAGCATCTAACCTTTCGCGCTCCTGAGTGATAGTTAAAAGTAAGTTTTTTACGAAATCTTCGTCATAGTCTTTAGACTCTGTTATCATTGCAACTAACTGTCGCACTTTGGCATCCTGTGGTGCCGTTAGTTCTAATTCGTCTACTAAAGTTAGTAAGTCGCTCTTTCGTGCTCGTGCAAGAAATGCCATACTTGAGAATAAATCAAAATTGTACTCACAATTTCTTCAACATCGATCCACACTGCATCAGTCCACAAGGAGTTGGTATCCAAGACGTTTATTGTAGAACGTCAAATTTCACTCCTGTTTAGTTCTTCTTTCGTCTATGTACCGGTCTTTGTTAAAATCCGGGTCGAACCCCCATATTTGTAGGACTCAGGAATCACTACTATTTAGAATCACGCACATTTAATTACATTTAGGACGAACAATTACATTAACATAAAAGAAATGAACATTAAATAGATTTCGTCGAATACGTCGCAGGATTAATTCACATGTGCCATCTCGTCTTTCGTTCAGAGACCCGTCTCGTCTCACGCGTCTTGACTTTCGTTCAGACCCATCTCGTCTCGTCTGCACTCCGTCTAACAAGCATCAACGCCTGTTGGCCAGCAGATGGCGCTCGTTATCAGGCGTTCGTCACTACATACATTATCCTTTATTATTATTAGAAACAGATATAGAAATTAATTAATTTTTATTACATTTATTTTCTTTCTTATTGCTTACTTTTTTTTTGTTATTCAGGATTTGGAATTTATTACAATTCAAAACTACTGAATTAATCATTTTTCATTCGTTAAGAGTCATTTATTGCCTGCAAATTTGTCTGACCGTTTTTAAGTTCTTATAATTATTTTACACATACCCTAAGGGCTCGAAGTTTGCTCGTTGAGATCATTCACATGAACATCCTAATTATCATCAATTGTCCATTAACTTTTTCTTATACTATAGAAAATTTTCTTTTGTCATTGTGGCTAGGAGTCTTCTTCGATTGATTTAAACCCGTTTCTTTATGTGGAAATTCTTATTAAGTTTTTTTCCCTCTTCTCAACCAATGAAATTTTCTTTATAAAGAACTGTCTTTCAAACAAAATAAAAAAAAATTATTATCCTTTTAAGCAAAATCAAATACCATGTTTAAACTCATTTAACTATGACATGGTGGCACAAGGTTCTCATAGATTCGGTACATCGGATTTTGTCTACATTGCCAAATCAATTGCCCGAATTTCCTACTTAGTATGAGATGCTGGAAAAATTGATTATATCCATATCTGCAAAGTGAAATATTGGAGATATCTCTTCTTTGTAAAAGTTACTTTCCAGAAAGATTTGTCTTTTGCTGAGAAAGCTTTTCATCAAAAAGAGCTCATCATGCACATATTGTTTGTCAACTGATTCTGAAACCCCCCCCGCGCTTTTTCGTATGCGTTAGGATGGGTTTGATTTGACAAAATAGGGGTGAAGGAAAAGAGGAAAGGAAGATATGTTTAAATTTAACAGTAAAGTAAATTCCTGAAATACGCACTATCCCTTTCGTGTCTACCGCTTTAGTGAGTTAGAATCGTCGAAAACATGTCGTCTCAGGATACTGCAACGAACAGTACATATTCAGCGGTTTTATAACAATTATGATAAAATTCAAATAACAAATGAAATATTAAAATTCAAAATGTGGATCAATGTTTAATATCAGAAATAATACTAAGCAAAATTAGACCTAACATTTACGATATTTTTCAATATAACGAAAAGCTTGCATTTAAACTTTATTTTCAGAACCGGCAGGTAGGGGGATTAAATGTTTCAAAAGAGTCCTGGGCAAGAATGCTATCTATTCTCGGCTCAATTTGGCAGCATAATTAGAGAAGGGCGTGAAAACATGAGCTCTGAGCGCCATTATCGAAGAATATAAAATCAAACTTAATAATTCAAGAGAAAAATTTAATTTAATTTTTTATTCATTGATTTATATATTGACTTTCTCGGTTTAAAAAAAGTTTTTTAAAATATTTAAGTCGACCTTGAAATTGCAATGAATATTCCCTGTTTCAGACCACTCTGAATTTGGAAAAAACATTTTTTGAATTAAGTCAGCGTATCTGTAAAGCGAATGATTTGAAAAATTTAAAGAATAAAATTTGTTATATGATCATGATGCTAAAATAATGGATTTCTATCAACATTTGGACGAAATCCGTATAAGGTTTGCCGTGTCATTTCTATGCCTCAAAGCATGATAAGTCAAAAATGTAAAGAGTTAGATTCATAATATTGTCTTCAAAGTTATAGACAACTTGGAAATTTTGGTTTAACATTAGAGAGTGACTGTCTATTGTCTATCTATTTGAGAATATGTGAAAACTATTATTCAGAAACGCAATAATTACATACAGAAAATTTGGCGCGGTGTCTTATTTCTAGATCAGTATGAGTTGATGTGTGGGTGCAATCAAAGAAAAAAATTGGTACTCGATTACTTTCATTATACCTCGAGGCATGAAATGAGCTATTATTACGTTAAGATTTTTTAAAATTCGAGGAAGTAACTTTTTTGTTGGATTTCAATTGATTCTAAATCCTGAAATTCTTAAAAGCTAAATTATGAACGAAACTCGTTTCCGATTATACCCCCACTTCACTTTCTTATTCTATAATAATCAAACCGTGATCCTGGCATAGGGGTAGCGCGTCTTCCAGGTGATCGGGGCGTCCGGGGTTCGACACCCGGCTCGGGCATGGCTGTTCTTCTGTGTTCTATCTGTGTGAATGTGTCTCCCTGTAAAAAGGGGTTGCGCAAGCGAATGTGATGCATGAAGTAGCTACGTCTTACTCTTGACACTAGTTGGCGTTACTGGAAAAACAGGAGACTCTCACTCGGCTTAAATCTCTGACAGATAAATGTCAATGGGCTTGTAAAGTGCCATAAGTCACAACAACAATGATAGCTCAAATTGCAGTATGTGAAAAACTACAAACAACTACCGTGCAGTTAAATGCTTAAATATATTAAAGATTTTCCACGTATAATTGCTTATTTTTATAATTCAACTGTTCATTCATCATATACCAAAAAGAAGCATTCGACAATTTTAATTATTTTTGAGCAATAAACAGTTTTTTAAAACAAATCAGTTGTTACACACCTTGCACCGCTCCTGAGGCAAGTTGTAATAGATGTGCGGCAAATTATAACAATAATAATAAAATAAATATTTTAAATATTTTTTCGTTCATATTCTTTTAATGATTGAAATGAAAAAGGATATCTGCTAGTTCATTATTATTTGGCACAGTGTCAATGTATCAAGTGTTTATAACAAAAAAAAATAATAAAATTATTTAAGGTGTTAACTTAAAAGTCAATCTTTATCAAAACTGTGATTTAAGCAAACAAATGACCATTCATCGTCATTAGAGTTGTCAGCCATTTTATTTGTATGCCATATTCTAAATTCCAATACTTTCAGCACTCTGATAAACCAATTTTCTTACTTCCAGTGGAAGCAATCCTTAATAAATATCACATATCAGCAAATAAGATATTCTCTCTTCCTCCGTAGATGTAAATACTCACTTAGTTAAGCATATCGAAACAGAAAGATGAACGTTTTGCTTTCTCTTTTTAACATATTTGCACAGAGACAGGTAACAAATATTGAATTACTCTGGGATCTAACACTTAATATTTTTCTGTTTCTAACACTTAATATTTTCCCCCTAAGACTTCGACTGTAGCTAACTCATATACAACTCGATTTTTTGAAGCCTGCTTAGATTTTCTTTTATAGTGTCTCATCCTAAAGCAAGAAAATAAATGGATAGAATCGTTCAGATTCATAATTTTTTTCTGTAATCATTTTAATTTCCTCTTTTACTTTTTCCACTGCAAGTATATACTTTGCTTTGGCGCGTTTTAATGTGATTGGATAATATTAGCTTGGGATGTATGAATATGTGTTTCCTTTCTACTCTACCACCTTTTTGTAAATAAAAATTTAATTTTTTCTTCGGATCAGCAATTGTTTACGTATTATTTTAACAAATTTAAAGTAATTGATATGTATCAATTAAAACAGAAAGTCTAACTGCACAAATCGTAACACGTGGGAAATGGATGTTACAACTTGCCTCAAGATTTTGTTACAACCTGTCCCATCATATGGTTTCAGCCATTTACATTGATTTATAAATTAATATTGCATTTATTTTTTTAAAACATTAAAACTGTATAACATAATTTGATACATTGATAAAATAAATAAGTAAAAATATTTTTTTGCGAGATCAATTAATTTATGTTAAATCAAATTTACGAAATATTCTTTTTTCCATTTACGAGTTAAAATGGGTTTCGTTCGCACAATTTCTCACTACCCGATTTGGTAGAGCACTAACTATGCTTTTTTAAGAGGTCTAGGCATAAAACTCTTTGTTTAATAAAATTTCTGATCAAAAATTTTAAAAATCATTAGGTAAAGTGCATGTTACAACTATCCCTTGGCTTTCCTTTCAACTCGCCAACGGATTTACTATCTTGCTGTACGGCATTGGCGATATAAGAGTACCGACTAGTATATTTAAACGATGTTCCGTTTCAATATACTAAATTTTGCCCCATCAGCAATCTACGATTCACCAGACTACAGCCAGCAAGAAAGATCTCCACAAAATTTTATCATAAAAATTAAAGAATTTGTCTCCAATCAATTCTATGTAAAAGTTGTGAATCTTGAACATAGCCATGAACATCACAAGTGCCTAAATTTTTATTTTCCTAGTTCCGCACATGAGTGTTTTATGCTTGTTAGTACTATGAAGACTATCGAGTTTTCATTATGGATGTATTTTTTTCAACTGATTGGAGCCAAAACTGGGCACAGAGTTACAATTTTAGTTATAAGATCACATACCAAAGCTTCATTTACCTAAGTTTGAATTATGCAAGTGAATGCACAGATAGACAGAGGGTCGACACCCCGATGGATGTGGTTACAAATTTGAAACAGATTGAAACTTTATGTACTAAAATTGTAAATAATGACGTATTTACGTTAATGCAGTCAGGACAAATTACCAAGGGGCACAAAATTGTGTTATAAATTAGTTACATTTAAATAAAAACGGTTTTTCTCCTATTCTTATTCTCTTGGGCTGAAATAAAACTTCTTAAAAAATGAAAAAATGAATTTTTCCTGGCATTTTAATATCTCGATATATTAATACATTCTCGAAAATTCTAAGACTCATCTGGTTATTATTTGAATTTCATACACAAATATCGCATCCGACACTGCTGATCGAGCCATGGATATTTAAAAATATTTTATGACTAATTAACAAAGACAGATGCATTGCCATAATATAAACTAATCATGCGAATAATATTTGATAAAATTAGATTCAACATGAAATAGAATTAAATATAAATAAATGCAGAATGTATATTTTTATTCACCAAACAATTCTATCAATCAGCAAAAAAAAAAAAAAATATTTATGTTTTGAAATGATTAATATAATGTTTAGAATCGTTTGTACTAAACTAAACGAGAAAAGCTGTGATATATTTCCATAATAATAAAAGTGCCAAATATAGACATTATAAGTAAAAAAAGGGGGGATGAAGAAAAATGTCAACCCAATTAAAGTATGCATAGACAAATGAATTATCAATTGGATGTTTTTGCTACTTTTTGCAATTAAAATGAATTTCTTTCTCTTTAAGTTCGAATCAAGATAATAAAAAAAAAAGCTTAGACATTTTTTTGTCTGTAATATTTGCGTTAGATTTGAAAACGCTACAGTTACAACGATGGTTACATCGCTGCCAAACTGGTTTAGTTTGAGTTCTTAAACCAATAATTATTTTATTTCTACAGTGCTCTTGACATTTAATGATTAATCGAACAACTTCTCTACAGTTAATAATCTTATTGAACGAATATAAATTACATAAAAATTTGGAAAATGGTCATGTATCGAATTTTAGTGCTGAATTCTTTATTTTATTTTCTTAAAAATATAGAATTTTATAATCTCGTAGGCTCCATTTAACTTCAAAGTAATATTATTGGATTTTTAAAAAATTAATTTAACTTTTAAGGAAAATTAATTTAACTTTTATTAAATTAACTTTTTTTATTAATCAGCACAAATGTAAATATTTTAATTAACATTTTACTCGCATTTTTTTTAAATATTTTCCATGACTACAATATCGATTGCTGAGTTATTTTCTTAAATTTAATTTGATGAAAAAAATCGGCAACCATTGCTAAGTTATTTTCTTTAATTTAATCTGATAAAAAAAATTCCAAATTCTTGAAGTAAATTTTCCTTAATAATTATGCACCAAAATGGTCCAGCAGTAACTTACTTTATTATGAGCATAATAAACATCAAATGTGGGCGTCTCCTTCTTTTTAAAAAGATATTATAACAATATATCATCAAAATATTTTTTAATTTTTTTAATTGTTTCGAAAGTTTTTAATGAATTTTTGCTCAATTTGTCTCAGGATATGCTTGATATATTATTCTTTAAACAAACAAAAAGAACTTAAATAAGAAATTCACGTAGTTGTCTGTATGAAAATTTTGATATATTAGAAAAACATGAGACGAATATGTATTCCAATGATCTCATTAAAATCAGAATAAGCTTTCTTGGGATTCCTGGCAGAAATGTTCTTAAAGGGTTATCTGAAATAATCACATATAATATACAATTCGATTTGCCTATCATTGCATTTTAAAACATAATTTCAAACTCTTTTAAAGATTTTGACAATATTTTTGTTAATAATTGTTTTTATAATTGCTATATTAATTTTTATTAAATAATTTAATTAATCTGTTTGAATACTTAAGATTAACTTATTTAGTTTGCTTAAATGTGAAAGCTTATATTAATTCAAAATTAATTTATATATAATTATTTAAGTTTAAATTCGACTTTATCCCCCCCCCCCCCGAAGCAACATTTTAAAGGGGTATTTTAAAAAAGAGGGTTGTATTGCTATTTTCCCTGGACGCCAGTTTATATAGGTACGTTCTTGCTGTACATCACATTTCATCCATCAAGCTCTTTATATTTTGGAGTTTCTCTTACACTCGGACAGAGAGACTGACAGATAAACTTCCTGTTATTGGATTTCTTTCAAAACTTGATAACTTTTCACAAATATGGTATAAAGATCATAGACCAAATGTCTTCTGTCTAATTCAAAGCGTTTTTTAGTTGTGTTCACAGAAAAACAGACATACAACTTAATTCGGAAACATATTTGTTTTGGACTCAGTGTTAAGTCAGAAACAGAAAACTTCCTTAAAATTTCAAATTCGAAATTTTTGATGATTATAATAATTTCTCTTTGTATATTTCGTGTACGAGAAAGCATAAAGAGATTCGTGAAATAAATTTCACTTTAAATTTTTAATTTCATTAACGTGATATTGATCACTCGTATTGAAAAGTAAATTTTATTCAACGATGGAACATTATTTCATCATCATTCTTACCATCGACTGAACATTATTTCTCTTAATTCTTCAAAAGGTATCGAAATATAGACGAAAATTATTGGAAAATTTTCAAATTAGAAAAAGATAGAATCATCCGGAAAATTTAGAAATCTATAGATTTTCGGAAAAGTTATATATCATTGATTATAAAACAAATAAATCGAGTAAACAAGCAACAATGATATAAGCAGCAAACATCTTTTTTATCTTTTCGAGTTTAATGTAAACAAGCTTCGATTACATTTTCTGATTTGTCATTGAAAAAGCAATTTCCTGGAGCTCTTAGATAGTAAGAATAACTTTTCTTCAGCATTTTATGTTTCAACAAATGTAATTTGGAGCTATTCGCTTGTCTTCAGAATAGATTTAAAAACTTTCTGTCATTGTCTATGGAATGTAGATAAGACATTTTTAACCCTTACTCTCTGTCACACTTATTTTAAATGACATGAACTTTTTGATGCATTAGAAGTGAATTCTGTTTCAATATAAATCTAAAATTCTGCAATTAGATCAAAATTCTCAGAAAACTTTGGAAATTCGATGAAGAGGAATTATTAAAAAACAAAAGGGTAAAAAAAATGTATTAGCACTAGTTAAAACTAGTAAAAAAAAGAAATTATAACTAGACATTTTTTTTTCAAAAAAGCATGATCAACATTTAATTTTAAAATTAAAATTAGTACTCATGATATTATAGTCATTTGAAAAACATAATTTCGGAAATCATGTGACATCTAACTGTATCTCATATATATTGAATTATTCTTCATGCAAAATGCGCAATGGATGTAAAAATTCGATGGATTTGGAGCATTTGAAGGGTATCACGTGAGAATGGCTTCAGTAGAATTCTTCCAGTTCTCCATTCGTCATTTATCGATTAATTCTCCGACTTCTCCTTCTTCTAAATCTGAAAATCCTTCGCCGCCGATTGCTTTTGCAATTTGTATGGTTTCTTTTGACTTCATTTTCAATCGATAGCAATCCCGTAAAACAGGAAATTTGGATCGCAAAGATGCAAACACAGTTCGTCGGATCCTTTTTATGACAAAGTGCTATGTGGTTGCTGTTAATGAGCGTTAAGATAATATCAGTTGGATAATTTATCAAAAGAACTTAAATTATTTTAAAGTAAGTAGTAAGTTATGTTATTATATTATCAGAGAAGAAACGTGTTTGAATGCCATTTATTAAATTAGTTTGTTTTTGTAAACTGTATGGGTTCTTCGATTTCATCTTTTTTTTTGTATGATTGTAAATATATTCTTCTATTTTTTAATTTTTAAATAATTATAAAAATTAAAGTTTATTATTAGATTATAAAAGACTTTTTGGTAACTAATTGTCTGAAATATAAATAGAAGTTTTAATAATTAGTGCTCTTAATTGAAATGTTACAAAACAAAATCAACAAAAGTGGGTTTTCCGAAATTTTTTCGCATTCTCTCTAATAAAGGAGTTAACCCCTCTCCCTCCTAATGAAGAATTTGTGGTCTTAAAGCAATGTCCTGAATGCTACGAGGGCTCAGATTTTTATCTTCAGAGTATCGTGCATGAGAATTTTTAGCTTCATAGTAAAATGAAAAAAAAAAAAAAAAAAAGATATGCATTTGGGAATTTTTCTTTTTATCTATTGAAACTGCAATTCGATACGGAATCACAATTTTATTAACGAGATAATATACTTAAGTTTCATTTCTTTAAATAATTAAGTTTCTGAATTGTCACTTTTACGTGCATGAGAATGTATAGACTGTTTGTTCAAAATTTAATAAAGATCTATGTTTTAAATACTGAAACTATTTATCAGTTTTATCCATCTAGCTTTTTTTTTCTTTTACATTTTGTGTGTTCATTTATTCTCAAACAGACAAACAAAACTATTTCTTGAGAATAGATTTCGTTCAAAAATTGACAGAAAATTATAAACTTGATGTAAATCCCACATACCAAATTCCATACTTTTAAAAGTACTTTTTAAATTATTTTGTTCATATACAGCTATATAATTACGAAAAAAAAATTTCACCAGACTCGGGGAGTTCCATAATTTGAATATTTGTCAAAATCTCGAATTCGAATTTTTTGATGATTACAACATTTTCCTTTTTTATACTTCGAATGCGAGAAAGTGATAAAGTACAATAAAGAAACAAATCATATGTTGACTCAAGATTATCAAAAATTGAAAAAAAAAAAAAAGACGCAGTGGTGAGAGTTAGTGATGCTTGGAATATAATATAATTTTTTTTTTGTCCCTTCAATACCTTAATAAATGCAAATGATGCCCACTGCAAGGTGGTTTTTTTTTCTTCCCACTTAATCAGAATTGGCCTTAAAAAGAGACAGCACACTAAATTTTGGAAATACAGCCCCAGGTATATATACTATATTCCTTAGCCTTCCCGTCGCAGCGCCATACAACGTGTTTCATATGATATGCGAAGGAAAAAAGGAAAATTACATGCTTCAATGAAATTTAAATTACTTTTGTAACGAAGTAAATGAAAAAAAAAGGGCTTTTTTTTTTTAGATACAATTAAGAAAATATTTTTCATTCTTTGATAAAGTTTACTTTGCTTGTGGATCAGTAAAAAGTAAAAGTAAAAGCAATCATACAAAAGTATGGTTAATAATTGTTGTTATATATAATTTTAACTGATTTCCTTTCTCCTATGATGAAAATGTTTATTCCCCCTCCCAAATTAACTCAATTCACCGTTCTCTTTCAAGTGGCTCTCAGATATTTGTATTTGTTTAGAAGAAATAGCCTGTAAAATGTCGATATTTCCACCAATGAACGTATTAAATACATGTGGAAGTTTTAGTGAGTAGAATTAAAAAAAATGTTTATTTTTGAGAGGGTAGTGATGAATAGGAGTAGTATTGAAGAGTGAGTAGAATTAAAAAAGAATTTTTTTAATTACAAAAATTAGAAAAGAAGAAAATATCGCATATCGTAACAGAACTATAAAAAATAATCCAATGCTTAGCAGATATTTTTAGTGGTATTTTCAGGAGAATTTAATTTTGTGCTGTTCTCGAATTTATTCAAATTGAAATAAAATATTGCTTAAGTTTCAGAACATCATTCTTAAATTATTTTGTTTTCTTTCAGAATTTCAAATTTACTTGTAGATTGTTTTTTTCTTTTCCATAACTGGTAGACTGACTAAGAAATCAGTATAACCTTGACAGTATTAAAATAGCTTTTCAATTTGCTTACCACTTTGCTTAAAATTTCTATTAAATTTAAATTTTAAATTTGCTACACACAAGATACTGAATCTAATTCTCCCTCAATTAAATATTTTATTATTTCAACTTTTTGCAAACTTTGTAATTTAAATATACATAGATAGATACTAAATAATACCTGATTTTGGAGAGAACAGAAGGGCTTTTAAAGTTACATTGTCTAAAAATACCTACAAAGTTTAACTAAATTCTGCACTGTAACAGCATTACTTTAAAAAAATTTTAAGACTGCTATAAAAATTGTTTCCTTTAGATACCAACTTAAAATTACAAACAGAAAGTATCAAACTTAAGAAATAAGAATAATAATAGTGACAAATTTTCAAAAAAATAAAATAAAAGCACAGTTTTTGTTGTTGTTATTAATTAAAGAGATTAGTAATAATTTATACAAAATTATTTTTATATCATAAAAATGCCATCCTTTTTTTCTTTTTTTTTTTTTGAAATCAGAAAAAGAACAAACTGTATTTATAAATTTTTTTTCTTACAATTATTTAATTTTACTATCGTTTAATGTACGAGTCAAGCACGGAGTTAATTAGCGACAAAGAGAAAATCCTGCTATTCATAAAACAAATCTAAGAAATCAGCACAATTTTCTCCTATCCTAGCTCAGATGACTTTGTAGAGAAAGCTTTTGCTTCATGAAATAAAATAGACATTCCGTATTCTAATCATAACATGTATCCATTAACCAATAAAATTCAGTATTATATGAATACCAGTTGTTAGCCATGGTTTTCGTTTGGAGGATTTGGAGGTTTCTGTTTTCTATACACAAAGTTCCAGAATCAGTTATAAAATTTTGATACAGTAATAAAAAGTTTTCTGTCGACAATTTGGTTTTCACATCTCCAAGAGAGATTCTAAAACAAATATGAATTCAATTATTAGGACACAATAAATCTTTCTCTAAGTGTTTTGATTTTAATCCTAGAACTGTGCGTACGTTTTGAAGCATTGCATAAACAGTGTCTTCTCGATTTCTACTAATTGCTATTGCTATGTACTTATAATTATTATACACTTGTCGAGTCAGGCTATTAAATGGTTTGCTGAGAATATTAGTTACATTTAACTGCAGATAAATCGTTGAGATATGATTTTATGTAAATGATTCCGCCAACTCTGATATTAAACACTGTGTTATTTTAATTATCTTACTCAAGTTTTATTTATTTTATACTTGAACCTTTTTAACGGAAACAGTCTCATAGCATTATAGCACTATTAAAAACGTAAATATCCGGCTCTTTCATATTCTAAATTTTCTTCCCTCTTTTTTCTTCTTGTAAACTATTCTGATATTAAACAGAAGCCATTTTCTTTATCTTTTAACAATGCAAGAAAATTACGTGCTAAATATTTGATGAAACAATGAAAACGATTTGAATTTCAGTATAATAATGTAATCTACTATCAGAAATTGGAAAAAAAAAGTTATTTGAAAAATTGCCAAAATCCCTGAAAATATTGCGGCTCTATTAAATTAGTAATATTTTTTAAAAATTAATCTTAAAAAGGGGTAAAATTTATTTTTGAGCACGATATTTTCTGGAATTATTGAAGAAAAATGCCAAAATTTTACTTAATTTGAAATTAATTAAAATTTCTAAAAAAAAAATTCAAACGTGCACATTTCCATCCTTCATAGTACAAATGTGTCAAATCTGATAATTCTAAGTCAAATGGTCTGTCTCGTAGAACGCCAACACAAACAAAAAACTTTTATCTTTTTTATTATTAGTATAAATAATGCGAAGCACATAATATGTGCTCTAGTGTGTGTGTGTGTGTGTGTGTGTGTGTGTGTGTGTGCGTGCGTGTGAGTGAGTGTGTGTGCGCGTGTGTGTGTGTGTGAGTGAGTGTGTGTGTGTGCGTGTGAGTGAGTGAATGTGTGTGTGTGTGAGTGAGTGTGTGTGTGTGAGTGAGTGTGTGTGTGTGTGTGTGTGTGAGTGAGTGTGTGTGCGCGTGTGTGTGTGTGCGTGTGAGTGAGTGTGTGTGTGTGTGTGTGTGTGTGTGTGTGTGTGTGTGTTGGCATTCTAGGCCAAACCGCTTAAAGGATAGTACTAAATTTGGCTCATATACACTTTTAAAAAAAATTTGTGCACCTGGGGGTAGTTTTTAAAATTTTAATAAAAGTCTTAATTATTTAAAAATTAAGTTGAATTTTGGGATTTCCTCGAGATAATTTCTGAAGATATTAGTGCACAAAAAATAAATTTTACATCCTTTCAGAATTTTTTATTTAAAAAAAAATGCATTTTTAATGATACCAATTTAATAATTGCGCAAATATTTTCTGAATTTGGCCAACTTAAAAAAAAAATTTCTTGTCTAATTTCCAACAATAGATTATATTATTGCTCTTAAATTCCAACTATTTTCAGTGTTTCCTCAAATATTTAGTTGCGTTATTATTTTTTTTCCTTTGTTGAAAGCTAAAGAAGAAGGATCCTGTTTGGTATTTGATTTGTATAATTTATGAGAGAAGTAAATAAATAATGTCACGAAATTTAAAAGATAAGTGATTTTAGATATTTAAGATAAATTAATTATAAAAAATATTTAAATTTTTAAAAGCGTTATGATATATATAGGACTGTTTCCATTTGAAAGTACAATAAAGAAAACTTAAGCAATATAATTAAACACATGGTTTAATGTCAGAAAATAGACAGGGACGAAGTTATATCTAAACCATTTACCTGAAATCAAATACAGTCAATATTACAGCTAACCGGTGAGTCGCCTGTAACGGCTAGAGAATGTAATAATTATTTTAGGAAAAATGCAATATTAGAATCTTTTTTCTATTGCGAAAATGATTTTATAACAATATGCAGTTTTTTAAACTACAGAATCACATTCACTTCGTCATTGAGCGATGTCTTTTATATCTCTTTTCGCCGACCGTCGGTATTAGAAATTATTCCTTGTTGGTTTAGTACTTTTTTTGCAGTGTCTACGCTACTATCGAAGATGTGTGCAATGTAGAGTAAATAGAAGTATATTTGATGAGGAAAAAATAGGCTGTACGTCCTTCAAAATTGCACAGCTCCAGCATTTCCTGCAATTATTTGAAGAAAAAAAAAGTGTGTGTGGGGGGGGGGAGTGGAGAGATTTTTTTTTTTCGTAATATCTGAAGATTCTTTTATATAGAAATATTAGGCTAATCATTCTCGAAAATAAATAATCATATGTAAATCACATTTTACAATTTGATTGGACATGATTGCCGTTCCGTGAATTATATTTTTCAAGCACAATAGGCTACAATATTAACCCAACTCTTGAGTTAAGTGTTCTTCCTCCAGTGTGGTGTGGAAATTTGTTTTGATTTGATTAAATTGAATGAAAGTCGTATTAGAAAACCATATAATGACTGTTTGGGATGAACTTCATTCTGAACTGTCAATTGACAAGGATGACGTATCTCTATCAAACTTTCAAATTGAATATAAGTTTACGCAGACGGACAAAGCAAAAAAAAAAAAAAAAGGTTCAAACTAACAAGAACTTATTAGCTAATTTTTGTCGTTAAGTTATCGACAACAAAAATCTATTGTCGCATTTGCAACTGTTAAGAACAAATGAGAATAAAAATATAACAAAGAACAAATTGGGAAAAAAAATTAAGACTATTGAATTTTTTAAATGCCTTAGATTTTGCATTGCACAGAGCTGTTTAACCATCTACTACCATTTCATTCATTGATAAACATTTATAAATCTAATATTTTTTCATCTGTATACTTTATAGTATAAAGTCTCTGCAACTAAATTGTTGATAAAATTATAATTGTTGTTAAATATTTTATATTGATTTTGTAAAAACACAAGAGTTTTCAACTAAATTTTCTGGTCTCAGACCTTTTTATTGTCATATCATTTCAGTTTGAATTAAACATACTACCCATAATATTGATGCATTGGGCAGATTTAGGCATTTTGCAGCTCCAGGAAATATACAGCTAGGCATCATGAAAATCCTCTTTCAATAAACTGGTTAATCTAATTTCAAATTTCAACACATTTTTAATGCAAAAACCAGGTAATTTTTATTTGATTTTTTTTATTTTAGTAACTTTGATAAAATGCATATGCTTTGATTTATTTATATATTTATAGCGATTAATGACTTCATGATTTTAAGTTTGTATATAATATTATTAAAATACATTAAAATGTTAATATACTAATACTTAGCAATTTTTAAATTTGTATATTTTGCAAACGTTTATTTCGAAAGTAAGCTAATAGCATTTTTCTACTCGACTTGCTATAGGCCCTCATGCATCCAACGTCCTACGCAGCTACCGTATCGAAAATTCGTCTCTGCATCGATAGGCGGACAGAGTTCTTATATTAAAACTATATGAGAATAAAACTAATAGAAGAATATATTAGACATCTGATGTGATTTTCAAAAAATATATTTAAAAAATCATCATTCTCCTTTGAGTGTACATCAAAGCTATTTATGATTTTTAAATATATTTATGTATATTAATAATTCCATATTTATTTAAATTAAACATTTTTAAATTATATTTATTTGCAATGTAAAGATATTCTCATGATAAAACAAACGTCACTGATTTGCATCAATTTATTAATTCCAAAAATGCATCCCAGCAATAAGAGTTGGACGCCATTTTTAAAAAATCCCGCGTTTTTCATTTTCTTTTTCTTGCTATCGGAAATTTGTCTGCCGGTGGCATATGAAAGTTCAGTGAACTGCTTCTGGTTCCCCTAAATGCCCCCAGATGGCAGCATATCAGCTACCGGTGCCCGTTAGACTTGAATTTGTCGTGTCTGGCCGTGGACGCATGTGAATCCAGCTTCCTTGGTTTGGAGGTAAACGAGTTAACTACAGTTGTTCTCAAGGCCGTTTAAAGGGAATTATTAAAATTCCACGTTTCATGTAATTTAAAGCTGAAATTTAAAATTTGTAACAATTATTATAGCACACGATATAAAGACATGTTGATATTTACATTGCGTATACTCCTCGCCAATGGAGTTGCCTTATTACATAATCAAGAGCGCCAGAAGCAGAGACGGCGTTTTTTTTGCTTGTCTGGGTTAGTTTTTTCGCAGCTGTTCAACGGATGCGTCGAGACGTAGACTATGACGCTATATTACGCTATAGAGAACTCGAGCACAAATTTAACATAGATGGACGACGATTCAAGTGAAGGAGTTTGTTATCTGTGATTTCGAATTGTTTTAATGTAATTATAGTTTCACACATCGAAATAATCGTAATCCTAACAATATTTTGCGGAAGATCAGGCGCGGGAGCTTTCGGATAATCGACTAAAGTGACACATACGAAGCGTGCACTGTCTGGGTCGAGTAAAAGCCTGTGAGCAAGCCATCATGTCTGGACGAGGTAAAGCTAACTCTGTCTGGCAGATTTTTGTCGCAAGTAGAGTGATACTTTGTATTTAAATATTACGACTGTTTGTTTTATGCTGCCGTGTGTGTGTTTTATTAAGAGTCGCGTTGCGAAATATTTGGCGCATAGTTGATAAATATAGAGAAGAGGTATATTATTCATTTTTTTTATTTGTGTTAAAGCATTTAAAAGGTTTTTGAACATGTGATTCTCCAATTTAGCCTGTCATATTTTTTTTCATTCTGTTTTTTATTGCCGATTTTTCAACTTTGTTTTGTTTCATTTTGTTTATTGCTAGATGGATATTGTTTATTTAATGTAGAATTCGCACTTTTTTTAACGTTTATTAGATAAAATATTTTTAGAACTTCGTTAGCGAAGATTTTTTATTTGAATTTTTTTTTAAAAACGAAAGTGTTAAATTTGATTTATTAATTTGTTTAGTAAAAATTTTTAATTTGATTAGTAAATTTTGGTTTTCATTATTTTTGAAAAAAATTTTCATAGGAAATTTTTTTTTATTCATGTTAATCATTTTCTACGTTATACTTAAATTTGCCTATTGGCAGGTGCGTTTTCAAAATGAAATTTTGTTAAATATCAAATAAAATAAGTTTTTTTCTAAATTTTATTTTAATTCCTTAAAAATATAATTTAAATAGCACATATGTTAAAATAACTGTCAACTATTGAATCGTTATTTAAAGAAATTCTTCAATTATTTATGAATTTTAAATTTACTATAGATTAAAATTGTACCAAATATTTATTAGATTTATTTGAAATGTAATTAATTGCTCTAGAACATGGAAATCTCAATTAATTATGTGGTGTAAAATTGTGGTTTGAGTTTACTTTTCTCACTACTTGATTATTGTCTTGTTAATTTAAAAAAAAATTTCATTAATTTTTATCGAACTTAATATTGTGAAAAATATCACATTAAAAATATTTTTTCAGAAAAATATTTTTTTTTTATTCTTTAAATTTTTTATATTTTATAGATTACAGAAGGTAAAAGAAGTATTTTTTAAAATCTTGATTAATGAAAAGATATTATTTAATGAAAATCTACTCTGCCTTTATTATTAATTTAATTCTTGGAATGCCAGATTATTCCTGTGTAATATATTATATTATAAATTTCTATTTAACATACTATCTGCACTTAAGTTTTCAATTTTTTATCAAGAAACTGCTAAGTCTACTAAAAATGGCATAGAAAAATAACAAATTGATTATTTTGTTATTAAATCCATATTTTGCTTGATTAATATATAATATTCACACAAATCAAAAAATAAATTATTGCATTAAATTTTTTCTGCTATTTTTCAAGCAGTTTATTTCTTTTTTACTATTTAAAAAGAAATGGCTAGTGATAATGAAATTTGAATTTAAATAAACACAAAATGATTCATAGCTCTTCTCTTGCATTTTTTTTATTTTCTGTTTTTATTATCATTATTCTTATATTCTTATTCACCTAATGACATAGTTGTTAATAAGTCTTAGGATTCTTGTTAAATTTTAAGGGTTGTTAATTGTCTTTTCTCTCCCAGTATATTACTGATTCTTATGTTTAAATGATAAAATGCTTTATATATGCACTATATTGAAGTTTTTATTTCAAATATCCGTTTGTTTGTAGACATTAATACAGTTTTGTTATTTTCATATTTATTTGCCATAGTTATATTTAAAAGAGTATCACAATTTAAGGCTGAAAAGCCTCATTTTTTCTTATAATTCAAATTCTAAGATTTTAAAGCATCAGAATCAAATTCCTATACTTGCATTTGTTTTTAGAATTAAAAGTGAAAGCAAACATGATTTTAATTAAGATACAAATAATCTATGTTCAGGATTTTTCTATTTTTCTTTAAATTGTTTCCTCCACTAGTATGAATAATAGTTCATAAATATCAAAAGTTTAAAATTAAATTCCAAACACTTTTAAAGGATGGATTTGGCATTATTTATACAAAATGCACAGCAATGTAATTATAATATATTTTGTGCTAATAAGATTTATTCCTTCCTTCAGAACATTCTGTTTCAAGAAGTTGGGGAGAAAAAAAGTGTCTTATAAATATTTATAACTTCCATATATGTTTCAACCCTTTTAAGGTGTTGCAAGTATAGATGGAAATTAAGGAAATAGAAATTGACATATTAATGCTTGCATGTTATTGTAAGCTTGCATATATTTAAAAAATATAATTTTCAATTAATATAGGTATTTATTAAATCTTATATGGTCAACTGTAAAGCTAGTATTTAATGCATTTTTAAAACAAAAGCATCTACTAAAGCACCCCTTGCCCCTCAAAAAAAGTGAAGATTGGAAAAGAACATAAAAAATTTTGTTTCATAGCATTGAGTAGTCATGTTATATTTTTCTAATATTTTGCTTAAAAGTAAATTTAATTACATTATCAATCTAAAATTATTTATATTTAGAGAAATTGTGTAGAAAAGTATTTTATAAATAATTTTACCTTTGAATTCACTGTAAAAGCTAGGCTGATATCATTAAATTTTTAGAATATTATATTAATTTTTATAACTTAATATATTATGTTTATTGCATAATTTAAGTAACATGTGAATGGTGATTATAAATTTTTAGAAAATTGCTTCAACTTCCATTTTATTTCTTTCTGATATAAAATAGTAAATAGAAAGCATAACCTTTTGAACTTAAATGTAATATAACTACTGAAAGAAAAGCTCCATATGGTCAGAATTGTCTGCCAAATCATAAATGTTTAAACAATTTACTATGTATGTAAAGATTTTCTCCTGCCTAAATTTGATTTTATTGGTGTGGTAGTTTAATTTTATTTTTCTATATTAAGGAAAATTTAAATCAATATCTTAATTTATTATATGAATTTTATAAAATGCAAATAATGCCTTACAATAATTTAAAAATTAGCATGGCATATTAGCTTGAAATGGCATCAATAATCGCTGATTTAATTTTTATTTCAAAACACTCATCTGCATTTATCTATTTAATCTTGGGTTATAAGGGAAAATAATTTGTACTGAAAACATCCTCGGATATTTTTTGTAATAGTTTAATTTTCCTTTTTAGTTGCTTGTAGCTTTTATCTCTGTGTGCTTTTTTATTCTTTTGTTGCACATCAATAGCATTTCGATATCCTTACAGCATTAACCTTTTAATTTCTAATCATTCAGTGGATAAGATTGCTTCAATGTTTTGCTATATCATAACATGCATGATAGATAATTTTATTACTACGTAAGAGTTATTAGCTTTAGTAATACCATAGATGCTGTAAAGATATCTCGTATCATATCATCTACTGATTTGAGATTGGTTAATACAGTTCAATTTCTTATTACAATCCCCATCCTAAAAAGGATGTCTTAGATTTCAAGTAACTTTAATCTAAAAGTTAATAGACGTATTTACATTACCAACTTGGCAATTTGTAAAGTCTATTTTATGCTTTCTTTTCTTTTATCCTTTTCTATTCACCTACATTTCCAAATAATATTTTCTTTCATTCATACATTTTCATCAGTTATTATAGAACCTAATGTAATGTTGTGTTAAATAGGAGTTGGTATAATTGCAATCATGTTGCATATTTATTTCATATGTGCAGGCTGCAAAATATTCCGTCAATTCGATAATTTTGTAAGAAGTTCTTTTTTTGAAGAAACCCAATTGTGTGGAAATGTTTATTTTATCATAAATATCCTCTTTTAAATTATAATTCAGTATATCTGAAAATAATTTTCTTTATTGGCAAGCAGAAATAGACTACTTGAAAAATGTCTTTATAATTATTTTTTCCTTCTCTCTGCATTTCAATGTTCATTGAATTAAAACAAACCTGCTTAATAGTTTATGATTTAAGTGACTTTCATTTAAATAGGTGCCTAAAAGTTCTTAAAGGATCCATTAAAAAAAAACTTTGAATCTTGACTTGAAAGTAAGACCATTGCTTCATATGATGCATAGTCTACAATTCAAATATGTCCTAATTTATAAACAAGTACAGGCGATACTAGAAGTTAATCTATATATAAGAATTCAAAAAATCATTTTATTTCTATTGTGTAATTGTTTGTTTTAAGGTCACCATTACAATGTTATTGTTTTTTCTATTGTTTAACAGACAGAAAAAAAAAATATTATTCTGAAATAAGCAGTAATTCATGGGTTTTATGCCTTATAGTTTTTAAATTTAAAAATTAGTCTCTAAGAGTTGATGGAAAAAGATGTTTTATTTACGAGTTCTTAGGCTAAACAAACTTTTTAAATGGTACGTAAATATAGTATATTCGGCAGGTTAATCTTAACATATCTAATCAATCATCTTTTCTTTTTTTTCTCCCCCTTCTTCTTCTTCTTTATCATCATATTTTTGAAAATCACGAGTTTCTGACTCTTTTAAAATAAATATAATATTTAGAATTTTCTGATATGTGAAAGAGGCATTAAACATAATTGTAGTTTTGATTTTAATGTTCTTGAAATCTGTTCCCTTTTTATTTCTGGATAAAATTATCTCCTAAATATATGTTTCAGCCTCTACCTTCATATTTATACTATTATAAGCAACAAATGAAAAAATTATTTATTTGTTATTTGAAGGGATTTTAGAAATTATGTTGTGAAAAGATTCTTTTTTTATTTTTAGATAGTAGAAAAAGAACATATTCGGAGGCATTTTAGAAAAAAAAATAAAGTGTTTTAACTTCTTTGTATAATTTTTTTTAGTGACTAATTTATTCATCATGGATTTTAGAGATGTTTCTTGTCAAACAAATTGCCTCTATTTCTCATATTCCTAGAGTAAGGTAAGGTATTTGAAACTCTATTCAAACAGACATGCAACTCTTGTTATCTTATTGATTACTCATATTAGTTAAAAATTTGAATTTTAATGTAAAAGCAGAATAATGTTAAACTCGACAAATTCAACCATTTGATAGCTAATCTTACTCATAAAAGTATTTGAATGACATCTGTTTATCTGATATATTTCATAATTTTATTAATATCATAGAATATTTTATTTATAGATTTAAAAAAATAG
Source organism: Argiope aurantia (assembly GCA_026543865.1). Classification (NCBI taxonomy): domain Eukaryota; kingdom Metazoa; phylum Arthropoda; class Arachnida; order Araneae; family Araneidae; genus Argiope; species Argiope aurantia. The sequence goes on along the minus strand of JAPMOR010052242.1, from coordinate 2,752,758 downwards.
TAAGAAAAATGTAAAGTTACAAATGGTAGAAATAAACTACAGTATGTATATAAATATTTAATTATTAAATATTCTTATCAGTTCTTTTGAAATTTCTATAAAGCAGCTATCTGGGCTGAAGAAGTCATCAGAGACATGCACATGCTGATTTTAATTTTCAATTTTATAAGTCTATCATCTTTACATGACTCCTTGAGGGTGGTAATTAAACCTTATAATATTTAAAGACATTATACTGTGTCGCATGCATCAAGAAAAAATTGTTTGAATCACTGCACAGAGCAAATATTTAAGATTAGAATAGCTAAATTTGGCTCTTAGTAAATACTCATTTAAAAAAAGAAAATTTGTAATTAAAATTAATTAAACAAAATTTCATTATTTTTCGTCACTTATTTTAGTGTATATTATTACAAAAAATGAATCACCAGTTTGAAATTTTTAACAAATATTTTTTAACCGATTTTAGGACAACACTTATTACTTTTGCTACAGGAGTTATGCTCATACATATTTCAATGGTATATAATTTGCATGTATTATGATTATTACATTAAAAAAATTTTAATCATAATATAAAGGTGTTAAAGTGTTTTAAGATATTAGTTCGAATCTTTTAATATTGTCATTAGATACTCATAAAAGTGTAAAAAAGGTTATAAAAAATACATTCTTAATAACAAAATTAGAAAACAAGTTGAATGGAAACAAAAGGTGCAACTTAAAAATTACATAGATATTTTCTTCATACAGTTTTTAGAAACTTATATCTGTTAAATTTATTGTGCTTGTTTATCTGAGGAATTACAAATTTTACTTCCGATTTAGTCATTGTAAAAATGAAAATGTTTGAAGTACAGTTCATCTAACAGCATTTTAAATAGATTGTTCTTTAATTGCTAATAAAAATTAAAGTACAATACCAGAATGGAGGGAGGGGGTTCCATTTCTTTTTTATATTCTTAATAGTCTATAGTTTTCAAAAATTTTTAATCAAATGAAATATAAAAAGAAAGATTCTTTGTTGCATTGGAAAGTGAGATGGAATTAAAGTCAGAGAAAAAGAAGAGGTTAAGACAGGATAATTAAAAGTAATTCAAATTCAGTATTAATTCAGAAATAAAACTTAGCCCTCAAAAATAGAATATTATTTTAAAGCAATATGAAAATTATGTTGAACTTATCCATTATATAAAATATGAAAATTATGTTATGTTTTTTAAAAACTTTTCAAAAAGGTGAGAATTTAATTTTAAAAAGTCATTTGAAAGGCAAGACATTAAAAAAAAATAATAACACTGAAGTACTAGTATTATCTTTTTTGAAAAAAAAAAATAGTTTCTGTTCTTGAAGTATCAGTATTATTAAATGATTTTTCAGGTCAACCATGAGTAATAAATTTAGCTCTATTTTTTTTCTTGTAATTTTAAAATATGATTATGTGCTTCAGTTCTAGCTTCCAAACTGAATCAATTCTTGGGTTTTTTTTTTTTTTTTTTTCTCCCAATAAATGTTTTGGCAATAAAAGTAGATTAAATCCACATATATCTAAAATCTCAATGCATAAAACTTTTTTCAAGAATCTTGATTCATTTGGGGGGGGGAGTCAATTTATATTGAGAAAGATTGTTTTTATAAAATAATATGCATATTTATTTATTCAAGTAATATTTCTTGAGAAAATTTCATATGATGGATGATAAATAAATGAAACAGTTTCACCAAGATTTTATCTTTAATAAAAATTACAGAAGACTGAGAGATTTTATTTTATTTATTTAGTTAAAAAAATTTCTTCATTACTGTTATTGAAAAAAATAACTTCTTTTTGATAAATCTATTATTTTTTAGATAATGTTCTACAAATTGTTTTCCTTTAGCTTAGTTTGAAATTTTTACTCAAAATTCAGTTAATTGTATATTCTTTATAACACTAAATGTAAATATGTTGCTAGTCTTAAAATTTAGTGTTCTTAAATAGAAATCCTTTTTTAAGTGTGAAACAGAATTACAAAACATAGAAAATAAAATGGAAAGATTACTTAAAAATAAAAATTAAGTTTTCTTTTATATATATATATATCCCCTCCCTTATTTCTTAAACCTTAAAAATTAAAATTTACTGTTCATAAATGCTTTCGATAAGAAAATGATAAAAAAAAGTTTGCACTACATAATTCTGTCTGGTAATTTTTTTACCCCCTAAAGCTTTCTAGCTTAATACATTGATGTTTAACTATATTTTCTTCTTTATATTTGTTTTCTTATATGTATGTAGAATTTTCTGTTAACTTGATATTTTTTCCATGAATTTTTTAACAAATACCTTCTTTTCCAAAGTATTACAATTAACAAAATTTGTCATTTATACATAATAATAATTCTACCAGTAACAAATTTTAATTTTGGTTTTATTAAAATCACTATTATATGTATTGGAAAAAATTGGAAAAAAATTTAGTACTGTAGAATTTTAATTTATAGATTAATAGGGACCAAGCCCATGTAAATACTTGATGAAGAAAGGTTGTTGCTTAGAAATAAAAATCGAATTTGCATTTAATGCATTGTTATGCACATTTTATTTGCTTAAATACTGTATTAAATTATCATTTTTTGAACATGTCAATCAAATAACCAGATATTTTACTTTTTATACTTTAACAAATTTTGTTTCCAAATACTTCTAGATAAAAAATTCCAGATAATTCTAGTTCTGCAGTATTTGGAGAAAAATTATGATTTTAAAAAATGTTTTATAAGAAAAAATTTGTGTTTATTTTAAAATTCATTTAAAGCAAAACTAAAGTATTAATCTTCATAACTAAACTTTATTGCTATAAAAGTTTAATTATGCTTTAGAGCAAGATAAAAGAGCAAGAACACAATTACCTTATTGTTTTGAGAATTAAATTTTTTTAGCACTATTATTTTAAAAAACTGTTAAAATGAATTACATTTTAAAAATGAAAGCTCTCTATATGTATGTGTTTCAAGAAATTTCCAAAATTATTAGCTTGAAAATTTTATAAGCCATGTCAGCAAAATATGCAATTTCATTAGTTATGCACTTTCTTCCCCAAACGGTATTACTAGAAAGAAAGAAAAGTTATTTTTCCCAGATAAATTATCTATTAAAATATTTGACTAATGAAATGTTTAAGATCAGACACAGAGGTTTTTTGCCCTTTTATATTATGAATTATTATTTTTCTCAATATAAGTCGTCAATTTTGCTTACATTTTGAAAGTATGACCATATTTATACTAAAAATTTTAAATGCATTTTTAAAAAGGATTTTTAATATTTTTTTCCTGGTTACAAATAAAAAATAAGAGGGATATATAATTTATGTTATTTCATTTATAAAATTCATATTATTTTTATTTAAACTTAATATTGAAAGGGTTAAATTTATTAAATTTAAAAAATGTGCAAGTTTAATAATAGCATTTAAATATTATAAGAATATTACAATTTCATATGAGCTTGATTCTTAAACTTGAATCTCTTTATAAGTTGCTTCAAACTTTGCATAAATTTCATTATATATTTGAAATTAATGTATAATTATTCTAAGTTAAAATATCATATTTAAGAGGAATTTTTCTGTATAAATTTAAGCCATAAAAGAATGTATTTTAAAATGTGCAATTTTTACGAATTGTATAAAAACGGTACTTAGAGAGAGAATAATTCTTGGTTAGTTGGGGTATCCTTTGGTTAGTTTGAGTGTGCAAATCTCATTAGTGTAAAAGTAAAAAATATTAATTTCTTACCTTTTTATTCCATTTTACATAAATACTTAATCACTTTTCTTGTTCATTTTTTATTTTTTGTCTTTTTTACAATTTTTGACGTGAACCATAATATCTTAATGGAGAAAACTATTTGGAAAACGTGAATGCATTTTAGGGGCATTTTATATATGTTCGTGCAAAACACCTTGTAAAAAAATCTGCAATAAATTGTATGCATTTGTCAGAATATAAATGGAAAAATAAATACTGTGCAATAACACTTTTGCTGTTCTGACTAGAAAAAATTATATAATCTATCAAAGAAAGAAGTTGTCATCCTGGAAATCATTGGGTTGGTTATTTTAATAATTTCTATTATGCATGAAATCTTAAATAAATACTCATAGAGTTAGTGAAACCCAGTACACTGTGAACATTCTTGAAAAAAAATTTTATTTAAAAAGAAGTTTTACATTTTTCAAAGCTTATAAAGCTGTAAAAATAAATCAGATATATTTCGTATAAAATATAGGTCTGATAATTGCATTAATTTTGTTGATTATTGTAGTATTCTTTTTATGAAGCTAAGATAATCATGCAGAAATGGTTCACTGTGTGCTCTGGATATCTATTTTTATCATATTCATAATACAGCTTCTTGCAGCAATGCTGCTGTAGGATTTCACTGTTTTGATGAGAAATCGAATTACAAATACATAAATTTTAATAGAGATAATTAATCTGCTATTGATAAAAAATATGATGCTTTTAAGATATGGAAGTTAAATGGGATTACACCTCACTCAGATAGTTATTATTCCAAACTCTATGGTATTTTTGTCTTTTAACTCTAATTTAGAACTGCAAGTTCCATCAAGAGAACTTTGAATTATAATTTTAATAATAGTAAAATTTTGGAACAAAGCATTTCTTAAACAAATAATATCAAATGGATTCAGTCAGACTTTTTGAACCCTTGTGAAGCAAAACAGGTGATGAAAAGTATTTATTGGAAGACGCTCCAGTGAACAGATTTTTTTTAAATGATAATTGATTTTTTTTACACTGAAATTGTATTTAAATTTCAATTCTTCTGTGAGTTTATTCATTGTGGAAATTTTTTTAAAAGGTTAGATGCAATACTTTTCAAGATAAATAATGGAAAAAATGGAAAATCTCTATTTTCTTGTAATTCTTGATAAATTATTTCAAGAGGCTATGATTAATTGTAGTACAACTTGCACAGCATTGCTTTTGATATGGTGGATGAAAATGAAATCTAATAAAATTTTAAAGGATGTGGAATGAAACTTTAAATGATTTCAAATAAATCAGTAGAAGTCAAAACTTAATTTTCTATAAAAAAGCTTTCTGTGAAATTCATATAAATCCAAGATGAATTTGAAGCAGGAAAATAGATGAAATTTTGAAACTGGTCATTTTAATATTTGAAATCCATTATGTTAAATAAGGCTCATCTGATTTCCCCCTGGTTTCATTTGTTGACTTTTAGTAAAGTGCACAAACTTTTTAAATAAAAAAAGTTTATTAAATAGCAGTCAGCGACATTTTTAATTATTTAATATTCATTTGCAACTGTTTTCCTTTGTACAATATTTTCCTGTATATATGCTCGATTACTAAAAATATCTATTCTTGTTATTATGCTCCATCGTGCTTAACCCTTACCACATGCACCCATTTTTTTTTTAATTAGCACAAAATCTATGCCGTTTTGACCAAAATTGTCAAATGCTTATTTAAGACAAATGTAATTTTAATAAGAAAAATCAAAATTGCGTAGCCTTTTTTTTCCCCCATTCTGTATCATTTCCTTTTTTACCCATTCCATCCATGTAAAACTTAGTATTTTTAATGTAAGCTTTTTGATAGGCTTTTTCGATAATATAAAAATATTTAAACAGTAAGAAAAATCTATATTTTACATATAGTTTACCTTTGAAATTTTTTTGGAAAAAGACGCTTTAAATATTCATAACTTTTGTCTTTCATTTTTATATGTGTACTTGAAAAACACTTTTATCATTCTTTGTAAATGGAATTCATAGGAATTTGAAATGTTAGTATAAATTTCAATACAATTTATTCATTTTCTAAGAAAATGTTTATATAAGGATTTGCTATTTTTTTTTTTTTTTCACAAGCAGGAAAAGACGATGAGATTTTCTAGAGTATTCAGAAACTGCACTTTGTACCATTTCTGTATTGTGATTACTTTCATCAATATTGAACAAATATGAGCTATCATCATTTTGTCTATCAATAGGAATATTTGCAAGAAGATTTCTGAATCTCTGCAGCTCACGTTTCTATGCTGTTACAGCTGTAACATTAAACGAATCTGAAGAACTTGCATGTGCAGGGTCATTTCGACCTCAACCCTCCTTTAAAAAATAAGATATGTTGTTTCTTTGATTTCTATTGTTCTAATCTTCTAGCCCTCCTATGAAGGTATAGGAAGCAACAGTTCTAAAAATTCCAGTCTTTTTAAGCAAAGGGGGAAAAAAATGGGGTCATAAGACCTTGTGCATCTGCTGACAGGTTAATGAAGACTCCGACTTTTCATAACTTTTCTTGTACATAGCACAGAAATCTAAATCAGTGATTAACTTCAAGTAAAAATATTGTTCCTCTATTGAGCTCTTTTCTCCTTCGGCACGTGCTAGCAAAGAAATGAAATTTAGTCCCTTTCTACAGAAACACAATTAAAAATCTTTGAATTTATTGAAAATCAATGGCAAAAGTTATTTTCACCATACTTGTTTTAAAACAGTGATAAATGCTCGAGAGTTAGTCTCAAAAAATGTTTGAAGAAAGGGAAATTGGGATGATTTTTTTTTTTAATAAAATTGATTATTTTTTTTAAGATTCTCAAAATTTAGCGAATTACATTAGGCATTCAAAACCAATTTCATTAGAATGAGAAATTTTCTGTTGTATTTGATGGGACATTAATATTTTTCATTGATAATCAAAGATGATAATGTAAGTAAATTCGTGCAAAAAAAAAAAAAAACCCTATTTGAAGTGTTTAAACTGAATCATAATGTGTAATCAAATTTGAATTTTTCTTCAGCAGTAGCAAAATGCAATAACTCAGTTATTGATACCTGTTGGATACTTCATGAAATATTGATTTGATTTTGATAAAAATTGACAAAAGTCTGGTACAGTGTACTTAATTTCTATTCTCAAAACAACATATACAAAAACTTTTTCTGCATTAAATTTTAAAATTTGAGCATTCATGACTGTAAGTGTGGTGGATTTGTCTGAACAGCACAGCCATACATAGAAATGCGTCTTTCTATAAATATAGATTTCCAGTTTGTTTAGTAGATCGATGGGGAACAACCGTAGCTTTTTGAAACTTCTTCAAACTGAAATTTTTTTGTGTTAAATATATGTGCAGTTATTTATATTGTATTTCTTCCTTTTATTTCCTTTAAAAAAATTGTTCTCTCTTTTTCTCCACATATAATTTAATTGCAGAATTTCTTAATGTGAAGGTAAAAATAATTTGCGAAGTTTTATTTTCTATAATACTTTGGAGAAATTTAATTTTTAGATACTTTATTATTTATAAAAATACTGGTAATAGGGACCAAAAAGCACCAAGAAAAAATTTCGTCAGTTTGACAATTTAAATTGTCTAACTATATAGGGATTATCATGTTATTTATACGTTCAAAATTTTTCATAATAATAATAATAAATGTACTTGAATATATTTTTATAAATTTATATTTATTTTATAAATAAATTTTTTTTCTTGGCAGTTTTTGGTTGCCATTAAAACTGAACTGTACCAAATACAAATGATTTAATTTGCTGTTGAGGTCTTCGGGCTGTTTTAGTTTAGGTTAGATTTGGTTTTGGTCACATATTTATATTCTTGCCAAGCATTTTCCTATTGTGCTTACAATACTCTTTACTTGTCTTCTCAGATTTCCACAAAAAGTTTGATTGTGTAGGTAGTTTTGTGTGACATATACTTTCCATAGTTACGCTACTATTGTCTCTTTTGCCTGTTATATTTTTTAACTAACTTTATCAAGTGATAATTTTTTTTTGAAAGTTTTCTTATTGTTAGCAAGTCAGTAGTTAAGCATTTATTTTTGCAATATTTTTTATATAGTATCCATATTTTAATTTATAAATTGAGACTGCCTTCATTTACGGCTTTGTGCAGTTATTCCTCATATTATTGGAATTTGATATATTATCCTTGTATCAGTAACATAACAAATTATACTTACACATATATTTAAAAAAAAAAGGGAGGCTGAAATTCAGTACAAACCATATATATGATACAAGTATTGCTATGAAAAAAATATTGGAACTGAAATTTTTGAGAAGGGGAAAATACTTGACAAAGTAGGCTGACACGTTTAAAAATTCTGATTGATTTGGAAAATAAATTAAGCAAGGTATTTGAGAGTTCTTTGAACTGAAAATAAATAAATTCTTTTTTAAACATTTACTTAAACTACATTTTAATTTTGCATGGGAAAAAAAACCAAGCTTGCAAGTGGAATAAAGTAGAATCAAATGCAAAAGGAGCATCATTTGACTTTCTTATTAAAATAATTTATCACTCTCATATTTATATGTATCATTCAATTGATAATCATTGCTAAATAGTATCGTTTCATATTTATAATCATAATTGGCAGTAAATACTTTGACAAAATTTTAAATTTCATCTAAGTGATGGAATAATATTTTATGTTAATTTTTTTGTTTGTGACCATCAACAATAGTAGTCCCTCTATTATGCTTAAATAATTGTTTTTAAAGAATTTCTTTTAAGTTATATTATTAAATTGTTGATTTTCATCTCTTTTTATTTATATATAGGATGGACTGAAAATGATACGCAAAGATTTGAATCAAATGCATGTGATAATGGTAACTTCATATTTACATGGCATCACAGTGTCTATTCATCATCTTTCAAGAGGCAAAATACTACCTCTTGGTAGGTATTGTTTTTCATTAATCTGTGAAATTTTCATACTTTTCACATGATTTATAGCAAATATCTGAAGCATGTTAAAGTTTTAACCATATAAGTTGATATCTTGATGACTCAACTTTTTAAATTGTTATCAGAATATCATTTTGAATGCTCTTGTGGTTTGTTTTAACAAATCAGTGTATAGGTAATTTTTCTAAACAGTTATTATTATATATATTCAGAACAGTATCAGTTATTATTTCGTTTTTCAGGATTTCCCCTTCCCTCTCTCTGGAAGCTTAAAAAGACTAACATTTTGCAAATTTATAGGTGAAAAAGAAAGTTTACTTTCCATATTATCTCTGGGGTTGCCACAGCTTAGAAGTAATACAACTAAATGTGACAGTTTCCATAAAAACTAGAATTAGGCAGGGAATTTTAAGTTACTTAAGGTCCCTTCCCCCATCTAAAAATACTGATCTCTGAACATCGTGAAAATGAAAGATTGTAACATTAGCACAAAAATGGAACAGCTGTGGAATCGCAGATACTCGCCCCCCCCCCCACTCCCTGCATAGATAATTCTAATTTCAATTCCAGCAACAGTTGTTTTCTTTCCATGAGATTCCTAGATTGCAGCTAATGAGAATGCACAAGACTGCTATAATTGTGTTAGAGAATGGAATAAATTTCTGTGGTAGGATTAGCAACATTCAATCTGTGGAAGCAGTGCAGTAGTGTTTATTCAACCATATTTGAATTTATTGAATGGTTTGGCTTTATTTGAGAAACTGTGAGCTTATTCATAAATCAGAGAATTTTTTTAACAATGAGCTGCACAAAATCCATATTTAATACAAATTGGATGGATTTAAAAAAATCAATCGTGATTTCACTGGATGGGTTCAAGAAGTTCTGCAAAATCCATTTATTGCATACTGCTCGCTTTATAAAAAGATAATAAGCCTAAGTAATATGCAAAAATACTTATTAGTCATGCAAAAAGAGATCAATATGCAAGGCTACATGCCAGTTCAAAAGAGTCATCATTGATTTTGGAATTATTATCTAAAAGAATGACATGTCAAATTTGGTATCTGAGAATAAGCTGATTTCAAAGTTTTTATTTAGGAACAATCATTTAAAGCCAAACTTTTATCCGCATTAAAACTTACTTTGTCGCTTGAATGCATTCAATGGTATATCAGAAATATTTTCACATATGTTCACTGATAATGAAATAGCCAAAAATTGTATGTTAGATGGTACAAAAATGTCATATTATTTGTTATAGATTAGGTTCACCCCTCCTCCCCCCCCCAAAAAAAAATAATCTCCCAATAAACAGTTTGTAATATGCTTTGAACCACAGTTCATGAAAATATCAAATAGGTTTTATTGTAAGTTATTGGTTGTTAATTAACCAGTAATGTCTAAAAATATATTGGAATTGAGTATGTTTAAGGCATACTACTACTCAAGAATTGTTCGGGAATTTTAAAGAAATTACATCAAGTGTGCTCATACAGTTACTTCTGTATGTTAGTATGGATAAACTGAATGTGAATTTAAAATTTTAAAAATGTACCAAAAAAAGAACTCCTGTAGGAAAAAGACTTAAAATTTTAGATCTAGAATCTAATTTTAGATCATAATCCACTGAGCATTTTAGCATGAACATAAATCTGCTGAATGGAAAGCAGATGTTATGCTAAGAGCAATGTATAGAATATTTAAAGATAGTCCAGCTATAGGTTTCGATTTCCTGGAAGTTACTTGTTCTGCCGAATTTTCATTGAAGTTTTGTTCTTTTGGTTAGAAAATATCAGTGTTTGCGAATGTACTCTAAATCTTTTTAACAGATTTTAGCTTTAAAAAAAAATAACTTTTCCTGTATCTGCCACAAGTGATAGTATTTTAAATATTTCTTGGGATAATTTGAATCTAAAATAAACTTCTCTTGGTAATATTTTTGGTAATATATTGGTAATTTTTTTCAGCCACTTTTTTAAAAAATTCAGACATCTGAACTAATGGTGCCTTTTTCACATATAAAACTTTTCATTCTGTTAAATAGTTAATGAAAAATATTGTCATTAGAAGCATAATGGAAGAATCAAAAACCTTAGACACTTATTTTTGATAGAGCTTGATGACCCTAAAAACCTAAGACTGAGGAAAAAATGCTGATACTGGAATAATGATAACAAATTACTTGATTATTAGTGGATCTGAAAAACTGAAACTGGAGAAAAGGAGGCTTTTTAGCAGTATTTTTTATTTGTGAAGAACACTTTAAAAATATATGTATGTCTGAAAATTTTACTGTTTTAAAAATTGCATCTTGATTAAATCTATATTTACTGAAAAACCTTCCTTTTTCCACTCATTAAAATTATGGAACATTATTATTCCAATATAATTAGCACATGAGGGCTGTTCATGCATTTCCTACATTACATATACATGCAAGGAAAGCACAGGGAATTTCTTTTTCAGCTTTCAATTGCAACTTGGATGTCTGTTGTTGTTTTTTTTCATTGCTTATTAAATTTTGAATTATATATTTGCATATGAAATGTATATATTCTGTTAAAGAAAGCCAGGAAGTTCTTTAAATTAACTTTAGCCTTGATATGATGTCTAAACCTAAATTTCAATTCTTAGATGTTTTTTTTTAAATGGTTTAATCCATTGATTACCATTGAACATATATTCCAAATATGAAAGCAGAAAAAAAAGATAAAAACAAAATTTGAAATACATTTATAAGTTACATAGCTTCTTAAAAAGGGAATTTCCTCTAAATTTAGCTGAAAACATTATAGGGGTTTCTGCATAACTCAGAAATTAAAATTTTAATTCACATTATTAAAAAGTAACTGTTTTGAGGAAAAGATTGAATAGAAATAATATATATAGTAGTCTCTGTTTGTAGTTATTAGAGATGTTACAATCAATTAGTTGAAATAGCAAATAATGGATCTCTTGTATCTAAACAGAAAATCTGCTTGTTCTAGTGATCAACAAAGCATTTGTAGCTATCAATTTTTATGGCAAATGGTTTAGCATAGAGATTTTATTTGGATCAATCAAGAGAAGGAATCTAATTATTGAAAATTCATTAAACCTTTCCAAAGAAGATTATGAGGCCTGAATCAAATTTGACATAAATTGGATGACAACTGAAAAATTACAGAAGGAATAAATTGTCATTCACTAATGAATCGGAGATAATGGCATACAGCATGAGTAGCTAGAAAAAGCACTATCAATCCACGATACTCTGCAAGCTTTTCAACCATTAAAACCATCAGTCCATTATCATGCTGAATTTTTTGCTGTATATTATTCACATGAAAGATTTAATCAACAAATGCTTAATAATTCAATAGTCTCAATGAATTTTAAAAATATTTAAATATGTGGGAATATTTTTTAATCCTTTTCATTGAATTTGGTTTTTCTGTTTCTGATTAAAATAAATAAATGATGCTGTGCGATGTTTTTGCTGTTCTTATATACTTACAAAATCATATTAATTTTAAAGCATTTTGGATGTAGTGATCATTTTGATTTAGGCAGTTATTACTTCACTACAAGTAGCATTATCTGTATATTGTTTATGTGTAATGATGTCTGGTTAAAAAGACAGTTGCAAATGTATTACTTAGCATCAATAATTGACTTAGTTCGCATTTAAGTTGAATATTTCAACATTCTTGCATTATAAATTAAATGTATTATAATGGGTTTATATAACTCTTATACTTGTATATTGCAAATATGTAATAACCTATGCAAAATTTTCTTTGTTTTTTAGGATTTGGCTGTAAAACCTAATCATCATGCCTTGGATCTATTGGTGCTTGCATAATCTTCATGATGCAACAAGAAAAGTGTTAACCAGGTATGTAGAAATTGTGGTATTAGATTAATTATATTTGTAATTGTTTTACACTTTTGTTGTAAAATGTGATATGTGATTTAATGTGTTAATTTAATTAATTAATTTATAATTAATTTAATGTGCAACAATATCAAGCTTTGTTGTAGAAAATGTATAGTAAAACTGTCTGTTACAATGGTGGATTATAAAATTGTTAGCAAAACATTTAAGTTAAATATTTCAACATTCTTGCATTATAAATTAAAAATGAAATATTGCAATAACGGTAGTCTACAAGAAATGCACAGTTTTTACATGGACTAGAATAAGTCAAGAGTCTTTGTAAATAGTATAGAAAAGGGAAAAGAATGCTTGAAAAATAAATCCCCCCCCTGTTACATATTAGAATTTTAATAAGTAAAAGTAGAGTCTCATTAGTTAATTTTTGTGCTTGTGCATAACTTATAAATATTACTTTTTAAGGCATATTAATTATTTACTTATTATCAAAATTCAAGGTCAGTGGTGCATCAATTTTATTTTGCTATATTTATTATATCAAAGCATTTTACTTTTCAAGAATGCTTCTTTTGTATGATTACTTTTTAAAATAGACTGTAAATATTATATTTATTTATTTTCTGTAGATATTGTATAGGTTTGTATTATTTGTCACTTGTTCCCCTGTAGTGTTTTAATTATATTAATACATGCAGAATAATTAGATTTCTAACATTCAGCTAGACTCCTACAATGCTTGTTAAGTCATTCAGTGATATGCACTAAATGTTTAGTACATAGAAAATAAAGTAATTAAGTAAAGTAAAGTTATTAAAGTAATTAATAAGGAACTGTACATGTTAAGTATATTTCAGTTACAATGAGGGAAACCAGGATTTTCACCATAGTTTATGAGGACTTATGGAATGAAAAAAATTTGGGGAATTACTAATGTCCATAAAAATAAATTATAGTTATATATGATTGCCATCAATAAAAGAATTTAATTTCCTTATTCTTATATGTATAATTTTTACTCTATACATGGATAATTTTTTACCTCTTTTATCATCCGTGGTAAGGATGATAATTATTATTATCATTTTAAATCCGTGGTAAGAAATATTTTTTTACTGTACTTTTTTATTTGTACCATAAAAAAATTTTCATGCACAATTAAAAACCATGAAAACAGAGAATATAAATCAGATCTATCAATACAATATGGTGAGCGGAAAGGAAACTGCTATGTTGTTAAATTTATGTACTTTTTACAGTCCTAGATTTATGATTCAGTCAATAAGAATTGCCTTACATGTATATAATGAAAGTAGAGAAAAGAAATGTATGACTTTATATTTTTTGTCCTGTCTACTTGTAAGTAAATAGAATGCATATTCAAACTTTTCATTATTTGGCATCTCTGTTTCATTTATTATCATTTCTGTTATATTTTAATGGTAATATTATTTGATTTTAAGTATTTGTGTAAAAATGAAAACATACTTTACTAAATGTGAATGCATGAATAATATTTTTAATTTATTTATTTATATGAATCACAGAATCTTGTAATTCTGAGATTGCACATCAGTCGTTAAGCATTCTGAAATACTTCTGGATATGTGTTTTGTAAATATTCAGTCATTGTTTATGGCTTTTTTATATTTATTCATCTATGACATTATTATCGAATTCTCATTAACTTTCTGATTATATAATTTTAATCATTTGTGTCTAACTATAATTGTTTTTCTTTCTAGGCAGATTCATCAATTAACGATCATATTTCAGTTAGCTCCCACCCTTGGATCTCATAAAATTGTGATATCTGACACCAAACTTGTAAGTACATTCTCAGTTCCAGATTATATTTATTTGAAACCATCTCCACAATAAAAAAAAAAAAAAAAAAAGTTTGTCACTTTAGAATTTGACTTCAATTTAAAATTAACATACATTTTAAATAAAATTTTAAGAACTCCTTTCATTTATGGTGAATTATTACTGGAAAAAAGAGAGATGCCTTCTTTATGTTGAGAATTTTGCATTCTTTTGTTACAACTTTAAAATAATGGTACTTTAATGGTAAGTTTTTACCAGATATTATAAATGTAGCTTCTTTATGCTGGACAGGGTGGGTGGAAAACAGATCAGAATTGGTGCTATAATCTTATTCTTAGACACTTCTATTTAAATACAGTACTTTAATGTTAGGGGATACTATAACATCAATTTACTGTGTGTCCACCAGAAGAATATTTACTTTTTGGCTTTATTATTAGAAGATGCAGGTTACTGCAGGAAAACTTCATTTCAAGCTGGTAGAATTTCATTCAAATTTTTTATTTTAGCATGTTAAGCCCAAATTGTTGATATATTGTATTATTACATTTAATTTCTGAGAACAAATTTTAAAATATTTCACTAAGCTCAAAATTATTCGAATACTCAGAATCTTGAAAATATCTGATATCCCTGCCATATCTATACAAAGAAGAACGCAAATCAAATGAGAGAACTGAATAATCTATTGATTGCACAATAAAAAGGAAAGAAAAATCAAGTCACTCCATGCATAGTTGGCCCAATAGATTTTATAAATTCGGCAAACTCAAATCATCAGTGACATTTGTTTATTTTATAAGCCTTTTAACTGTAGATCAAATATATTCAGTAATGTTTAGATCACAGTGGTAATGGGAGGGGGGGGGGTTGCAAAACATAATGCCCATTTTCTTTTATTGTACTATTTTGGGGGAATGCTATCAGTTAGCAATCAGTCCTGCTTTTCACATTTTCGTGTCACTACATATTCCATCATTTATCAGCCAATCAATAATTGCTCTATATCCATACCAATCCATATAATTTTGTAGGTTTTGGCTTTGCAACATTTATATGATATGGGGCATTCTCCATGGCAACGATACTTTTCGACTGCAAATTTGGAATGAGTTGCTTCAACAGTCATTTCTCAAATTTTTTGTAGTTCATTTGGCCATAGTAATCTCTGCCTTTGAGTGATGCTTTGCAGTTTAATTGAGCACCAGGAATAAATTCTATGGATGAGCCTGCATGTGCAATAATCAATTGATTTTTGGAATTAACATTTATTTTGAAATTGTATAATTTTACTAGCATTTTCTAAATGTTAAATTGCCTGTCGACCAACCCATGTTCATCAATAAAAACTGGCTGGCATCCTCTTTATCTATACTGCTTCATTTTTCACTGGTAATTATTCCTCCAAAACACAATATCAAGTCTTTTGATGAAAGACCCCAATGATCCCCCCCCCCCCACATGCACATTTCTTTTTGTAAAAATTTATGGAATGTAATGCTTCCCTCTGTGATTTCTTTTTCCATTGAAAATTTGTCTTCTCTCTCAACGCAGGAAGTAATTTTCTTCCGGGTGCTCTTTCTTTTATTGGACATAAAAGTCTTGAATTATTTGTCAAATACATTTTTAATAGTCATCAATTTCGCAATTTTGATAATTAATGCTTTCCAAGTGTTCTCAAAACTTTTGTTTCATCCAATGTTAAAATTTTTAATTTTTCTGATCGTGAATTCCAACATTCCAGTTGATTGTGAAGCTTTTTTCACATCCCGTGGAAGAGGAATCTTCAAAGATTTTGATGCTGCTTCCTTAGAGTACAACTCTGCAACATTATGCACTATTTTATGGATTTGTAATTTTAAAGTCTATCCTTTCTTATATTGAAAGGGCCTTTTTAATAGATATTAGAATTTAAGAAACGAAAAAGTTAGTAATGAAATGCAATTAATATTAACCTTAGAAAATGTTAATAAATATAAAACTAAGCTAGGTGAATATAAAGACACATGCAACTGCAGCTGAAGCAAGGGGATGAATTATCAACAGTTTTTGTATTGCTTCAAACTGACTACAAGAAAAAAAAAATCCCCAATGCTGTATGGTGAAAAATTTTCTTCTGTCAAACACAGTAGTTATCCATGAAATAAAGGAAAATACATTTTTAAATGAAAGGAGGGGTATTGTGCTTTAATGACATTCTAAAGAATCCCTCTTTATTTCTTTTTTTTTTAATTGATGAAGAAATGCTTTTAATGGGTTCTTTTTTTTATACTTTAAATTAGTGTTATATTATTCCCTTATTGAAAGGGTTTATCTTCCTTTTTATTTTTGATTATTACACAAAATTGTTCCACAGATGCTCTTTTTTTTATATTTCAGATTAAATGGCTGAGCTTAAAAGTGGTGTCAATACTGTATTACTTTCATCAAATCAAATAGGCCCAACTATATGTTAAGTGTATTGAAATAGTCTTAGTTGTATCTTCATTCACCCTAAATATATACTAGTGCATAACTGTATTCACAAAAGAAACAGCCATGCAGAATGGTACTTATCCTTGGATGACTTCGTCTTCCCTTGGCCAGAAAGGCTGGCATCCTGGCTACCAGGCCAGCCTAACAGATCTATTTTTAAAGAAGAACCCCCTTCACTTTGGAACTGGTATTTCACAGTTGGCTGCTGCTTCAAGTTATATAGAGAAAATGTCCCCATCCAATGAACAGATGCCGAAATGTCCCCATCCTGATGCTAAAGATAAACCTTATCCATGTGACACCTGCCAGCAGTATTTATCAATTCTTAGAACAGATGGTGCTTCAAGTAGTTCAAGCAGGCCATCTATCAGTACCCCTGTCAGTATAGGATCTCCACCAGACCGCAAATCAATGGGACTTCCTTCTTTACCAGGTCCAGTAAATCATGCTGACAGACCTTCAAATGGATGTGGCCCAGGCATGATACCAGGCCATCAACGTCCAAGACCACCTCCAAACAAACAGTTCCTCTGCCCTGTTTGTCATAAACTGTTTACCCAAAAAGGTAATCTTAAGACCCATATGATGATTCACACCGGAGAAAAACCATACGCATGTCAAGTCTGTGGCAAGAGCTTCACTCAAAAAGGTAATGTGGATACCCACATGAGAATCCACACTGGAGAAAAAAATTTTGCCTGTGAATCTTGTGGGAAACGGTTTACACAAAAGGGCAATCTTAAAACACATATCCGTAGTGTTCATACTAAGGAAAAGCCCTTTGCTTGCAGTTTATGTGGTAAGAGCTTTTCACAGAAAGGTAACATGCAGACACATCTGAGAACACACAATAAAGATGACAGATTTCCATGCACGATGTGCGGAAAAACTTTCTCCCAGAAGGGCAATCTCAAAACTCACATGCAACGTCACACTGGACAGCTACCTTCTAAGCGGAATTTCAACTCTCGTAGTGGCAATAATCCTAATGCTGTGAGGCGTATGCCACAAACAAGCGCTCATTTGCCTCCTTTTAATTTTCACTCTTCATCAGTTCTTGGCCAAGGACCATCTCCCATCAGCTCCCCCATAAATCCTAAAACACTCTTATCTAAAGTAGCCACACATAATCAACACCTGGATATATCTCGAGCTGGCATCAATCTCACTTATCCGCAAGAAAGCCATGGAGATTGTAAATCCCCAATGACATCACCCATGCCTCTGGTAACATCTTCTGCTGGCTTGTCCAACAACCAGTCCCAGTCTTTCCATAATGCCCCCTCCAGTCCCCATCCATCTCACTTGTCCAGTCCATCGCCTGTTGATGACTTGGCCATGGCTCATATTCTCCAAAACAAACAACATAGCTCTCACCCACCTACTCCAAATCACCCGGATACAGTTTCACGTTCAC
This sequence comes from Argiope aurantia, assembly GCA_026543865.1. Lineage (NCBI taxonomy): Eukaryota > Metazoa > Arthropoda > Arachnida > Araneae > Araneidae > Argiope > Argiope aurantia. Next base: position 2,734,407 of record JAPMOR010052242.1, on the reverse strand, counting down.
ACATGCATTCCCCTCCTAATGCCACTGAGCAACGGATGACTAGCCCCCCGCCTGCTCCAAGCAGTGCTTCCCATACCAATGCCTCTGAATCGGAAGAACGGCCATTTTACTCTGCACCACCAACTCCCGTTCCTGGCCCATTTACCACAGCTTCTCGTTGGTTATCTCATGAGCGCACTCGTTACTACGACAGTTTCCAACATCACTCGGGCTTGAGCCCTTACAATACGATTTCTCAGCATACTACTCCTCTCTCTCGATTGTCTCTCTTAGCTTCTGGTTCAGTGGCTCATCATAATCTTAGTAATCAGCATCAACAGGATAATGAGAAACAGGGTCATGGACAAGACTCTCAGTTTCATTCCATAGGCAATCCTGATTTTTCTCAATTACTCGATTAAAGGTTTATTAAAGTAGTGATTTTGAATGAAGAATTAAAAAAAAGTGTGATAAAGATATCTTAGCATCATCTGCCATGATTACTGGAATGATGGCATAATTCTTTAATTTTTTAAATACATGGAAATATTGTATGTTTTTTAAGAGCTTGTTTTATTTTTCATCTGTAAATTTTGTCATGAAAAATTTATGTTGCTCTTTATTTTAAGAAATGGATTTTATGTATATATTTGATATTTTATGAAAATTTCATTCATGGACAAGTGGGAAAAAAAAGAATAAAGTAAATTAACATTTTGGTGATATTTCACATTTTAGAAAAAGAAGAAGAAAAAATTTTAGTGGATTTAGTATTCTGCACTTTTATGACTGATATTTTTCATTGTTTTGTGAACAAAAAAAAAAGAAAAGAAATCTATGAATGTTAAAGCATTTCAGCTGTCACTGAAGTGCTAGCTCAATACACTAGGCCTGTCCTTATTTGTTGCATATGAAACTTGCTGAAGACCAAAATATTTGTTGTGTTTTCCTCTGAGTGTTAATTATCTGGTGTTAATGTGCATTTTAGGTGCTTTTCTTCTGGGCATGGGAACACAGTACTGCCAATTTTAACAAGATGTTTTTATCTTTTAATTACTGTAAATTTGCTGTTAAGTTTTAGTATCACATTATCATATAGACCTTGATATCTCTCTGGATATTTACGGTGCTCTCTAAAATAACTATGGCCTACATACGACTTTATTTGATGTAGTACTTTAATAGATGGTGAACATTTTCCTGCCTGGCACATTGTATAAACATGAAGTTATGCTCAAATTAATGTAATACTAATAATATATTTGTGTCTTGTTTCATATTCATGGAACATGCATATTCACATAACTGTTATCTATTTCTATCTTGTAATCTTTACCAATAACTGTTTCGTAATTGACTCAGCTGCCAGCATGAATCCATAAATATATCAATATATATATTATTTAATGTGCATTTGCCGTTGTATTAATGTTGTAACAATGGTGTTCAAAGAGTATTCACTGAATTGGAAGATTGTCTCAGGAAAATTTGAAAAGTTGCCTTGAGTTTGAACAAAGTGAGCTCTTACTGTAATAAATCTGATATTGGCAAAAAAGTGCATTGATAGTTCATGCTAGATATCTACTTATATTCACCTAGAAGAGATTTTAAATCATCCGAAAAATTGAAACAAATATTGTAAAAGATTTCATACAGTAAGCAGTATGTAAAGTTCTTCAACGTGTTTTGAAGTAATTGTTGCTGGTTTTAGTTCCTGGCATATATGATTGCCCTGTTTGTCAAAGGGCCAAATCTGTGTTTTTATGCAGGTTTACTTGTTAGCAATTATGAACTGTAAGTCAGTTTTGTGGTTCCTTTTTTGTTTTCTAGAAAAGATATGGTTAAGTTTCTTAACTAGGTGTTTAATCAGCCATGGAATATTTTAATTCTTGGCTGAATTTTTACAATTGTTGATGGTAGTTGCCATAGCAAGATAAATGAGGATTTTTGTCTGATTCAAATTTAGTGAAATTTCTTGTGATGCTATGGGATCAGCATATCTTGTTTGTGATACAGATTTGTTTCTTATTTCTTTGAGATTTATTGTGAAAATAGTATTAACTGGTTTTACCCTTCAATGTTGGAATATTTGTTTTACTGATGCCTACAGCCCTAGAAGTTTTTAATATAAGATATTTTTTTGATAAAGACAACTCTGATAGTTGTTGGGGGAAAAAAATTACCTTGAATCATGCATATTTTTTACTAAATAAATAAAAGTTCAAGGTATTAATGTATAGAAATTTTCCAATCTGTTTTTGAAGAGAAAGGGGTATATTTTTTATTAAATTTCTCAAACAATTGATAACATGAAATTTATTTTAATTGCTGAATATTTTTTCAATTTTTATTTTGCAATTAGTAAAAATTGCCTTTTAAGCTATTTTTTTTAAACAAATATCTATGTAATGCTAGAAAATTTACTTGAAAATTAAAATTCAAAATAATGATTTAAGTTCACCTATTATGATATTCACATATTGAAGGGTAAACTGAGAGTAAATGATACTATTTATAATAACTAATTTCATTTATGAAATTGGCCAAAAAAAGAAAAGAAATACTCTGTAGCTGTTAGTGTATAAAAATTCTATGTATTATGTTATTCAGTCATTATATTGAATTCTAACTCCATGAAGAAGGAAATATTCTAAATATTCTGTGTATACTGTAAGCTTGTAGATTGTTATTTTTATATGTGTATATGGTACTTCCTTTGTATGTCAAACATTGATTTTGTTCTACTCTATTCTATAAAGAAAGATATGTGCTAAATATGTATGCTGAGAAATAGAAGGCAACTGTAAGAAGATTACCAACATAGAACCTTAATACATATTTCAAACTAGAATCCAGTGCCAATGGTTTTTGCTTATGAAGAAATTATACTTGTGATAATTCGGTGCTAAATACGCATTTGAAAGATATAATTTTCTCTATTTCTAGTGAAAGGATTTAATTTCTAACTGTATGTCATCTATAACTTGATACATTAGAATAGCTAAAATATTGGGGAAATTCTTTAGGTGCTTTTGGAATTTTTATAATTATTTAAACAAATTACATTGATATTTTCCGAATGCCTTAAAACATAATTGATGTCTGAAGCAGAGTACTATGGAAATTTGATAGTAATTTTTCTTGAGACTCGCAGGCTGTTTTCTTTTTTTTTTATTGCATAGTTTAAACAATAAAGAAGTACCATATATGTATAGGTTTGCTTCTATTAGAGTTTTAAAAATTTGTGCTTAGTGTGCTTTCCTTTTACCTAGAGCTTCTTTTTCCCCCCTGTTTTAAAATTTTATTCCGGTGCCATTTATTGGGCACTTGAAAGTATAGTTTTTTACTTTTTTCATAAATTAATAAATATAAAGAATATATTTGTTGTGATTATGAACTATTGTTGTTGTGGAACCATTGTTCCAAGTATATTTGTATTATGTGAATAGAAACTGAATGTGATGTGACTGCAGAAACTGAAAGATTTTAAAATAACATTAAATTGATGATAAAGTTTGACTATGGTGATACTATGATGTTCTTCATGCTTTTATGCTGTGATAATAGTAATGCAATAATGTAGAGGGTCTAGTTTAGTGTAGATAGTGAAGAACTGATTTGCTTGTGTAAGATTGATTGTCTTTATGTAATTATTGTGATTTCAGAGTCTAAATGAAAACTTTATCATCAATGCTGTTATTTTGTTGTAGGACTATTATAAAGTTTTTATTTTGTGAAATATAATCAAAATGGCTGCTTGAGCAGTCAGTGCTTGAATGTATGCTCAAAAAACAGAAATGAATGAATCAAAGTTTTAATGCAAGCTTATAAATTATGTATGATTTTGCTAACATTTAATTTTATGTTAAGTATTTGTTGAAATTTCAAAATATTGAGTTAGTATTTGTTTCTATAAATAAATGCTTATTTTATTTATAAGAATTAAGCAGAATAATTTTAAGAACATAAAATAGGTAAAGATTGTAATTAATAAATAGCATGCATATAAATATTTTTCTTAGAAATTCTCATGCCTTGCTAAAGAAAATGTGCATGCATTTTACAAAATAAAATTTATAAAAACGCAATTGATATTATTGGATATTAAAAAGTAATTGGTTAAACTTCTATTTTTACTAAGGAAATCAAATATAATTTTCTAATATTGCTTATAAATTCAAACAAAAATATATCAAGGGATTAGATAATTTTAACCTATAGTTAAACTAATTGAAAACTATATCGAATCAGTGGGGAAGGGGGGGGGATCTTGAACAAAAATTAAAATTTATAATGATTATATATCAAATTAAAATAGGTATTAGAAATAATATTCTACTACAAATGTTATTAAAAAGCATTATCATGATGATATTTCATTGAATTTTTTTTAACCTATTGTCATTTTCTTTTGTGCATTCATTTGAAGTTAGAAAAATACTAAGGTTTGTCCCTCAACTTGAAAGAAATAAAAATCCTTGTATCAAAAAAAAAAATCTGAATTTGCTGTTTAAATAATCATTAAATCTCAAGTTGTTCTTTGAAAAAATTTCAATACTGAAATTTGTAATCAAATTATATCTTCTGTAACAAAGAACGAGATTATTACAATTAGTCTTGTTGCTATGTTATTAGAAATATTAATCAAATATTTTTTTATCAATTTTTTTGTTGTTTAGTAAAATTAATTAAAAGGAATTAAATGTTGCAACTGAGAATTAAGAACGGTAATGAATATTCCAAAAAATTAATCTAACATATTCTTTTTATTCAAATCCTATTGCCGTGTTTTTTAAATTAAGCAATTATACACAAGTAGAAAAATATCTTTGATTCATATAACCAAAAACGAAATAAGTAATTACATTTTATTTTGCAGAGTCCCACATTTAATCAGCATAAATTGCTATTTGTGAAAGTATGTATATCTTGCAAGAGAATCCAAATGTATTTGAATTGTTCATGCATTATTTGTTACCTACCATAGAATTTTTTTTAATCCAAAAGTGCTTTAAAATTGCTAAATCTTTTGATACATTGAAGTGATATTTTAAATATTCTGTTTCACTTTATTTGTTCCAGGCTAATTTATGTATTGATTCATACGAAATAGATTTCCATTCTGAATGAGATATGTAATACCCCTGTCTTATTTAAATTTTTTTTTAACTTGATCTAAAGTGAGCTTTATGTTAAATTTGATTCTGAAAGAAAAGTTTTTTTTTTTTTTTTGAAAAACATTATTTATGAATGTATTGTTTTATCTAAATATTTTACGTTCCAAAGAATTTTGATATTTATCATGATAAAAAGAAATTCCAAAAATCATTTAAAACTTTACTTGAAATTATGTATTTATTTATAAATTTTGCAATTGCTTACGTTGTTTTATTTGAAAAATTAGCTAAATAGGCATATTAAATAAGGGGGAGGGTGTAATTTGTCTTTGGAAAAAGGTCTTTCTGCAGTCCTCAGTGTTGAAGATCCCATTTAAAATTGAAAAATATTAAGAGAAGTAATGGATAATGCTGATTTTAGAGTGAGTTGATAGTTCCAAGGGTATCCCACCATTATTTCTATACTAAGGTCTCAAATTGTTTTATAAAAATGATAATTGCTAGTGTTTGGTTAAATTTAATTAATGAAAAATACAGTAATGTGTAGCACTCTGAGTTTTCGTACACGTTTGTACATACATTTTTTTTTTAATTGTTCTATCTGAAGAAATTATGGCATCTGTTTTAGAAAGTAGCCACTTTTACCATTCTGTATAAAGCATGTACAATCAGAGATCACTTTTTATCATCTGTTAAATAAGTTTCAAGAATAAAAATTAAGTAATGCTGCTCCTTTAAAATGAGGCAGCTTTGTTGTGTTTTGTAAAGTAATTGATGATGTTTGAAGACACTGAATCCTTTTATAAAATATTATTGGGTTCAACTTCATAAAAACTTATGGAACAAACACCTGCTGACATTATTTTAAAGAAAATAAAAATATTTGTTAGATTTTATTTTGCCTATTATCTAGTCACTGCCTTTATTTAGATGATCAATATTAAAGCCTAATTAATTGCTTAAATGACTCACTTAATATTATGTTTATATATTTCTTCAATTTTTTAGGATAATTCTTGTATATTATGTAAAACAATGTATGTTTTCTTTTCTTGATTCCTTTCAACTAACAGTTCTAAGGAAACTTTTTAATGTTTTAGAATATATGAAATTAAAAAAGTTTTTTGGATGTAAATAGCCATTTTAACTCATTTAAATTTATTGTAATGTGATTTTTTTTTAAATTTCAAATGTTTTTGTTTTAATTTTAAAGGTAGTGACAATATGTTATGATATAAATTTAATTTGGCAATTATTTTGTGATAATTTGTGTTTGTGATGGAGGAAATAACATATTTCTTTCTATTCCAAGTCATGATTTATATAAGATGTGTTTACAGAAGTGTTGATGTGCATGAATAAATAATCTGTTGCATCAGATACCTTTAATAAGTATTATCTTTTTTGGAAGTGTTAGTTTCTTTTGTATTAGAAGTAAATTTAATGTTATGTGAATAAAATGCATTTGTGTTCCCTACCTTAAATGAAGAATCAAAACTTTCTCTCTCTCTCTCTCTCTCTCTCTCACTTTTTTTTTTTTTAATGAAACTGTGTTCTTTTAAATTGAGTGATTTATTTAAATATATTTTATAGTCTAATTTTTACATGTCTTTAAAGTGTGATATTCTTTGTCTTTAAGTTGTTATATATTTTGTGATATTTTCTGAAACTTTATTGTAGCTGTGCTTTTCTGCTTATATTGATTATTGTGGTGGGTTTATTTTTTGTTTTTGCAATTTTGCTTTATTTAAACAAAATATGTTGCTGTTACTGTGTTTATATATTATTAGCTTGAAATGATGTAATTTATTTGTTGGTTCTTGTTTTAATCAAAAAATTGTGATAAATTGTTGTAGTCGTAAAAGTTTAAATAACTGTTGACATGTCCCTTTTTTTTTTAAATGACTTTTTTTAACAATTGATTTTAGTAATTCATGTTAGATTATGTGAAATTTTTCTTGAAAACAAAAAAACAAAAAAATGTATACACTACATTAGAAAAAGTAGTGCATTTATATACATATATTTCAATTGTGTAAAATAATTGATATATGGCAAGATGATATTAACTTGTGTGTTATGAATCAATTATTATTATTAATGAAATAAAATAATGCAGCATCATTTTTTAAAATGTGTTTGAACAGTAGTAAGCTTCATAAGATTCTAATTTGTCTGGATTGAATTATATTTCACTATCAATTTTTCATATTTTTGACAAATTTGAAAACAAAATGCTTTCTAGAAAATTGAGAAAGTGCTTTTTCAATTCATATGAGATTCAGCACTTGACTGTGATGAAATTTTGCTGAACTACGAATTTTGGGTGAGCTTCATTTAGAATAATTGTGTGTAGCATATAATAATATATGTTAATAAGTTTTTTCTCCTCTCAACTTTGAAGCATCAGCGTTTGTGTTTTAAATAATTTTTCTTCTTTTTTGCTTAGCTGCACTTTGCTTGTATTTTGCAATAAGAATTATGCTAAGACATCACATTTATCTTGTGCTTAAATCATTGATGAAGAAGCATAAAGAGGTTTTTAAAGAAATTTTTCATGTAAGTGATTTAAGAAAGAATAAGATAGTTTAATAATTTAATTTTAATTAGGAAATAAACTGTTGAAGTAATTTATTTGATTTCAAATTTATCGAGCTTCTCTCATTCATAATTCTGACGAATTCATTTTTTGCATTAATTGTGTTTTAAGTATTTGTTATTTTTTCTAATAGTTCCTATTGCATGTTGGAAAATGTAGAAAATTCACAGTTCCTATTTGATGAAATTGATTAATTTACAGTTTGTTATGTTTTAATTTTTTGAACTCCCATGATGCCATATGATTTTATCATCACTAGTCAGTTATAAATTACCATTGCAAATCATTGGTATTTACACTTTTCAATTGGCTCGAAATTCATGTTCATATATGATATCAGATTTATTAAAGTACTTTCGTAATAAAAATTATAATCAATATACAAACCTTAATTTTCCTAAATCTGTGCCACTACTGACTTTTCTGTGCCATAAAAATGAATCGAAAGCATATTTTCAATTTTGTCAAATTGAAAATTATGCTATATATGTTCCTACTATTTTTCTTTTCAAACTGACATGCAAAAAGTAAAATGATTGCTGTTTTTTTAGACTACTTTTTAATAAACTAGTTTGAGGTATCTGATGCTTTTTGAAAAAATTAATGTAGTGTAATTGCACTTTAAATTCAATTAAACATGAATAACGAAGATCTGATTAAAAAAAAAAATGAGCTGGTTTCATTGAGATAAATTGTTGTTCAAATACATTATTCCCTAATATTTTTGCCTGTGATCAAAATATTTCATTTTTACTTTTCAAACTTTATTATTTGAAAACTACTTAAATGATGATTAAAATTGTGTGCTTGCTTTATGTGTGGCATTAATATAACTATAGTAAAGCTTTTTGTGTTGCTGCGTAGTTTTGCTGTTAATGTTGATAGTTTCAGCTGTAAATAAAAGTTTAAAATGATATTCTATTGCTTTTTTTTTTCAGGTTTTTTTTTTTTTACATCTTTTTTTTTTTTTTTTTTTTTTTTTTTCTTTCATCTTTCAATGTCTGTGATATGATCATATATTAGCGTGATTTTGACCCATTGTGATTATATTTCTCTGAACTGTCTTAATAAATGGAGGAAAAATTAGTCTCCTAAAATTATTTGTATTTTACTTTTTTAGATACATTTTTTAAAAATGAAGTTTGTGATGCCTTCATGTTCTTCTATTATAGTTGATTTAGAGATTCATTATGCTATTTAATATTACTATTATTTGTAAAGTATATTGTATGATTATTTGACATACATTCAACAGAAAACTAATTTTGACCACATGAAATGAATGTAAAGGATTTTTCTTTCTCTGTTTCATATATTCTTGTGTGAACTTCTGAGTGTTTTCATTGTTTTGCATTCATAAATATGGTGATATGTTTCATGCTTTTCTCCCTTCCCTTTTTATGTCGGACACATACTCAAGGTAGTACAGGGTATCACTGCAGTGTGTTTGTTCCATAGTTTAGTTGCTACTTCTAACTCATTAACTGAGATATGTGATTTTGCAAGGTGCTTGTTTCTCTTTGTTAGGGCTCGTAATCTGAAATTGTCTGGAATTCACTGTACATTTTAAATAATTGTGACTTTTCTTCTGATATTTCCTTGCATTATTCAGACTCCTCGCTTGTCTAAAAATGTCATTTGCTGTCTTGTGTGTGCCGAAAACATTATAATCCTTTATTGCATTTTATACATTCTGTGTTCATAGTTATCATGCATGAAATTGTAGCAGCTTTTATGATTGATTTGTTGCAACTATGAGTTGCTGTTTTGTTCACAATTCCACACATTGTTTTAAATTAGCTTTACAAAAGAAAATAAAGCTGTTGCTTAAATTTCTTTGTCTCATTTTTTTACTACACAAATTCGAACAGTATAGATTATCTCAGCTATAAGTATCTAAAATTAATGGTTTATATTGAGAAAACAACATTTTAAAATTAAGAATATGTTGCATATTTACAGCAGATTGCTCTGTTTCACCACTGATATTCAAGATTACTGTTTGACAGATTCTTTGGGTTGTTGCATGCTGTCCTTTTATTGAGTAAGTATACATCACAAGGTTAGTAGTTTCGTATATCCTTTAGCTAGCTGAATGATGGACATTCTGTGTACAAAAAAGAGTGTAATATGGAGATGTTCTTATCCAAGTCCATTCTACTGCAAAATAATTGGAATAAATTTTGATTTCAAACAAATTGAAAGGTTTGCTTCTTTTTGGACATTTGCATTTACTATTAGTACTTATAACAAGCTTTATTTGAACTTCCATAATTCAACTGATATTAATAATTTTGTCATTTCTCGATATAAATTATTATTTTTGATTAGCTTTGTGCAATAAACTATATTATAATAATATTCATTATTATTGTTTCCATAACTGATTTTGAGATTACAAAAATATTAATGGAAAGGCATATTCAGGATTTGTGTTCATAATTTTTTCCCCCTCTCTCTTGATTCTTTTTATAGAATAAACTTCAAAAAATATTTTGATTTGAATCCTACATCCTTGGTAATTAAATTTTTTATTGGAGCACTGAATTTTATGTAATTTATTGATTGCTCTTGCATTCTTAGAAATTAGAGTAAATTCGGATTCATATTTTACTTTCCATAGGTTTGAAATTGATTGCAATTCTGATAATGAGATAGAATGTCGTATTTTGATGTTCCCTACCTTTCCAACTTCATAATCCTTACATAATCGCATTTCGGATAATATTTATACTATTAAATGGGAATTTCATTCTCAATAAATGTTAATTTCTTTTTAAAAAATACTGCATGTTTCAAGTTTTTAAAAAAATTAATCAAAAGCAAAATTTTGAATGACAGAAAATTTATTTCTAAATTAATATTATTTGAAATACTAAAATATAGTCTATAAAAAATATAAACTAAAAATTCGGAAGAATGAAGTAAAATTCAAGTAATGAAATGGGTCTCATATATTTTATTCAACATTTATGATAAAATTTTTATGAATATTTTTTTTAAAACAAAGTAATAATCCTTGTTTACTATATTTTCATTCTTTTGTGATTATTAAAATTACTTTTGACTACACTGCCATAATTTTTGTTATCTGGGTTCTTATATTAAACAGAAGTTTATGAAAATTGGGAAAGGGCATTGTGAAATGATAGGAATTTTATCTAGTAAAAAAGTTCCAAAAACCACCTCTAGATTGCTCTGTTCGACAGTCTCGGCTTATGCAAATGTCGTAAACCATAGTAATCCTGTGCTTGTGCAGCAGGACATGCGATATAAAAGTGTGACAGTCGAAGCTCAGTCATGTTTCGTTTTCAAATCAAGGCTGATGACGGTGATTATGCAGGAATTAATGAAATTGTTTTATCAAAACGATGATTCTACTACCGAAGCTTTGGAGAAATTTTGGTCTTTGAAGAAGTTACGAAAAGATCCAGTCACTATCCAAGTATTAAAAAAGTGATTAAGTATTTTGACGTCGCAGGATTATTGGTCGTTTAGCCAGAAAGGACGAAGGTGTGTTACAGCACAAATGTGAGTGATGTATCGACTCAAGTGGAGGAGAACAGGATATCCTGTTGAGAAGCACTAGTGTTCGGCGTATTGCAAAAAATATTAACCAATTTCGTTCCACTGCTCATAAGACTTTTCAAAGGGTGTTACGTTACTATCCCTGTAAACTGTCGCTTGAGCAACAAATCTTAATAGCCGCTAAACCTTTGCATTGTAGTTTCTTGTGCAATATGAACTCCAAAATGAATGGCTGTGGAACATTTTATGGATAAATGAGAACCATATCCATTTGGATGGTGCTGTTAATGTTCGTAATTGTTTGCAACAAACATGAATACCTGCAAATGCCATACTTTTCGCATGCAACGGTTTGGTGTAGTTTTACTGCTTCATTCGTTCTGTGTTTTTTTTTTTTTTTCGAAGAGTTCAATGCCATAAGCCGTTCAATGATACCCATCGTTATTGTTGTAATCCGTGATTGCGGCGTTGCAAGCTCGGCGATGTATTTCAAAATCAGTGTTTATGCAGGATGGTACTTCACACATCATTCATTATGCGAAAATGTACCCCGTCACCATTTCGTGACGTTTCAATCACCAGTTGTTATTTTCCTACAGCTTGATCTCCCAGATCACCAAACTTGAATCTTTGCAACTTTTGGTTGTGAGAATACCTCAAAGATTTTGTCTATCGTGATCCCATTACATCTATCTTCGAACTAAAAGTAGCGCAGTATGCCATATGCATAACATTCTCTAGCATACACTACTTTCAATAGTTGGATTTTACGCTTTCATGTAGTGGCTAATTACGGTGGATATCATATCGAGCAGATTTTGTAAAATGAAAATTATTAGATTTGGTAAATTCTTGTTATGTTCTTTATAAAATGCCATCTAGTGGTGGTTTTTGAAACTTTTTGCTAAATAAGCTTTTCCTGATGTCATTAACTTATTTTCATGAAATTTTGCTGCATATTATTTGATGCAGACGTCTCGCAAACGTGAACATTAATTATGGTCATCCTTTATATATGTTTAAATTTGATAATTCAGAGTCAAGTGGTCTGGCCTGTAGAGCGCTGATACACACGTTTATCTTTACTGTGATTAGAGATTTTTATTATTTTTTACGTTTCGCAACTGAGCTAAGTAGAAACACGATAATAATATAAATGTATACCTAGATTTGATGACGTTTCTGCTTCCGTTTCGATTACCCTCCCCCTTCCTTTCAGTCTGTATGAATTTCTCCACTCATCTGTGAGTTTTAAAATTAACTACCATTAGTACAGAATTTCATTTTCTTAACTCATTGCTTATCTTTCTAGTTGCATTTTAACAACCCCCTTCAAATTAAAAATTTTATAAAATGGTGATAAATTTTTAACAATTAAAGTGTCAAAAGTTAGTAACTAAGCTTGCCATCCTATTTATTTTTACTTTGGATATTATGTGCATAATGGAAAGTTGGAAATTTTTGTTTGACTTTTCACTCTTTTGACCCAACTTAGGAAATTTCTATTTCATTCTTCGTTTTTATTATTTTAGGTTATATGGAATGATAATATTGTTACGTAATCATGTTGCCCCGCCTCTCACTTGTAACGCTCTCTAGTGGTATATATAAAAACCATCAGTCTTTGTAACATCATCGACGTAGCAGCACTCCGAAAGGCAAAGCTCAAAGGAACTCCCGAAAGCGGAGAAACAATAAAATCTTTAAAAACCAAAAAAGGTCCGTCATCATTATTGAACCTCTCCATTCTGGTCCTAGCGACCCGGAGACGAATTAGCGAAAATATGGAAAAAAATAAAACTCAAAAAGCCAAAGAGTTAAATAGAATCCGTGGAAGGATAAAAGCGAAACTAACAAGTATTAAAAAGTTTGTTGAAAGCAGTTCAACGGTTGAAGAAGAAAATAAATTTATATTCAGCTGTCAACAAAAGCTGGCAATTGTCGAAGAAATAAAAAATGAATTAGAAATTTTATTCAAGGATTATTTAGAAATCGACGAAGATGAAACACTTAGCCAGAAGTGGGATCAAGAAATGTTGGATATCAAAGAAGAAAGAAACGAAATAGAGGTAAGTTTGAAATGCTTACTCTCTAATTATAATGTTAAGGAAAATGCATTTCATAATATAAATGATCAAAATTCAAATTTGAAAGCCTATATCAATCATATTGAATTAAAAACGAAACTTCCGGAAATTCCTTTACCGCTATTTTACGGAAAAATGGAAGAATTCAGTAACTTCAAAAATCAATTTATGTGTCTAATAAACGATAATACCGAATTAACGAATGATCAAAAGTTATTTTATTTAAAAGCTGCTCTCCATGGTGAAGCTAAATTTATAGAAACAAGTGATGATACATTTGAGTCACTGTTTGCTGCTCTCGAAGAACGCTTTGAAAATAAGCGAGCAGTTGTTGATATTCACATTCGAAATATGCTAAAACTAGAAAAATTAAATTTTGAGTCTGCAAAAGGCTTACGAAATATCACAGACACAATAAATAAAAGTTTGAGAGGTTTAAAAGGTTTGAATTTAGAATGTAATGACTTAACAAATGCTATATTAGTAAATATAATATTAGAAAGACTTGACAAAGAGAGTAGAAAGGCATATGAAATGTCCATACAATCAAAACAAATACCTTCATTGAAGGAGCTCTTGCAATTTTTAGAATCAAGAGCGATGGTACTCGATCAATTAGGGAAATACCCTACAAGTAACAAATTCCAAAAGGAATTTCAAGGCGCAATAAATAAGCCAAAAAACTTTCTTCTTAATGCGAATAAACTAAGTAATGTAAAGCCATGTATTTTATGTAAATTTGAACATCCTTTACAAAGATGCTCTGAATTTTTAAAATTGAGCGTTTCTAAAAGAATCGAGCTTTTAGAAAAATATAACATTTGTAAGAACTGTTTGAAATTGCATAAGCCACCCTGCAAATCCACATTCCTCTGTCAAAGGTCAGGCCATAATTCTTTGATACATCTGGATACGCGCCTTGCAGAGGTCACGCCTCCAGGAGCAGGGGAGCAACTTAATGTAAACAATGAAACATCTAGCTCCTCAAGGTTGCCACAAAAACTAACCACTGATGCTGAGTCAGCGCTTACAAGTAACTCGAAACTATCTTCAAACATGCTATGCACCGCGCAGTTATTTATTGAAGATGCATTTGGTCAAAAAGTAAAAATAAAGGCCCTGTTGGATTCTGGGAGTTCGGTAAACATAATAACTGCAGATTTGGCCAATTCTTTAATTTTGAAGCGGGAAAAGGTTAATGCATCCATCTCTGGTATTAACGGAGGAGAATTCTTCGTTAAAAATAAAATAACCACTACCATTTTTAATGAAGATAGATTTTTCCAGCACTGCATCATTTTTAATTATGCCTAAAATAACGCATTTAACTCCTTCTAAAGAAATTGATATCTCAAAAGTTAACTTCCCAAGTGAGATTAAACTTGCGGATAAGACTTTTCATATTCCTAGTAAAATTAATGCATTACTCGGATGTGAGTTGTTCTTTGATTTATTGAAGGCAGAAAAATTTAGATCATATGATAATTCACTCTTGTTACAAAATAGTGTATTCTGATATTTAGTAACGGGAACAATCAACGGCAGAAATTCTCATTTCTTTTCTGGATTAATTTTAAAAAATGATAATCTGGAGAATTCTGTTAAAAATTTCTTTAACTTAGAATCTTTTCCTGGTGATAATACAGATGATTCAGTCGAATCAAAAACATATGAACAAACTTACTGTGAGGAACATTTTCTTTCCATTCATAAGAGGGATAGTACCGGAAGGTATGTTGTTAAATTACCAATAATTGAAGAAAAACGTTCTACACTAGGCGATTCAAAAGAAATGGCAGAAAGGTGTTTAAATTTACTTTGGAAAAGATTAGATAAAAATAAAACAATGGCAATGTAATACAAGGCTTTTATGGATGAATATTTCCAGTTAAATCATATGGAAAGAATTTTAGATTCTCCTAAAATTGCCAATAGTGAATATTATATTCCTCATCATGCCGTATTTCGCCCAGAAAGCACATCAACACCCTTGCGTGTCGTATTTGATGCATCTGCAAATTCTAGCAATGGAGTTTCACTTAATTCCATTTTATTGAACGGCGGAACAATTCAACAGGAACTATTTTGTATCATCTTGAGATTCCGAACATATCAGTTTGCATTTAGTGCAGATATAAAGAAAATGTATCGCCAAATTTTGGTCGCAGAAGCTGATGGAGACCTGCAAAAAATTCTGTGGAAACCTAATAGATTTGCTCCTATGGAAGCATACAGATTACGGACTGTGACATATGGAACAAAATGTGCTCCATTTTTAGCCACCAGAACACTCAAGGCATTAGCTGAGAAAGAAAAAAATGAATTTCCTCAAGCATCTGCAGCACTTCTTACTGATGTTTATGTTAACGACATTTTAACTGGTACAAATAACTTACCAGAAACCAAGGCTTTACAACAGCAGTTAATAGAACTTCTAAGTAAAGGAGGCATGCAACTTCACAAATGGGTTTCAAACCATTCTGGATTATTAGGGAATAATCAAAACTTAAATTTTGAATTTCCAGACTTAACAACTGTTAAAACGCTCGGAATGCAGTGGCGTCCCACATCAGACATTTTCACGTTTGAAGTGACTGTCAGTGTGAATAACAGCTACTCAAAGCGGGAAGTCCTTTCAGTCATAGCAAGACTGTTTGATCCTTTGGGTCTTATCAACCCAATTATAACTAGCGCTAAGATGTTTCTTCAGAGACTTTGGCAACAAAAGCTAAATTGGAATGACACAATTCCACAAAATGATTTGAATGACTGGTTAAAATTCTTAAAGGATCTACCGGCAGTGAACCAGTTAAAAATTCAAAGATGTGTTATCATCAAGAATCCCGCCACCATAGACCTACATTGCTTCTGTGATGCCTCAAATAAGGCCTACGGTGCAGTCATCTATGTGTGCTCAAAAAATAAATCTGGTGAAGTGAAAACAAGTCTTTTGTGCAGCAAATCTCGAGTGTGTCCAATCAAAGAATCAACAACACCTCGTCTGGAGCTGTCAGCAGCACTACTTTTGACACGACTTGCATCAAGGGTGATTTCGATCTTACCAATGACATTAAATCACGTCTATATGTGGTCAGATTCCACAATCACCTTAGCTTGGATAAAAACTGCCCCAGAAAAATTGAAACCATTTGTGTCCAATCGTGTTAAAAAAAATTAACAGTTTGTGTCCAAATTATGACTAGAGACATATTAAATCCATAGACAATCCAGCAGACTTAATCTCTAGAGGAACGTCAGCAACAAATTTGATAAACAGTCAAATTTGGTTCAATGGACCACAAATTCTACAGTCTGAAATTCCCCATAAAAGGGATACTGTAAATTGTAATACAAATAATGATTTTCTGAAGGAAGTTAAAACTTCTTGTGAATTAATTTTGCTATCTAATATTTCTAATGATTTCATTTGTGATATTTTAAATTTAAGTAACAACTATACTAAAATTTGTCGAATTGTAAGCTATCTTTTCAGATTTATTAATAATTTGAAGTGTTCTTCTGAACGTAAAAAAGGTAAGATAACAATAAAGAAAATTCAAGCAGCATCCAACTTCATGGTAAGCAAGGTGCAGTCTTCTGAATTTTCAGAGAAATTAAAGATTTGTCAAAAGGTATGCATATCAAACAAAGTAAGATTAAAAATTTAGCACCATTTCTAGATGAGGATAATATTCTTCGTGTAGGTGGTCGTTTGCAAAAGTCTACATTAACTCAAAATGAAAAGCATCCTAAACTTCTTCCTGCCCATCATAGACTTACAAAAATAATTATGGAATCTTTACACAAAAGGTATTTACATGTAGGTCCCCAAACCTTACTCCATCTTGTCAGACAAGAATTTTGGCCAGTTGGAGGAAGAAATTTGGCTAGAAAAATAGTTAATGAATGCATTGTTTGTTTCAAAAATAAACCAGTAAGTTGTAATCAATTATTAGGAAATCTGCCAGAGGAAAGAGTAACTCCTAGCCCACCATTTTTAAATTGTGGTATTGATTTTTGTGGACCATTCTTAATTAAATATAAAGGCCAACGCAAAGGTATTTTTCAAAAGATTTATATTGCAGTCTTCATTTGTTTCTCAACTAAAGCCATACATTTGGAATTAGTTACCTATCTAACGTCTAATGCTTTAATTGCAACTTTAAAACGCTTCTTTGCCCGACGCGGTAAATGTGCATGTATATTTTCGGATAACGCAGGAAATTTTGTTGGAACAAATTCAGAATTAAAAAGATTGAAAAAATTAATGAGTAATCCTGATGATACTTTAAATAATTATTTAACTACAGAAAGTATTGATTGGAAATTTATTCCCCCAAGGTCTCCTAATTTTGGAGACTTGTGGGAATCAGGTGTCAAATCTTTTAAATTTCATTTAAAGAGAGCAGTAGGTTCTATAAAACTCACATTTGAAGAATTTTTAACATTAACTGCAGAAATCGAAGGTATTCTAAATAGTAGACCTATTGTACCTTTATCTACGGATCCCAATGATTATACAGCTTTGACTCCGGGACATTTCTTAATTGGCCATCCAATAACTTCAATTACTGAACCACAATTAATTGAAAAATCAGATAATTATTTGTCAAAATGGCAAAAATTAACTAAATTAGTACAACAAGTTTGGAAAAATTGGAAACGGGATTATTTGAATAATTTACATCTTAGAAACAAACGGCAGTTTGCTAAGAATAATGTAAATCTTAATGATATGGTTGTAATTAAAGATCCAGATTTACCTCCATATAAATGGAGACTGGGTAGAATTCAAGAATTAATAAAAGGTTCAGATGGTTTAGTCAGAGTTGTTGTAATAAGAGTTTTGAATGGGGTTATTAAAAGAGGTATTAGTCAAATATGTTTACTCCCAAACAATTAATTGGATTTACATATTTATATGATTGTAAGATAATATATAGAGACTCACTCATTTGTATATATAAGAATTATTTCAGTATTATTTTGTGTAAATTTGTATATAAGAATTATTTCAGTATTTTTTTTTTCATTTTAATTTATAGTTATTCATTTTTTGTAATAATTCTGTCGAATTTATTGTGATGTGTGAAATTCATATAATGTCTGAATGTTGAAATTGTGCAATTTCAAGGCAGGAGTATGTTACGTAATCATGTTGTCCCGCCTCTCACTTGTAACGCCCTCTAGCGATATATATAAAAAACCATCAGTCTTTGTAACATCATCGACGTAGCAGCACGCCGAAAGGCAAAGCTCAAAGGAACTCCCGAAAGCGGAGAAACAATAAAATCTTTAAAAACCAAAAAAGGTCCGTCATCATTATTGAACCTCTCCAGATATTGTTACAGAAAATTTAAAGTTTGGAACCTGTAAATCAACGGGTCAGATGTTGTGAATGTACCATGAAACAAGAACAAGATATTGTACGATATATCCCCGATGTTTTTGTATATTTTGAATTCCTGCCAATATTAAGAGAATATCATAATATTTGCTGGGCATTTTGTACTGATAGAATATCCAGCAAGGTCAATAACTAATAACGGTATTAATTCAATACAAATACATAGTCAACCAAACATAGTCGAAACGTACATAAGAATTACACTTACAATAAACAGCAGCACATAGTAGACAATCTTAACAGCACAAATCGCTCAGAGTGAATTCAACAACTTCTCGACGGCTTCTGACTACATGATTCATCGATTAACGTAATACAGGCTGATTCTGTTTCCCGCTTTTTGAGTTTCCTTGACAGAGCAAAAGAAATTTCTAGAATGATCGTTATATCTTGAGTCTAATGGTCTAAATTCTTGTTGTTTCCAAATTTTTCCATTTTGTCGCCAATGATCTCCAAGGGGAATCACAGTGGCGGCTCGTGACCAGTTGGGTTGGGGGTTCACTAGTTCACTGGAGTAGCTGGGCGGAAGGGGGGGGGGCATGCTGACCGTCCTGAAAGTTACGTTTTTGAAATTAAAAAAAAATAATTAATGGCTTTTAATTAGTAATATTCTGATGATTAAATAATTTAACTTAGCATTAAAACATAAATTATAAAATTTTAAATACTTTATATGATGATCTCCATTGCAAATCTGCTTGTATCACCCCTCTACCCCCAACTGAAATCTTGACCACGCTACTGTATTAGTTTACTAGTTAAAAAACAATATATTACTGAAACATAGGGACTACTTTAGCTGGTTTTCTAGTATTATGAGCATTATATTTAAAGCATAGATACATATTAAAAGCAATGTAAGATGTTATAAATTGTAAAAAAGCTGTTTAAAAAATACTCGCAGTGAAATAAATATCAGGTTTCCTTATTTCCTTTGGCAACAGCTGCTGAAAGTTTGTATGTAAAGTCCATCCTTCGTTCTTTTTTTGAAGCGAATTTGTCTATAACCCTTTCGTTAAAGTCCTCCATTTTGGAAATCATTTCTTTTTCGATAGACAATATTGCAAGAGCATTGAGTCTTTCCTCATCCATCGTACTCCTCAGGAAGGTTTTAATCCGTTTTAAAGATGAAAAGCATCTTTCAGCTTCTGCGGTTGTCATTGGGACAGTTAATAGCAGCTTCAGAAGTTTCGTCACTTCGCCAAAACAATCCTCCAAGTTATTTTCAAGCAAAAACCTCAAGAAATCCGTTGCTTTTGTAACATTTTCGAAATCCTTTCTGTTATAAATTATTTGCAGCTCTGTTTTTAATTTACTTTTGTTTATAAAGGGGTACATTGCTACAGTTGTATTTAAAGTTTCTTCTGGAAACAATTTTTTGTAATTTGGGAAATTTCCCCCTTCAAATAAATTGGCTGCTACTAAATGCCCACAAAACTCAAATCTGTCTTTAGCTTGGTTTTCTATTAAGTCACAGATTTCTTTTGCGGCAACATTTCGTGTAACTGATAGATCTTTTCTTCTTCTTTTCAAATTTTCGGTCTTTTCTACTTGAATGAAGTCAATTTCCTTTCTTATCTTCGTTATTTCGTTTATGAATGATTCTATGGCAGTTTTAATTGAAATAGGGTTTATATTTCTCTTTTGCAACATATTGTAAAAAATATCAATATGAGGCATTAACTTATAAAAGAATTCTAACCAGAAGATAAAATTCGGTTGTTGCATCTTCAACCTGAGTCCTTGAGCCTGATTTATTGTCATAGTCTGCTTACTTGTTTCTTCGAGTTCCTCAAAGCATTCTATTAAGGAATCTTTATTTTCATAAATGGTTAGCACTGCTCTCACATTAAAATTCCACCTAGTTCCAGAACAAGATGGAAGTCTTCTACCAATAATTTTATTTAACATCTCTGTTCTCTGAGTGGAGTGGGAGAAAAAGCTTGAAATTTCTGTCAAATTTGCGAAGAAAATTCTGACTTCTCTATTTTGGCTTGCTGCTTGCGCCATGATCAGATTTAGTTGGTGAGCATAACAATGTACAAAATAAGCATAAGGGTATTCCTGTCGTATAAGGACTTGTATCCCTGAATGTCGTCCACTCATAACACTAGCACCATCATAACTCTGAGAAATTAATTTTTCCTTATCAGTGATAATTTCACTCAGAATATTCTTTAAAGAATTTGTAAGGGTATGTGCATCGTGATTTTCAGGTGTTAAAAAAGTCCAGAACCTTTCTGTTGGTTTCCCATTGGATAGGACGTACCGGAGAACAACCACCATTTGAAATTTAGTCGACATATCTGTGGTTTCATCGGCAATTATGGAGACAAAATCAGCAGCACGGATTTCCTCTAGGATTCTTTCTTTGCTGACTTGTAACATACAATCCAACAAATCATTTTGTATTCCTTTCGAAGTACCCTTAAAAACAGAAGCCGAATTCAAATGTTCATTTAAAACATTATCAAGAGCAGATGTAAAATTTATTAAGCCTCTAAATATTCCAGGATTTTTTGATGACGTCGTTTCATGATGTCCTCTGGGAGCCAATTCAAATTCACCACAAGACTTTATACAATCAATTATTCTTGATAACACGTAGCGATTTTTTCTAACTTGATCGTTTTGTCTCTCCACATTTCTCCGAAAAGCTTCATTAAGCTGCTCTCTAATTTCAATTTTGCCTAAGACTGAGAGGTAGAGACAGGCATTTAGATGGCTCATGGACTGTTCATGCTTTTTAATTTTCTGTGACAAATGTGATAAGTCGCATACGCCAGTTTTCGTCCAACTACTGTCACTTCCTTTAGCGAATATTAAGCAGGGAAAGCAATAAAAACGATTATTGAAATCGCATCCGCATATCCAGTTGTTCCTGTCGTATACATTCGCATTGAAAGAACGAGTGTATTCTTTACCTTTCACGTTTTGTTTCTGAACAATACTTAAAGCAGGAACAGGTCTGCCCAATTTTTTAATGGCACATTTATCTTCAAATGGAAGTGTTGAAATATTTGTTTCCAAAAGAAATTTTACTGCATTCATGGCTAAATATATTAATACTATGCTTATAATTCTAAAAGAACTTTTATAACTATTCGTCACTCGCTACTAAAGTAGATGCACAAAGAAAGAAAAAAACAAAAAATTCATTCTGCCTAGAATGTCCGTCCAGTCAAAACCTGTTCTCAATTTCCTTTAAACCCCCTAAACTACATTCCAGAGAATAACAGTTCCCTTTATACTGAAAGGGGAGGTTTTGGATCTTCAAATGTACAAAGTAAAATATTTTCCCTGTCATCGGAATGGGGAAAAATTATCCCCACTGTCGCTAAATTTTCCTTTAGCGACAAGTTCAATAGTTTTTGCTCGGATTAGCCAATCATGCTTTCCGATTTTATCACGTGCACAAGCGAAAAATATACTTGGTAGGTTCAGATCTCCAATTTGCGCATCTTTGCCCCGATGCTATAGGAGCGGTGTTTGAAATGATTTACCCCGTTCTTTAAAAGGCGCTATAACTAAAAATAAACCAAAACAGTAATATAGATAGTGGTTTAATATTGATGTAATAAACTTCACCAGGTATTTATTTTTTAGGGGGTTCACTGAACCACTGAACCTATAGCACGAGCCGCCACTGGGGAATCATTAACCCGGAATTTGTTCATCATCTATTAGAAATATCTTAAGAATGTATTTCTTACCAAGAGATTTACTGCACTGGAAAGAAATTTTACAAATAGTAACAATATGTTATTCTTATGAATCAAATGGCTAATGAACGTTTTATGAAATATTAATGGATGTTCAAAGTATTGATTTTTAGAAATTTGAAGAATAGGGAGTTGATGTATCTTATGAAACATTATTCTTGTAATATTCTTTTTTGGCTCATTATTATTTTAATACATAATAAGGCAATGCGCAAGCTTTATTTAACTCGCTTCTATACATATTTGTTGGCCTATTAGAAAAAGATAATAGTTTCCATGTGTCCAACTTGATTATTTTTGTCTTCCAATTTTTCCAAACTTTATTTATGTTTAAAATTGGAGTTCATTTATTTGTTCTTTTATTCTTCTCCAATCATTTTTCCTCTTTGTATAAGTGAAAAAATATTCTTTCCTTTCAAACTAGAAAAAAAAATCATTGCTATATCCTCTTTTTCTTCTGATTATATTTATATTTAGAGAAACAGTTTTTCTGTTTTTGTGAATAAACTGAAAAGCATGTTTAAAGAATGGGTTAGCAAGTATTTGTTTGAAAATTAATTTAATATTCCTTCTGGTTCACCAGCATATTAACTCAAATTAAGAATATGAATTTTTGACAAACATTTGATAAAAATAAAAATGATACAGATTGTTTTTCCTTTTTACAAGTGAAAAATTGCTGCGAATTAAAAAAACAAGAATTAAAATGCCCTTTTTCTCGAATATAAAAATATTTACAAATTAAAATTCAAGAAATTTGGTAAACTTCAAATTAAAACTACAATCTTGTTATATGATTATGTCTGACATTTGTCTTACATAAACACACCCTCTTACTTTTTTACACGAAAGTAAATCCAAAATTTTTTACTGATTAACTTATAATTAGACACCCCTAAAATCCATAAATCTTGGTTAATGTGGAAGTTTTATTAGATTTTACAGGATTATTCTTCTCATCATCTCAACCATCTTCATATAAATACACACAGGAGAAGAAAAAAAAAGTTCTAAAGCTATCTACTATTTACTAATACTCGAATTATTAAATTAATTGAAGTAATCAACTCCCAGGGGGCCCACAAATTTAGTAGTAAGTTAATTTCAGAGTAATTTAATTTTTTTTATATAATTTACTAAATCCGTGCCCACAAGCTAATATTCAAATTAAAACCAAGTATTCTTTAAATTTGAAATACTATTCTAGTATATTTTTAATTGTCTTTTGTAAATTTCATTTTATATTGCTTTAAAATTCTGATCCTATAATTAATTAGAATTTAATTGTGTTAAAAAGTTTTGCCGTTTTAATTATTACTATTAATAATAATTTTTATTTCATCCAAATTATTTCTAAATTTAAATTTTGAATATATGATATACTGAATATTCTTTTATATATGATATACTGAAAACAAATCTCTTAAAAATAATTCTCCAGTTTAATATTTTACTATCTCAGTTTGCAGAAATTTTCTTACTTAAACCTACTTATATATAAATTAAATTAAAATCATATAAAAATATAACTGGCTTTGGAAGTTGGAGAGTGAGAAATGGGGAACCTGAAGCTTCCATTATATGAGTGTCCCAAAAGGACTTAATCCCGCCTTGAATATGGTTTATTTTTTCACAAACCAAATTTATTCGAGAAAACAGGAATTCAATATTTTTCAATTTTATGATAACATCAGTTCTAATTTGTTGTATCATTTGTGATTCGCCTATATACAGGGTGTCTCAAAAACCTTGACCGCGGCTTTTATTCCTTAAATACTGATCACAGACATATACTGTAAATTACAAAGTTGCGTAAAAAAAGGTGCAAAATGGTATGAAATCGATTAAATTTTTCAAGGAATTAAACTTTAGAAAATACAAAATTTTAATTTTTATACGTACCCCGTAGAAAAAAATTCCCAGTGAGTAAAATGTGCCCCATCCTCTAATAAGGTCATTTACAGCATTTCAGAATTTTATCCTGAAAACTCTCAAAGATATGTTAAAACAAAGTTGGTGAAGGGTCAATCACAAATTAAAATACAAATGTTTACAGCTTCAGTGCAGATGACGCGACGTAGGAATGCATCATAAGGAAATAAAATATGCTTCATATCTTTGGTTTTAAATACAAATTTTAAAATCTTTGCATCCTGAAAAATACTTTAAAATTTTATATCATGAATTACAGAATATAACTTAAAAATAGCACAGCCAATGAACTTGTAAAAAAACTTATGTAGTCTTTCCTTATGTAATATTTCCTTTAAGTTATTACTTCTACAAATTCTTAATACTTTTGAACCAATAAATAGAAAAATTAAATTTATTTTGCTACTCTGCTAAAATTATTATTTATTTATTCAGTCATTACTTTCTTTGTTAATTTATGTACGACTCCTAAAACACGAGCATCCGACATGATTTTTCCTCTTTGCGAACTCATATCGAGGCATCGAAAAGTGGTTTAAGTCAACATTTATGTAGCTTCATATCTTTGAGACTTTTTTTATGATAAATTGCTGAAATTTTGTACATGACCTTATTAGAAGTTGGGGCATATTCTACTCACTGGGAATTTTTTGTACGGGGTCCATATAAAAATTTAAATTTTGTAATTTTTGAAGTTTAATTTCCTGAAAATTTTAATCGATGTCATAACATTTTACACCTTCTTTTAAGGCAACTTTTTAATTTACAATATATGTCTATAATCAATATTTAAGGAATAAATGCCGCGGTCAAGGTTTTTGAGACACCCTGTATAAACTATATATCTGGAAGTTATACTATAAATCAAGTTGTTTAATTACTTATATGCTCTTAGGTTAGAGATAAATTTTGAAGGTAATGAATGTCTATTATAAAATTAATCATAACATTTTGTCAAGAGTATTGTAAATACCTATCACGAGACTTCTTCCCATTTGTATGATATAGAAGTTGGGAGAGAATGGGTAATAGTTTAAATTTCATTCTCCCCATCTGATCACATACAAGTTTGTTTCAAAATAGCATTAGTTAAAACCCGACAAAAATACAACAAGCCTGACATTAATCAACCAAGGTTTTAATAATTGCTGTAATATGTGAATTTCTACCTTATACAAATATTTTGAGTATTTAAACCTAAAATCATTCATTGAAAATTGTGAAATTGCATATTCTTACACAAGACAATGAGCATTTTTTTAAATAGCTATGCATTTTTATTTAAAAAAAAATAGTTCAAGTTTATGTACAACATAACCCTGGACAAACAGTAATATCACATCTTAGTAGTACTTCAATATTATATATTTCAAAAAATACTAAACAATATTGCATAGAAGCAATACCAAATACCGTATCAACAATATGATTCAATATCAAATTCTCTATCGAAGCAACATCGAAATTTAATTACCAATAGATGAACTGAAAAAACAACCGAAATGTGTCTGGAGCTCTTATCAAAATATGAAAAAGTGTTAAAATAACTCAAAATTTTACAATTTGAATGCAGGAATAAAGGAATATTATTCATTTAAAAAGTATTTATTAATTTTGTTAGAAGTTAATAAAATTATTAACACAGTTAGTTTCATAAAAATTATATCATTAGTAGTAATAATTTGTGAATATTTACATTTAATAATTACTGAAATTTCAATAGTAAAAACTTTAATATTAAAGTAATTTTGGATAACAATTTCAAATGATCTTCAGATCCGGATCTTGGAACTATAGATGCATAATCCACGATTTTTAAAATAACAAATAATTTTGCTATTGTTATTTTTAAATATTTGTTCCAAATATCTGTTATTTCAATCATATAATGAATTAAAAATTATTACTTTATATTAAATATAAAATTTAT
This sequence comes from Argiope aurantia, assembly GCA_026543865.1. Classification (NCBI taxonomy): domain Eukaryota; kingdom Metazoa; phylum Arthropoda; class Arachnida; order Araneae; family Araneidae; genus Argiope; species Argiope aurantia. The sequence continues at coordinate 2,708,106 of JAPMOR010052242.1, read as the reverse complement.
TAATTGTAAATAATACTTAATTTGCTTTAATTACTTACTATTACTATAATATATTACTTAATAATTTACTTAATTTAATACTTAAGTAACGTGTGATTGAATTAACTTATCTGTTTCAGCTTACTTCTTAAATTTGATTTTTTTTCAAAACTATCTATTTAATTTCTTTATTGGAGTAAACCATTTTCTGAAAAATTTGAATTAAATATATATGTCCTTTCTTTAAATTATTTACTTTAGTTTTATATTCTACCAATAGATGGCGCCAGCAGTAAACGGAATATATGGAAAGTCAAGTCACAAGCAATTAAAAAGGATTTGTATGGAATAGTGCGAATATCTGAAGGTCAAGATCACTCTCATGAAGTGGAGCGGCGACTTCACACTTTCCAGTAAAGTCACCGCTCCTATAAATCTCATTGATATGCAATTCAATGATACGATAATTCCAAGAATAACCTTCCGTTCCCTTTTCAAGCCATTCACAGATTTCTCCTTTTCTGTTTCGTTCGAGAGCTTCCATTGGACAGATCGTATCGATTGTTACTTTCCAATGAAATCACCGCTCCGGTAAATTTCAGTGATATAGTATCGATTGTAACTTTCTATCGTGATCCGAAACCTGTAATCGAAATATCACCAGTAAGATCGTATCAAGGATTTGAATCACACCCCTCTTTGAAAAGTATTGATCACTCTTGGAACGGTTTGCGGCTACGAAATGCATTTTAAACCGAATTTTTAGATCCGGATCTGCGTAATGACGATTCTTCAGCTCATACTCGTCTAACAAGAATGATTTTCTTCTCGCATAGATGCTAGACGAATGTCATCTAGATTATTGAAGGAATTGAAGATTGTAGATATGTAAATTTTGGGTTAAATTATATTTGAGCTATTATGCAGAGCACATATAGCATTTAAAAATGATGTTAAATTTAGATAAAATTCTAATGAAATATCCATCTAATATTTTGACGATTCTTAACTGTAACCAGTTGAATCTGCTTAATAAACAAAAAAGCACATGTGTGCTTGTTTATATTTCTCTAGCACCCATTCATTTGTGCATGTTTTTTCTTGTGATATTCATGTTATGATTTTGTTAACCCGGCACAAGTTAAGAACCCATTCTGGAACACACGCAGGAAAACAAACCTCCATCCTTCCTTCCTTTTTATATCTTTAAAAATGAGTGAAATTTATCACCCTGAAAATTACTACATGGATATACGATTGTAAGCATTGCTTATCAGTGTACAGATTCATCTTATGTATTTTGAAAGTAAAAAATATTAATTATTGATTTACTTTTCTAGAGATTTCGGTGAACAATATGGTGAAACTGAAATTCCAATGGACGTTAAACAATTTAAATATTCTATATTTTTAGCTTTAAAAACTCTACATGGGGATGTAAGTATCACGTTTTGTATCCAGTTTATTCATTTCCTTTCATTTATAATATTGAGATATGTTGAACTCCTTGACAATAGTTTTTAATTTCCATGCATTGAAACCATCTTGTTAATATAAATAAAGTGTATTTTTTCTATATATCCTATGATATTTAGATTTAGGATAGTCTTCACATATTTAGTTTAGTTTTGATTGTTGGTAACAGATGTAAATTTACAATTTTATACAGAAAAAAAATGAATAAATTCTAAGACATTTAAGTGACTCACTGAATCCTATAACATTTGGTGTTATTATTTTTGGATCTTGAAATATTTTTGTCTGTTAAAGAATATTTTTTACATTTGGAAAAATAGATTTTTTTTTATAAAAAATTAAACTGAATCACTGAACAACAAATTAGGAATTGTAAGAATAATCTTTGGTATGATTTCATTATTTACTTGTTCTTTTTTATCTAAAAGTTGCTTCAGAACTTCTTATGCATCTTTCATTCATATTAGATTTTTGTTAAATAAGCACATGCTATAATTTTCAGTTATAATTTTATTTCAAAAGTGTATTTTTTTAATAAAACAAAATAGTATTTTTTCATTAATAGTTGTACCTAGTGCAAAATTTAGCACAAAATATTGGCTTATTCATTTATTACACTATCCCCACATATGTGCAGATTTATGCAAATGCAGCTGGTACTACAACTTATGCCACAATGCTGATAAGAAATTATAAGTTTCAGGACAAGACTGTAGACTTAGCACTTGTATTGCTTCTTTACATAGATTTTAATGCACCAACTATGAATTTGCTTAATTAAGACTAAGAGTAAAAAATTAGATTTTCTTTTTTTCATTTTTATAGTAAACATTTTTTAGTCTTTGAAATAAGGTTTAAATCATTTTATGAAAGTGAAAAACATTTGAAGGCTATTTATTAAGTCATGCACCATATATTTTTTAAAAAGGCTAAATTAAAAAAAAAAAATTAACTGAAACAGCTAACATTGGCACAAAATTTCAATTGGAGAATCATAATTTCCTTTACACACCAGTCACATAACATAATTATCTTCAAAATGAAATAAAATGTGATTAATTAAAATGTAAATATAAAGTGAAGGTTTATATGTTTCAATATAGATGCTGTTCTAAATTTTTTAATATAAAAGGGTATAAATTAAGTACCACATGTATATCAAAACTTTTAGTTCAATTCATTAAAAATAGTATATGAAACATTCTCTGAAATTTAAAAAAAAAAATTAATAAAGTTTGGAGTTGCTACGAAAAAACATTTCTTCTTTAGAAAACAGTCTAAAATTCATCTCTCTTATAAGTTAAACTTTTATATGTTATGCATTTTTTTTAATGAGCTTCATGTCAACGTTTTTAGTATATATTAAGTATTTATTTGAATCACAGATAGATTCCTATCAAAAAGCACTTGACCGTCTTGCATATGATTGCCAATATTCTCTAGTAAATTATTTAGAAAATTCTATATACCAACATCACCTTCATTAAACTGAAAAATAGCTTAACAAACTATTATTTTGAAACTATATTTCAGAACAAAAACCATTAAAGTTTTGAGCGACATCCCGTACACTATGGTGGATTTCCGGTTAGATCTCTGTTTCATAACTAGAGAATTTCAGGTTTGAGACCAGAATCCACTGAAGAATTACCATGTAAGCAGGTCTGCAGCACACTAAATTGATGAGCTGAATTTCCTTCTGGTAGTAAGGTTAGGTAGTTTAGAAGTTGTATGGCAGCTCAGGTATCATCCTTGTCATTTGACTGCAGTTCAAAATTATGACTTCTATCCTAAAATACACTAGTGTATCTTTAAAATATGCTAATATGACTAAATAATTATCATGTTATATAGGGTATTTTAATGTAGGGTATTCTTTACCAGCTTTTGATCACAAAATTCCATATATAACAGGCTTATGAAATTTTGACGTCCAATGACTTTTTCAAGTAATGTTTTCTCCTGTGCCTTTGCCTACTGATATATGCACCACCTTTTGGGTGCTGTAAGACATTGCCCATGCATAAAATGTGTAATGAAGTGACAAAATGCTGCAATAACTCCAGGCTGCATACCTTTAAGGCTCTCAAGATGGTTACAAATTACATTCTATAATAGAATTGTAATTTGTTTATGAAATTATCTGTTAAGATACCTTTTCTTCCTAGTCCATTTGTTGATTTAAAAAAAAAAAAAACCTTTTTGAAAGCAAATTCACATAAAATCATAATGAAAACTATAATGCGAACAACTGCTTTAGAAAGTGAAGATGTTACCAATTAATATCTAGAAACTAGAAAGTCAGTTCAAGAAATTGTGGATGTGCATTAACAGCATCATAAAAATATTGTTTTTAATTGAAATTAAGAAATGTGAAAAATATAAGCTAAAAGCTGCATTACACAGCAATTTCCAGTTGAGATATTCAGTTAAAATAGCAGCTTATAGAAATTTTTTAATTGCATATATCTGAGTTCCTAGATGACAAAAATTGGAGGGGGGGGGGCACCTCAGTTTAGAAGGAAAAAAAAAATGTTTGTTAAAAGATTTCAGGGGGAAAAAATGACATATTTGATCGAAAAATGTCATTTTCAAATTAGATAGTCATATATTATTATATATAACATAATTTTATTTTAAAAAAATAATGTTATTTAATATATTTAATTATAATTAAAATGAAATTCTTTGTATCTGTATATTGATGAACATATAAAAAAAACATTTTACCATGATTATTATAAACATGTGATAATTGTTAGTTTGAATCACTTTTTTTGTTCTTTTAAAAGAAGTATTTGATTTGATTTTCTAAATTTTAAATTATTCCATTTCACAAATTAACTTAAAAATAACTTTTATAAAAAATACAATAATAATTATTCTAAACAATTGAAGATCAACTATCAAATAATAAACTAGATTATTAAAAGATTATTGAATCAACTAGTCACCAAAGGCAACTCGTTTAAACATTATTTAATAACTTTTTTTAATTGAACAGTGAAGATATCAGTATATTTTAAGTATGCAGCCTGTTAAATGGTTTTGCAAAATTTATTCAGTGTCAGATTAGATGTATTGGAGATCCACCCCCTTTATAATTGGATTGTTCATCTTACAATCGTAATTCATGATCACTCCATACTATGTCATTAGAATGATCGTATTCCATTTAGACCAGTCATAAATATCGCTAACTTCACTCCAACCAACTTGGTGAATACTTAACTATGATACTATATATTCATCTTTCTATTCCACCCACAATTTCAATGAGTTTTTGCACTAACAATAGATGGATTCTTCTTAATATTCTTAGAAACCGAATTGGTATATATTTTTAATTGTTGTACTTAGTATTATTGTATTTAGCAATAATTATGTTAAAACAAGGCATATTATTTTTTAAATACTAATTAATATAAATCATACATAACTTCAAAATATAGCATAAAGTTACTTTTTTTCATGAAGTATTTTGAAATTAAATTTTTAACAAAAAAAGATAATTTTCCTCTAATTATTCTGTTCCTTACTTATTAAATTAGTTTAAACTGATAAAAATATGTAAAAAAATATTATACTTTATATTTAAATAAATTAAGATTTGATACTCAAAAAATATTTTTTATTTTCATGTGAGTGATCATTATATAACAAATATTTAAAATGTTTTTAATTTGCAAGTTTGGATTTCTTAATTTATTTTAATGTATTTTAGATGGGATGCAGCATACCAGTTGATATTTTAAAATATAGAGAAAAAGGCAGAAGAGCTATCATTCGATTTCCATCCAAGTTTGTGTTTAATTTATAAATTTATTCTTTACAAATAATTTAAAATTTTCTTTTTTGTTTGTTTAATCTGATATCTTCTATAAAACAGTATAGCATTTTTTAAAAACTAATGATGTCAAATTTATTATAAATATCAGTCATTATCAAATGATTATTTAATTTTAACCTCATTTATGTAAGGAAGTGAGTGATAGACTAGCACGATGTATTATATTTGTTTCTCCGATTTGATATGCATATTTACTTTTTTTCTTTAACTGAAAATTTTTTTGTATTATTTTGGTCATGTGTCAGTCTCTATTTGGAAAACCTTTGTTAAAAAAGTTAATGATTTTTAAAAGTTTATTACAATGAAATATAATATAAAAGCATTGAAAGTTCATAAGTGGTTTCATAATTAATGGGAAAGTATGTTTTACAAAAGGGGCAATAGATAGCAATTTTTCTTTGTTATTGTTGAAACTTTCTTTTTGCACTTTTGTTTGCCTGAAATCTTGGTATATCTGGAAATATTTTTCAACAAAAAATTTCATCGATGCAATAAAATTTATTATCATTTTCATTGTTTTGTCAAATATTTCTATTTTTCTTCTATTGTGAAATGCAAAGAATGAAACCTATTAAAATATTAAGCAATTAGAAAATAAATCCTGCTTGCTAAACGGTTGTACTTGCTACTCATTTTTTAAATATATATTTTTCAGTCCAACCAAGGTGCTGCTAGCCATATTTACATAACACACATCAATTGTGCAGCACCAGTATAACAAAATAGATATGCAATAGGAATAAGAAAGAGAAGTTATACCTCTGCAAAAGATAATATGCAATTATATGTTGGATAATACTGATATGTTATGAAGTTCTCGCAATTTCGGCATGTGACTTTAAAAAGTTTATTTGCAAAAATAGAGTAAATGTGAGGCAACTAAAATAATATTGTTTAAATTTTTGTCTCAATTTCAAAATTAAAAATATATTCACAAAGAACCATCAATATCAAGCTATGTTTCAAAAAACTGAAATAAAAACACATTCAATATTCCAAACAAATAAGTTGGTTGCTAAATTTTTCTCCCCCCTGCTCTACTGTTGTTGCTAATCTCCATGGCTTGACTTAGTCAGACCAAATCCAAAAATCCGTTGAAAAGAAGAAAGTCAAAAACGAGGATGGGAGAAGAATAAATTTCTTTCCAAAGAAGTCCTAAACAGTCTAGAATATATTCAGCAGAGGCCTGATGTTGGCGGCATTTCAGACAAAGAGGGTAAGATTTTTCACTCTGAGAAAAGAAAAGATTTTTAAGGCGGCTACTGGCAAGGCACGGTAGGCAAGTGTTGGTTTTTCTATCACAAAAAAGAATTAAGGACTGGCCTGGCTTATTGTCCCTATACCAATCATGAGTAGGGGGTACTATCCAATTCTTATTTAGGAATTTTGCCTGAGAGAAGAGTTCTAAGTTTGAGTTCAGCAGAAGATGAAGTCGCTAGGCTGCTTCCTTTCTTTGCAAGCCTGTCTGCTATTTCGTTACCAAGTAGATCCAAATGAGATGGGATCCACTGGAAATGAATATCATGTTGGAGTGAAATCAGCTTCAACTTCTGAAGAATAGACAAACTTGCTTTATCTCCAACATAGGTCCAGTTGTTTCATTGAACTGCGGCTATCAGTAAGAATCCAAAGGTTTTTATAATTATTTTCGTGTAAAATGCTCATCAATTGCTAGTAGTTCGCTTCTAAAAATGGAACAGAAGTCTGGATTTCATTGGCATAGAGAAAAACTAGACTGAGGAGTTACAATATAGATGCCACTATCTGCAAAATTGTCGATTTTGCTGCCATCAGTATACAATTTAATGTCACATTTAGGAATTTTATTAATGACTTCCAAGACCAATTGTCTAATTCTGTTAATAATTAAAATAAGACTGTATATTTCTTCTAGCTGTTATACTTAGACCATTAGATCTAAAGTTACAAATTTGTATATACTATAGATCTGAATTAGTTGTATTTTTTTAATAATTATAACATTTTCTACCAACAATTTGCAGAAATATTAGCTTGTAAATATAATCATTGTGCCTTTTATAAATTCTGACAAGTATTTTTATGTCACACATTAAAATCATATCTCAGTGGATTTTACTTTTTTTTCATTGTAATCTATAACCAAAGTGTATTGAAATATTAAGTATATTAGGAAATATATTTAGTAAGCTGAAAAAATTATGTTCATACTTTTTAGCAGCATGCTTTAATTCAACTGAAGTGTTACCAGACATAAAAGTTGCAGTGCCATTTTGCGTGAGAAATAAGAAAATGATATTGGCATCAATAATGTACAATTAAATATTAGATAATATTGACTATTAAAAATACTAACTGGTACTTGACTGCATTAAAGACACTCATGTAAGCAAAAATAAAATAAATGGAAAACTACTAAAAATACAGAGTTAAATGTCTATTGTAGTTAGAAATTTAAAATTATTTTGTTAAGGAAATTATGATTATCAATTTATGCATAAGAGATTCAATTGAAATTAAACAATTTGTTTTCACAGTTGAACAAGCTGTTTGACAAGGATAACTAATAAATATATAATCTCAACTTGTACAACAGTAGTTCTGTATGTGCAGAATGGTCTTCATTATATTTCTTCTTAAGGAAAAGAAGATCAAAACATTGCTGTAATTCAATATTTAAAATTTGATTAGTTTGTTAATTTACATTATAAAGGAAATAAAAAATATTTAGGTTACTCTATTCTTTATTTCTGTAATCTAAAGATAATAGCATATATAAGAGTTTTGTAAGGTGACTTTAAAGACGAATTAGAGTTCCTTTCAATTATATTTCCAAATGGTATTGATTTTTAAGAATACATACTTAAAATCAAATATTTTGTTCAAATTTGATTTTTATTCAGTATTAGCCACTTTTGGTGGCCAGCTGGTTTGCCAGGATTAATGTTCATGTAATTTGGCATCTTAATAGCTTCTTCAACAAAATATTTTTAAACTTTAATTCAGTTTAACAGTCATATAACTCATACTATTATAGAAGCCTTATACTGCTCTACTCATTGTACTATGTATCTCTTAAATTTCTATCAGCTCTCATAAAATTTAAATTGAAGCAGGAGTGTTTTTTTTTTTTTTTTTTTGCTGAAACCAAATATGTTTTATAGAAATATGAATCCTTCAATTCTTATGTGCATTAAATCATGCATTTTTATACAACAGAGATATTTAAATTTTCCGAACTCAGTTTTAATTCCCAAAAGAGTGGAAGTTTTTTTTTTTAATTATTAGTGTTTTAAGAATATTTTATTAAATGTGACTCGCAGGACAGATGATCTGTATAAAAATGTAAAATTCTTAATTCATTGGAATATTTATTGACTCAAATTTCCTAAAATAGTATGTATTTCATTTCAGTCATTTTCCTATTAGATGTATATGAATAATACAAACTGTTCAGAAATTAACTTTTGGGTCCTGATTAGAGTAGATATCCTGTGTATATTAAATTTTGTTTTCCGAAATAAAAACTGAATTAATAATCTATATAAAATTTAATAGAATCTCAGAAATCCTTTACTTGCATTTATTTTTTTTAAAGGAAATATCACATTTAACATTTATTTCATCTCATATAGTACATGCTGAAAATTATATTTTTCTAGGCTTAGTTTGAGCTTTTGTCAACATGTTGATAAAAACTCAGCTTTTCCATATACACATGACATGCATAAACTTTTGTTATTTGGTGCATAATAAATTGTTGTAAAATATGGTTAAAATATTTTTTTAGAGAAAAAAGTATGAACTAAATTTACATGTTAAAACATTGATAAGATAATATTTGAACTTGAAGATGATATAAAAATAATTTTTATGCTATATTTTTAGATTTGATGCAAAAAATCTTAATTCAAATTAGAAAAAAGTCACTTTGAGGTTCATGTTCCCTCTCTCCAAATTGTGTATGTGCCAAGTTCACTAACTCTAGGTTAAATAGTGTGGCTTGTAGAGTATTAAATTACACATACATGCAAATGCACATTCATCTGTAGTAATATTTTAATTGAAGTACTCTGAACAGGTAATATAGAAATATTTTATTTCAATTGTTTGAATAAAGATATGCTGTACTAGACATTTACAGATAATTATGAAGTAATCTGAAAATCAAGGACATCTTGCATTTTGATTTTACTCTATATATAAAAATTAGTCAAATAATAGATAGAATATAATTATATTTCTAAAATTGCCGACGTCCTTTTTCAGACATATTAAAAAAAAAAAAAAACTAATTATTGAGTTTTATTTTACATCTTAATTATTACTTAGTACACTTAATTAATGCACTTCTATGTAACATTTTGTTTAAAAGAAAAGTGTTAAATGATTGAAAATGTTTAATGTTTTAATTATTGGTATATGAACTCATTACCAACATGCATTTTGCTATCCTTATATGTTTATTAGATATTATAATATGGAATTCTATTATTTTTAGACATATTACAGCAATATGGAGTGCTCTCACTTTATTTTCCTCATATGATGATTTAGAATGCACATTTAAGGTTTATAAGGTAAATTTTCCAAGAATTTTATATAAAATAAAATTAAGGAAAGAATAATAAGAATATCCTGGAATATTGCTTATTAGAAGAGCAAATATTCCTAACAATATGGGGAGGGGGACTTTCTGTGAATTCGGTTTTTTTTTTTTAAATATAGTGAAATTTTCTCTCCTGGCTAGCAATATTTTATAATATTCTTCCATATTTCTTTTTTTTTTTTTGTATGTTTGGTGTTTGCATTTTTTTTTTTTTAATGCTGCTTATACACAGAACAGATATAAGCTTTTATATTTTTAATTTAATGAATGCTTATATGTTTTCATTTTGTATATGTTTAAATATTTTTTGTATTTATAGGCAACTCCAGTCCTTTCCTGTTTAAATTCAAATAGCTCTATATACAATCATAAAGAACAAGACAAATGTATGGAAAAATAAAAATTTGTAATGTATAATATTTATATATGTAATTATTTACAGAATAAATGGGTTTTCTTTCTTTTTTTAAGTTTGTAAATGGATTGAAAATAAAAACACAAATGAAAGATTTAAAAAAAAAATTTAATGCATGAAATAAATAAACACATGCTCAAATAACTGTACCACAGCAAACATATTAAAGTCTAAAATTTTGAAGTCCATGGAGTTAATTAAAAGGGGAGAGAGAGCTGCCGTAACAACAACAACAAAAAAAAAAAAGCTCTAAAATAGTAATGTAACAAATGTCCATCACAGATATTTAACCAAGGGCAGAGGAACAAATAACAGCCACACCTCTCTCATAAAAACTGTGCTCTTTTTGTTGACCAGCAACAGGTAGATTAACTGTAAATAATAACTCGCTGCGTGTAGTATTCAAGTAAACAGGAAGCGTTACCTAAAATGTTGCAGAAAAAAAAAAGTTTTAATAAAATATCACATATAAATGTACATAAAATTTGATACCGATTACATATGTATACATAATGTATATAGAAAGATGATTAGGAAAAGAATAACCTAGTTTAGAAAAATTACATTTACAAAATGAAAAAGTTAAAATTTTAGTCAATCACAATATTTTTAACCAAAAATATTCGGCTTAATCACCATTAAAAATCTATTTAATATCCATACTCTTTACAATATGTCTGGTTTGGATAAGTATAAGAATATCACTTTTATCACTGCTAGTTGACAAATGCAAAAGGTGGGAAGGGAGGAACAATTATTCGATTTTTTTTTTTTTTTTGTACCTCTACTCTCTTCTCCAAATATCTATAAACATGGTCTTAAATCTATAAACATCTCACCTGAAACTTTAGAATACTTTCATAATAACATACAATCATATTTTAAGGTATTTGATCACAAAAATAGTTTCTGTACAACAATTTTTTTCTATTAATACAAAAGAAAATATCGATTCCCCAGGAATTTATAAATTTTTTAATGTATACCAATAATATGGAGTCCTCTCTTCATATCTGCCTATTGGTATTTTGTTTTATATGAGTGAAAGAGGACTAACTGAAGTGATAATAAATACAGTACCTTTTATCATATAACTTATAGTTACATTAAATATATATCAAATAGGTTTTTCTTTCAATAAAAAAGTAATTTGTATTTGAAGATCAGATGCTCTTTCACACTCTTTAAATTTAATTTCTTGAGTTGAGAATTTAACAATATTAAATGAAAAGTTATATAGTAAAATGAAGCAAGGCATTAATTTCTTTTTGAATTTATACTTAATTCAACCTTTTTAATTACAAAGCCTATATTATTGAGGAAAAAAATGGATAAAAGAATATATCCAAAAAGGAATTTTTGAATATTTAAAATACTCACCTCTGGACCTGATGGTTTAACTTCAGTTTTTCTATAAAAAAAATATTATAGATATATATTAATTTAAAAAAATTATCTATAAACTAGTCACTAGAATAAAAAATAATAATACATCATGTTAATTAGAAAATGAAAATCAATTTAATACTTTCTAAAAATATATGAAAATATTTCAAACTTACTTAATCCATCTAAGTACAGTTACAGGCAAATCAGCAGATATAGTGAGGGTTAAGTAAAGCTGGCTGTTTTTACATTCAGCACCTTGCAGTTTCAAACCTGAAATATAATTCCAATACCGTTTTGAAATGATTTTCCAAATAATGAATTACATTTTAAATGTTTTGTTTATTTGTGTAAGTAACACCATTTTTTCAATTAAATCTTAAAAGATGGCTCGTTAACAGTTTTAAACCTCCCATAAATCAATAAATAGAGGGTAATTATATATGTACTTCAGGAAACTTGTGCATATTCACCTTCCCCCAGAAATGGAATGATTTAGTGTTTGGTTGAGTTGTTGAGATTAAATACTCAGAGAACTCTGTGCACAAAATAGCAATGACATTTCAATGAGATGAACATATTCACATGCGAGATTAAGCTATTTGATTTAAGTGGATTAGCTTTGCAAATTAGAAAAATAACATAAGAGGAAACAGAATATCCATGAAAATCTTTAAATTTTATAAAAGAAAGGGGATTAACAATGTTTTAATGAAAATTGAATAGACTATATCTGAAATTGAATTTGAAAAATTATCAACAGATAATTCATTGATCACTATTGGGCTTTATTAGTTGAGAAAAAAAATATCAAAAATCTATGCGAGTCCTTCTGATGTTTGTCCACTCTTTTCTCAAAAACGATTTAGTTATTGATTATGTAATACATGCCAAATACACATCCAAATAAATTAAATAGGAATTTTGAGAAAGACAAATCAATAAAACCCAATTTAACTACTAAATATTGCTTAGCACCATGTGTTACGATCTAAATATTACACTTTATAAGGATTATAACTCTTTGTCTATCGCAGAAAAATTTTGAGAAAATAAATTTTTCATTTGAATTAGTTTAAACTCACAAAAGAGAAATTTTATTTTTAAATTTTTAAAGGGACAATGCATTTTGATGATATCAGTAACTGGGAGAAAAATCCAATTCATGATACCATATTCATCACTGTAGGCTTTTTGCATTAAGAGAGAGAAGTGGAACAAATAATAAATATGATAAGTTAAGACTCTGCAAACAAAGTTACTAAGAAAAATAATTTTAAATATAAAGAATCATGTGAAATCCTATTTGTAGATATTACAAACAATAAATAAGTATACTTTTATCTCATACAAAAGAAAAATAATAAATTTTAAATATATTACAATTACCTGAAACACCAAAACTGCATTCATCAAGTTCTGGAGGTTTCGTATCTTTATCTGTTACAATAACCTAAAATAGAAAGTTAGTTGAAATGTATTTAATGCTAGACTTTTAAAACAAACAATATTATATACCCCAGTCATTATATCTTACCTTCATGGCCAATTCTTCCAAGGACCAGCCATTTGCTTGTGCAACATACTGACGAGTAGCTGTGATGTACGCTTCCGGATTAAATAGGCCTCCAAGCCAAACATGTAAATTCTAAAAATTAAAAGATTTGTATTATACGATTTTTATCATTTTTTTTGTATAATATTAATAATAATTGAGAAAAATCTTTATTTATAAGTAATAAAATGTATTTCTAGCCAACAGTTATGTTAAAAAGAAATAATTATTTTTTCTCAATTCTTTAATAATTCTTCTTCAAAGAATTATTGATGTGAGGGGAAATAATATGTTTTATATATAATGAAATAAGAGGAGTGTAAACTATTAATTTTAACCAAATATAACACAAACTAAATTTTGCGTAAATGTTACCTTCAATGCAGAAGTGCCACCTGAAATAGAGGCAGTGGAAACTTTTTGCAATTGTTTTATTCTGTCTGAGAAATCAGTAATCCACTGAATAACTGTGCAACCAGAAGGAACAGTATAACAACGCCAGTGTGAAGGAAGTATACCTAAAACATTTGTATAAATATTATTAAATATCTTTAAAGGCAAAACTGATATAATAATATAACATAACAAGATTGGTATTAGGTAACATTTAGAGCAGATAATTTCTAAACTAACAGAGATAAGCACACGTTCCAAATTAGAGTTGTTACTACTTTAGGCCAAACAACAGACTTCTTGAGGAAGCAATGCACATTGATTTGCAGATCCTAAAATGGTTTAAAATCAACTAAAATAGCAACATTCAAAGCTTCATAATTTATTCATCTTTGGTTGTAGAAAAGTAGGCTTTTTTTTTTTCAATTTAATATATTAGTGCATTAAATATTTTACTAAATATGTGTAATAAGATAAAACTTAACTAAAAAAAACTACTAAACTTCAACTTCAGTAGTAATTCATTGATGTAAATAACATAATACTTTTAGTAATTTAAAGCATTTTTCCAACTGAAAGTATATATCTATAATAGTTTAGAAATTAATTATTGAGACAAACACTCAATTTTTTTCGAAGGTAAGCAAAAATTAATTTTTATATTAGCTGTCTAACAAATTTCAATAATTGTATGAAAAAAAAAGGTTAAAAAAGTAAAAATGAAGTAATTATGACTAAGGACAACAATTAATTAATAAGGAAATTTTGTTTAAAATCATCAGCATTAATAATAACATAGTTTATTTCAAAACTAGACCATTTTCTGAAAGACCATAATACTTACCTTTTGCTAAATCACTAATCATAGAGCGGTGGAAATTGGTCTGTTTCTTTTCTCCTTTACAGATTTGAATTGCATCTTCTAAATCACGACGTACAATTTGTAATAACTTAACGGCTGCATTTACCTGTAAAAAAAAAGGCAGATTTTTTTTTATAAATTTAAAATTTTATGCAAATTATGCATATTTTTACAATAAATTCTTTTTAAGTTAACACAATGTTTATAATCTTATTTCTTATTCACCTAAAAATGTATTTTTAATCCCCTTTGTCAAAGATAAATCTATACAGTACTCAGAATTTCAGCTTTCAATAATTTAAGAGTGTCTCTTTTTGTCAAGAAGTTTTAAATTTTTCACTGCACAAAAGTTCTGGAAAAAATGTAATTAACGGGTAAAAAGCAATATGTTTATGTTATTATCTGTTACAGAATTTCAGGTTTCTAACAGTATGCTGTCCAAATACTTCAAATAGGTCTCTATTTCACAGAGGATGACAAAAACTATATTCTTATGAACACTAATATAACCACTGGATGTTATAAATGGGAGTTGGAAAGGCTTTATAATGTATGAAAATTTCACATTAAAAAGAAGTTATTCTAATAAAATGGGGAGATTCTTTTGATTGTTTCAAAGCAAGGAAATCCTATTTTTTCAAATTTTATATCTTTATACCTATTGTTGGTGAATTTAGCTATGAGGATCAACCAAGAATTATTCCTAATTAATTATCTTCTATTATCTTCTAATTAATTATCTTCTATTGTGATGGCAACATTTATTTTGAGATACATTTAAAAATATGCATGAACAAGAACATTTTACAATGTGCATATCAATTTTCTTAAGCAGAAAAACATAAGAAAATGAAGAAACATAAGAACATAAGACAATATTGTTAATTTTATTTCAGAAAAGTATTTTTTTTTAGTGCACAAACTTACAGTTACATCATATTACATACATCAACTTACCTTATGTAATCAACAATTAATTATCTAAGCGACTTAATAGGCTTTTTATGTTCTATCCAAAAAGGGATCACTTATTTACGTGTATATTTTCTTAAAATTGTAGACACTCAAGATTACAAATTGAATGGAAAATAGTTCAATTAATATTCTAAAAATACCAATTTTTCAGATTTTAAAACTATCAGGTCAAAATACATGGAGAAATAAATGATTCTATACAGATGAATAAATTTTAGGGTAAATATGCACAAAAATTACCACAAATGTGACAGTTTACCTCTCTTTCAAAGTATCTGTACATAGGATCTTTTATGTTCTCAACAGTTCTTTTCAACGATGTCAAACTCTGAGGTACTAATCTCAACCATGTTGCAGCAGAGTTATGCAGAGTAATCATCCAAGCAGGTCGACCATCAGCTTTGCGTTTAGCTTCTGCCTCATCAGCTGAGTAAACAACTTCATCATCATCCTCTAGCAGCTGCATCTTCAATAGTTTAGCAATCAGAGTAGTTCCTTAAAACAAATAGAATTGATTTGAACAAATGCTTTCCAACGATTAGGAATAATAAGTAACATATTCATAAATATATACAGTGGTGGACAAAATTGTGAACACTTTTAAAAATCGTTATGTTTTTTAACTTTGTATGCTTATAGAAAATGTTATATTTAACAAAATGCCAACTCTTACATATCATTTTAAAGAGAATTTAATGCTGATTTCAATACAAAGAGGAGAATTTAAATATTTGTAATACAAAAAAAGTTATTCTTTCTTTAATCTGAATAACAAACACATTCATGAAATGTATTGTAATTTCTAACTTTCCTGTCAAATCACTGTTCTTATTCCGGGAACTAATCAAGTATTAATAACTGCTAGCAGAAGCTGACATCATGTTTAAAGTTGGAACAAGTCATTATTGTGCTTTTTTCTGTAGAAGGAAGACTGTTTTTTATGTAATCAAATTGTTAGTTAGAAATTTTGTTAATCATTTTAATATATAGTTTGATTTTTTGTAAATATTTCTAATATTTAGTTAAGAAGCAATGTCATCAAATAAAAGAATATATTGGACACCTAGAAATAAAACTAAGATTAATGTGTTACAAGAAAGTGGTCTTTCCTATGCTGAAATTGCAAGACAGATGGGTGGATCAATGACTGCATCTGGAGTCCTAGTTTTGTTTACGATATCAGGAGACAAATTCAATTAAAAACAAAGCAGGAAATGGCTGAAAAAGGTGCACCGCGTCTTCTGATGATAGAAGAATAAAATGACTATGTCTCCAAGATAGAAAAATGCCATCAGCGGCTAATTGATTGATGCTGGCATTTATGTCAGCTCAAGAACAATCAAGAGAAGATTATTAGATGTTGGCCTAAGAGGTAGAAATCAACAAAAAATTCCTTATCTCAATTTACAGCAGTGTATAAAAAGATCACAGTGGGCAAATGAACGCATTAATTGGACTGATGATCAGTGATCTCAAGTTATACGGAGTGACGAAACAAAGATTTCGTTATTCAGTAGTGGTGTTGAAAATATGTAGGACCTAGAATAGGCAAAGAGCTACATCGTGACTGCATTCAGGCAACTATGAAGAACTCGGTGTTATGACTTGGTCATGCATGTCAGCAGACGGTATTGGTCTCCTTCATGTTATGTATGGGACATTAAATACAAGAAAATACATTGACACTATTCTAGAGCCAAAACTTATACCTTCCGTCAGTGATCTCTTTCTCAACAACACATCATTTATTTTTCGGCAGGATTCAATTCCTTGCCACACTGCAAAAATATCGAAAGCGTGGTTTAGTACAAAGAGCATTGAATTATTATCATGGCCAGGAAACCGTCCTGAAATCCAAATTATTGAGAAATTGTGGCACTGTTTGAAAATTCTTGTACACATGAAGCATTCATCAAATAAAAGAGAATTAATTGAGTCTATAATTGTTTCCTGACATCATGAAATAATGAAGGAAGAGCTTAAACCTCTCATCAGCTCAACAAAACATCAGTCTGAAGCTGTAATAAAAAGTAAAGGCTACCCTACTAAGTACTGATAACTCACTTGAGTCATCAACATCTAATGCATCTCGATAATTCTTGCAGCTCAACTTTTTTTGTACCATAAATATTTGAATTCTGCTTTTTGTATTGAAATCAGCATTAAATTATTTTTAAAATGATATATAAGAGTTTGCATTTTGTGAAACATTACATTTTATATAA
This sequence comes from Argiope aurantia, assembly GCA_026543865.1. Taxonomy (NCBI): domain Eukaryota; kingdom Metazoa; phylum Arthropoda; class Arachnida; order Araneae; family Araneidae; genus Argiope; species Argiope aurantia. Next base: position 2,690,402 of record JAPMOR010052242.1, on the reverse strand, counting down.
GCAAACAAAGTTAGAAAGCATAAAAATTTTCAAAAGTGTCCACAATTTTGGCCACCACTGTATATAAGTAATTACAAAAGCTCTTTTTGTATTTGCGCATGAAGATTTGGAAACATAAATATAAAATCTTTGATAAAAATTAACAGACAGAAGACCCAGAAGATTGAAGCATACTTTTGAATATAAAACGATATCAAAATAAGATGTTTAGCAGAGTTTGAATCAGATTCTATTTCAGCATTTTTCATTGATTCTCAGTTTCAGAGGGCAAAAATATTACAAACATATTTGTTTTTGAATTGCATTTAGGCATAATCTATTCAAACAATGTAATATGCCTGAAATTCTAGAATAAATTGTATACAATAAAATTTATATTTAATGAAGCTCCAGTCCTAATAAAGTCATTTCATTTAAAAACTGCATTTTGAAAAAAAAAATTAATATTCATTTGTAAATTAAATTATAAAAACAAAGGGAAAAGATTGAAATTTTCTACCCCTTTTACTGAGCTAACACATATATTTAAGTATGGAAATGTCTGTAATTAAACCAGTAGAAAGGTTTAATATGAAGAAAGCACTTTTTATAGAAATTTCACACTTTTATAAAGATAGAAACATATTTTTAATAGTTCCTTGAAATTGTTATTCCATTCATAGGATGTTCAGCAACCAATATGCCTTCATCTATGTGTAAAAAAATTAGGCAGGTGAATAACTTTTGTAAATGAGCAAAACATGCAAGATCATGGTCATCATTAGTGATTTTTTTCTTTTTTTAGAAATATGACAAGAAGATGTAAAATATTGTGACACAACCAAATTTGCAAAAAAGAATAGCGGCAACTCTGTGAAATAAAAATTATCTTTTGTAATATTGAGAATATATAAATGTTATTAAAAGTCAACCAAAAATGTTCAATGTAATTTATAGTAATTTCTTGCAACCAATGCATAAAATATACCTCCAGTTAACAGCAACATTTTTTCAGCATTATTTGGGAGTCCCAGCCAAGATGGAGACTGACGCTCTGAGAGATTTTCTACCCAATGCAAGAACTGATCACGCCTGAAAAATATTTCATAAAAACCAATTTAGATTTTAAAACTTTTATAAAATCAAATGTTACGAAAACTTCTTATTATAATAAAATTTAACTGCATACAAAAAGACATATTTCACCTTATTCCCTCAGGCATTTTGATAATCTTGTCATCGATTCCATCTACACCAGTTACCAAGGGGAAATCTGGTTCAAAGCTTTGAGCAGTAAACAACTTATTTAGGAATGAATTCAGTAAACGCTATGAGAAAAACATGAATGAATATTCTTTTGTATAATATAAACGTTTCAAAATATTATTGTAATATCACATCTTCAGATGGCATTTATTAAAATTATTTAAGTTAAATATAGACATCTGAAGAAAACATTTTAAAATTTAAGGTACTTTGTTAATTATTTATTTTGGCTAAAATATATATTTAAAAAAAACATGATGATTAGTAAATAAAACACAATAAAAGTAGAACTTTAATTATATTAAATCGTAACCATAAAAATAAAATAATACTTCCATTCAAGTAAGGTAGTTAAATCATCAAAAGGAATTAATTTATGTCATAAATTAGCATGAATTAAAAAAAAATAAAGAAAAAATTTTCTAAAAAAAAAAAAAAAAAAAGAAAGAAAGAACAAAAAAATTTAGTTTCTAAGTAGCAAAAACCTAAAACTTTTCACTTCTTACCTGATCAAATTCGTTATCAATTTTTCCACCATAAATACACTGGCTAAGAAGTGTACAGATTGCATCCCAAGGCACTTTTTCTGGAGGCAAGTTAGTACGTCCCTAAATGAAAAGTTAAAGCAAGCATGAACTCAAAATAATTTCAAACATAATTCCATAAAAAAAAAATAACATACTTCACACAGCCATATTTAGATTTATATGTCCAAGCTATTTCTTGAGATCTTAAATTGTTTATTCAATATTTCTTCATTTCAATGAATTTATTAACACTCTAACATTTTCTTTATGGTTGATGATACAGGGATGTAGCAGCATAGGATAGTATATATATTGCATCACTAAAATATTAAAAATTTCACTTCTCTCACCATTTTAATCCAATACCAACAGCTAGTATTTGTTGATATATATTTCTTTTAGAATATAATAAAGTAAACTGAATTTGTAATTGAGAGTTTTTTTTAAAAGCTAATTGGATCTGATTCAAAACAGATCTATACTTTTAATTGACAAGATAATAAAATTTAATGAACCTGATTTACAGTATTTTGATCATATTCACATATATATATCAACTTTTTAATCCCTTCATGCACAGAACCAAAAACTAGCAAATTTCAGATGGAAATTGATTAAATTAAATCAAATACACAAAAAGGAAATGAAAATGATAATTTATTAATTTTGTCATTCTTTTGCATACAAGTTAGGGGGTAGCTTCATTTGAAGCAACGGTAGCAAATCTTAGCAATATAAACAGTTAAAATAAATAAATAGGTGGACTCAAACGAAGCCACTTTGCCTCAAAGGGTTAAAGAATTTGATCCTAATTACAATTCTGATGATGAAATTATATGCAAAATTTCCCTCATCTAAACTACAACATTTTAAAGTCATTGCATTTAAATGCACACACATAGACAGATTACTCACCAAAAATTTTAATGAAATCTACAATTTTGGTACATTAATATTAATGAATGTTTATTCACGAATATCCATAGATCATATATATATAATACTTGGAAAAGTCTAAAATGTATAAATTCATCAAAATCTTGATATTGATTTTTTTTTTGAAAATTATCCTGCTTTCTCTTTGCATAGAGAAAACAGAAAGAGAAGAGTGTTTTTCTATTCCTTTGCAGTGCAGTTTTTCAATAAATGGAACAACTAAATTCGCTTGTTAAATTTCTAAAACTTCTTAACTTCCAAAATTGTTAAATTCAATTAGAAACGGGGGAAAAAAAGTTAAGGATTTACTTTTAATTTTCTTTTTTAATAATAGATAACAGATAAAAGTTTTAATCAAACAGAGCTATAATTATCAGCTACAGTGCACTATGTGAAAACCTTTTTTTTTTTCAAGGAATTTTGTTAATTTTTCTAATAAAAAATAATTGTTGGAAAATTTTTTTGATGTTTTGTTGCCTGTATTGTAAACTATTTGCCTGTATGAACTCAAATCAAGGAAAATTGTTTGGGAGAATAAAAATTTTTAGAAATGACAGACCCTTACTTTGGGTTTTTGATGTTTTGGGGGTATTTCTTTATCAGCAGCTTTGGTCATTTTTACTAAGAGCTGCATGGAGCTTTCTGCACTTTAGAGTTTTGTCAACATTCAATTTTATATAATTATGTATATATTTTACATAAATGTGTATATTATATATATATATATATATATTATAGCTTTTTTTATTATAAATTAATTGAATTGAAAATGGGAGGAGAGACTAAATCTTTCTGAAGCATCAAAAATGCTTCAAGCATTTTCCTTGAATAGTGAATCTGAGCATTCCTACTTGCAGTGTACAATAGATCTTGCTAAATCTATTACACAGGTATAAAGTAGTGTTTTTTTTATTCAAATGCAAGACATTTTACTCATTTTCGTGCTTTATTGCAATGTTTGCTTACTCGCACTTTTCACATTTCTAGTGACACAGTGTTCCAGTAGACAGAACACCCATCGAATCAAAACAGTAAGTACAATCTTCACAAAATTTAATCTGTTATACACCTTTAGGCCTAAATAGTTTGCCTATAACCTTTTTTTTTAGTTTAATATTTAAAGGCAGTGTACCACAAATGGTTAAAAAAAAAAGTTGAAAGAAAAATTTTTAAATTTGCTCATAGGCTGAACTAAACATAAAATATAATTAATCTTTAAATATTTCCAATGAGTTGAATTTTCTGAGAATATTTATAAATAAAACAACATGTTAAACCACATAAAAATAAAATCTATGTTTGAGATATTAAACAAAATTTCGTTTGAAAACAATACCATTGCAACTGTTTCAATCCAAGTGTCCAAAGTATCACAAGCAACTCGAAGATCTGATTCATTAAATTCGTAACGCTTAGACCATCCCAGTGGAGCATATCGAAGCCTTTCTTGGACAACTGCATGGAACCAAGCAAGTAAGAAATAGAGGCGAGCTCTTTCTCCAGGGGCCTGCAAAATATGACATTTAATAAAAGGCATCAATATTTTAAATGTAAAAATAATGTTCACTGATAAAAATATCATTATGTTTTTACAATTTGATAAAAAAAAAAGTGAAAGACTGTAATGCTGAGCTTGCTAACAAACAAATTTAACCCTAAATACATTATTTTCTTTGAAGAAACACCACTGCAACTAAAAATGATTGCATATAATTTATTTCCCTTTATAAAATGATAAATAATTGTGCATTTTTCATGTTAAGTATTTAGAGGAAAATACTATTCATGCATATTATTAAAATAATAAAAGGGTGGCATACTTCATAACTCATCAAATTACCTTATTTCATACAATTATGCTCAATAAATTATATCAACTATCTTGTTAACAAATACTTAATGCTCAATCTAAGCATCTGAATTAGAGCTATTTAACTCTTCTTTTAGAATAAATAGAGAGAGTAATATTTTAAATAATTTAAATTTATGCATGTTCCATTAACCACTTAAATAAATTTAGTTTTCTAAATTAGTTTATTAAATGGTGAAACTTTTAGAAAATGTACATTGGCTTGTTTATTCAATGAAGAGTTTGTTATTTGGGATGCCAATAAATTTTAGGCAATCTTTTTATTGAATTATTATATTTAGAATTAACAATTTTAGTCAGCTTTTAATTAATTAAATTTTAAATTCAATAATTCAGAAGGTTTATTATTTTTTTTATCTGCAAGCATATGCATTAATGACTTAAAAGGTCTTATTTTTGTACTATTTAATTAATAAATTTTATTTTAGAACTGTTGTCTTTTTGTTTTAATAGAAGTCTAGAGAATATTTCAGATGCAAATGAATTTGATATAATTTTTATTCTAATTATTATATTTATGAATGATTTAATTTTACTTCTTAAGTTCAAAAATATATTAATTCAGTATATATACCACATATAGGTATACCTCTTAAGTAGTTAAATCATCTTAAACAGAATAAAAAAATAATTATCAATAACCAATTAAGACTCATTTTAATAAACAGTAAATTTTAATATGCAAAATTGGGAAGAGTAATAATCAAATTACTTATTGAGATAAGAATTTCACATATGTATAAGAGTAAAATATAAACTCTTAAGAATCAAGCTGACAGTAAAATAGGTGACATCAACTAGAATAAGTAATTTTAGTATATCTTAAATGAACTTATTTACAATTTTAACTAACTAAAGTTCCATTATAAAACAGAATGTCAATTCCAGTATTTCACACATCTCTTAGAATGGCCCATCTTTCTAAGTTCAGAGTCGAGAAAGGATAGACAGTACCACTTAATGGGAAGAAATTATTTTTTACAACCTTCTAAATAGGTAGTTCATTACAGAAATCCTAACAGAAATAAAGACCCTAGATTATGATTTGTAAAACTAACTTTGAAGAAACTGAAATATTAGCAGAATATTTTTTTTATGCAAAAAGTTTGCATTAAAAATATAATTGATATAAAATTGTAAATTATTCACTTACAGATATAAATATAACACTCATTTCAAAAGTGCAAGTTTTAATTGTATTTTTGAGACTTACTTTCATCATCCGTTGAGCTGGAACAGCACTGAATGTGCGGAGAAGATTGGCCTTAATGCCAGGGGGTGGTTCAAACACAAATATGCGTCCTGCTCTGAGTAAATTAACAGGAACTTTGGGATGAATCTCTAGAGTCAAGAATAGTCGGAAGGCAGCATGAGGTTTTAATGTGTGCAATTTTTTCTCCAGCTGGACAAGCCACTGAGGTGCTAGGTGAACATTTTTCAACATAACCCATCTAAAATTATTTAAAATAATGTATGAAATATGTATCTTATAAAAAAATAGTACCAGGGATTCAAATAAATATTATACATATAAACCATGCACAAATGTTTTCAGTAACTTCAAAAATCTCATAAGCAATTATATTAAACTGTTTCTGTGAAAAAATTAAGTATTATGCAATCTTTTTTGAAGTACCCAGTTCTAAATATTCTGAAAGTTTCTATAGAGACTTGAATTGTTATATGCTCCAATATCTAAATCTAAAGAACTTTTAAAAAGCCAATTTTACTATACGAAATATATTTTTTATAAATCAACTACACATTAGTTACTCACATTATTTATTATTGTCTTTAACTGTCATATAAGGACAGAATCAGTCAATAAAAGATGTATTCAAATCTTAATACTACCTGGCTTTTGGCATGCTCATGAATTTAGTTTAGAAAATGCAAGTTAGCCTTAGAGCATAATATAAAAAAGATTTAATAAAATTATCAAAATACACAATTCTGCAAAATATTGTACCAAAATTAAATATTCTCAGACAAAAAGTTCAAGAAAATCAAATATTTAAATAATAAGTAAATATTTTATGATACTTAAGAAAAAGATACATGAAAAAATAATTGTAATCAAGTCTTTTTATACTTTGTTAATCTTGTGTATTAAATTCATAACAGAATTATGAGTAAGTAATATATTTATATACAAAACACATATTATAATCATTCATCAAAATATTGGAACAATACTTTACTTTAGGGCGACATAATAAAGTATTAGGCATGCAAAATAAATTCATAACAATTTTGAATAACCAAAACCAAATTTCACAAAAGTATTCCCACATAATTTTTTTATTAATGTAATCACATTTACCTTCCAGTTTTGGAAGCAGAATTTATAGCCTTTTCAGCTTGGCTAAAGCCTTCAGCAGATCCCATTGCTATGGAGGTGATGCTCTTGCCCAATTCTGTTGCTAAGTCATCAACACGCCCACTGGCATCATAGCCTGGCACTGAGCACATGAGAACAGGTGTATTAGATTTAACCTTGAAATAAAATAAATGAAAAGTAAGAACACTTTAAAATATAGATTCATGACACCAAATTCAGATTCCATAAAAACTGATGCAAGTAATAAGTAAATCCTACTTCATTTTCTACTATACTGCCCAAATCAAGTTCAACTTCTGCTTCTGCCAGGAAACTATGACCCAAAACTGCAGAAACTACTTGGTGAGCTTTGGCAATCACTCTGTCAGGTCTAAAGGCTTGGGTAACAAGTAACTCGTGCATTGCTGTTCCAATAGGTGTTAATGGTTTCTCATCACTCCATAAAACTGGCACATCTTGCTCTGGATTTGAACTTTCTATCCATGTATTGAAATTCTAAAGAGATAAAAACTATTTAAAACTGCTCCTTGGATACATTTTATATAACACTTTTCTTTCAGAATACTTTTAATACATGTAATCCTATAAGACAAAACAATAGTTACTTAAACAAAATAAACCTAAGTACTATAAAAAGTATTCCATAGAACCATTCATTATAAATAATTAAATATCTGAATTATCTTTGGCACAACCAAATTACGATGAAAAATTATTTTTCATACATAAGTTTTAATATGGAATAATCAAAATATTAAATTCGTTCATAAATTTTACAAAACTAAAATAATTTTTTTTAATGTCCACATAGAATGATTTTCTTAAATTATGTGAAATTATTTCATAAAATTGTTTTTACTTAATACCATGCAATAAATATCTTAAAGATAAAATCTATACCTACAAAGAAAATTTATCAATTAATAATGGTCGAATTTAACAATACGGGAACTGCATAAAAACAGAATCCATTACATGTTTACTAAAAATGTTTGCATATTTCTTTACAGGAAAAAAAATTAAAAAGCCACTGATGCATTTAAGTTTTACAAACAGCTTAAATAATAATTTAATTCATTTTTTATTGATAAATTCTTGTTTATCTTATATTATGTATTTTGATAAACATTTGGCATATCTAAGTATATATATATATATATATAAGAAAAATATATTGTTCACTGATATGATCCCAGAATAATTTTAAAGTAAAAAAATAATAATCTATACTTATAATAAAGCTCAATGTGTGTGTGTTGGCACTCTACAGGCCAGACCATTCAACCTACAGCTACAAAATTTGGCACGTGTATACCTTGGAGGCTGGGAATGTGCACCTGGGGGTTATATTTTCGAATTTTTAAATAGAATTTTATTTAAAAATTCGAAAAAGATTTTTACATGAAGTTAAAGATCAAAAATTTATCTTTTAAATGATACTAATGTTTTAATCTTAATTTTTAATGAATTTTTAAATAAATATTTTAACTATGTTTTTCAATAATTTTTTCGTAAAAAATAAAAATAAAAAATAAGCACGTTTCGCATTCAAGGGGAAAAATTAGGTTTTTTCAAAGTGTTGCCATCACATTGATTAAAGCCCCAATTAAAAATAAATTAAATCTTTTTGGAAATGAAATCTGCAAAAATATAATTTTCGGCACGTGTCTGTAGGAAATGAAACAAATATGAAATATTATTTTTTCTAAAAAATAAATTCAAGAAAAATTATTTTATGATCTTTTACACTTTCTATACAGGGTGTTTATTTAGTCCCGGACCCATTTTGATGTTTAATGACTCATAAAATAATGAAGATATAAACAAACTTATGGCATTTATTGATGGAATAACTCATATATTTTCCTTTTCAGGTTTGAATATTTTTACTTTTGCAAATATCGTCTGCGCGTGTTTTTAATTTCAGATAATTTCATTTTCCAGTCTAAATAACTGTACTTTTCTAAATATCGTGTGCTTATTAATTGCATTTTTCTCTCTTTTGTTTTTGGCAACTATTCAAATGTTATGTTTACTTTTGTTGTGTTTGTTCTATGTAGTACTTTTGTATGTGATGTTTTATTCGAGCGGATATTAAGGAGAATGCATACACCACAAGAGAAAGCACAGATTTTATGGTGGTCATAGAGTTAATTTCCAATCAACTAAATCACTGACTTTTAAGAGTTAATTTCCAATCACTTAAACTGACTGATTTATGAAAATTTGAATATCACTATTCAATAAAAAAAAGGATAATTTTAGATTTTCCATCGATTGCTTCAAAGAAAATACACCAATCAGCGCGCAGGTTTCTCAAGATTAATTGGCCTAAGATTATGAAAATGTTGAGTTTTTCTAAATTTTTAACATTTAAAACTTCATAAATAAGTCTTAGTTGATTCTGGGAAATAGAAACATTCATTCATTTATTTATTTAAAATTTGGTGTGTCCAGAATATTTCTCAGAATATGATACCTTACTGCATTAAATTTAGACTTCATAATTTTTGAAATATATTTATAGGCCGGAACAAAATATTATTATTGATTTCTTTTCAATACTTTTGAAAGCAAAACTAAAAACTGAATTTTATGCTGAATCTCAGAAATTTTTGTTGAATTATTCTTTGAGATATTACATAAATGATGAAAAGTATTTTGTAGTTAACATAAGACTTAAATACTGAGCGATTCTGTTTGTAATACTCACATTCAATAATAATAATAATTAATAACAATAACGATGATAAATAAAATAAAACGCTTGGTTTTATTAAAAAATATCTTAATATTAATTTGCAATTTCATCATTTACATTTTAAATTAAAGTTGAAGTTTTGCTGGAAATGACAACAAATTAGCAAAATATATATATAGTAAATTGAAAGAAACGATCTAAACAACAGTATAAATTTGGTATGACTATCAAAATTGGAAGATTAAAAATGTTTTGTTTGAGAATCCTTTAAGAGACCAGTTACTTAAAATATTTAATTGAAAATTGTAGCGAGCGGTAATACTGGCGAACCAGCTGGTCGCCAAAGGCGGCTAGTAATAAAAAAATAAATAGTGACAAGCAGAAACGAATTAAGCAGCATTGAATTACACACAATAGTAGAAAAGCTTAAAAAAAAAAAGATTTTTAAAATTTTAAATGCTTACATCCATTCCATCTAATTTCCTCTGCAAATCTTTGAATGCTGGTAGTTTAGATAACGCAGTTGCACCTTCAAGTTGATCAGGATTCAAGCCTGGAACATGAATAGTAGGTTGGCCAGGAAGAATGCCTTCTCGTCCTCTTAGTAAATGATTGAATTCATGTTCAAAGTTGGGTTCACTAAAGGGGAAAAAAAAAAATCATTTAGAAAACAAATTCCTGTATTGTATTCTTAAAAACCAAGCAATTACTTGAAGTGTTTCGCATTAAAAAAAAAATTGCACAGGGTAGATAATAAAATAGAAAAATAAGTGGGATTGTTATTATAGATTCTAAAAATCTTTATATTTAAAAAAATTACAAGAAATTTTACAATGTTTACCTGGAAAGTCCTTTTAAGTAGATCTTACATAAGAGTAGAGCAAATATTAGACGATCTTCATGCAGAACACCTCTGGTGACTCTGTTGTAAACCGTCTGCAATGTAAAAGATACAGTGCTTAAAGATCATGTTAAAAATATCTAAACAAAATGTTAATTTAAGGCTTATCAGTACATTAAAAACTTTAAAATGTTTAGATTTCTAAGAAGTTATTTTCATCAAAAATTAATCAACAATATTATTTTTCTCATTTAATGAATAAACTAATAAATAATTTGGTTGGTGACTAAAAATAGAAAAATAACTTTTGGAAATAAGAAAATTCATACCTGGAATAAGTCTGATGTAATAATAGACAAGCGGGCATTGTTATCCAATTGACCAGTTAAATGAGGATTATTTGTCAACACATCATTGTACATATCCAAGAAGAATTGGAGAGCATATTGATATAAGAAATGTACCTAAAAGAAAGAATAAAAAAAATGTTTGAATTTGAACTATCCATAACACTCAAAATAATCTTTCTTAATTATAACAAAAAATGAATAACAAATGCCTTACTTGATGAAGCCCTTCTAACGTGAAATAGATGCTACTGCAAGCTTGAGACAGAGGCATATATTGTTGAGACACCATCTCAACTTCCATCATCACTTTGTCAGTCTCTTCAACTTTGTGCATGATTTCAGAAGCTTCATTCTTCAGCTTCTCTAAAGTACTTATTACACTAAAAATAAAATGTAATATTTTATAATAAAATATACATAAAAAGTAAACAGAAGTCAAATTTTTATCTGAAACAAAATATAAACTGACATACCTGTCATCATCCAGAATACGACCTTTAGCATCATTTAGTGCTTGCAGTAATGATTTCTCCAATTGACGTAGTCTTACATGGAATTCACCTAAAAAAAGCAATATAAATTTTAATATACCAGTTTTAATTTTATTATATCTTAGAAATTTTGTTAAATCAGCTCCTTCTTAAAGTTTTTTTTTATCTATTACAGTTTGATTTTATTAAAATTATATTTGTTTAAATTATGAAAAAACAGAATAAAATCATTTACAAACTCAGTTTATTTTTACCAGCTGAATTAATTAAAATATTTGAAATTGAAATACATATATAATATATATGATTTTTATGCATATGAAAAGTTGAGGAAATTTCAACAGCTCATTTGATACTGCAAAACAAGAACTGCCGCAGCAGACAAATCATTTTGTGTATGAGAGCAAAATAAATATTATCAATGATACAATGTTCCATCACTGATAATATTACTTTTGCAATTAAAAATTTTAAAGCATAATTATTCAATTAAATAACAATTTCCTCAAAAAATATAATATTCGCAAATAATTCAATTTTAAACTTACCTTGTAATTTTAACAGATCAGATCTCTTCTCATCAATATCAGGTCTTTCTGCTTTTAAGACCTGAAAAAAAATTTTTAAAAAAGAGAATACTAAAATTTTAAAACTATTTCTGACTTTTTTAAATTTAATTTAAGCTATAAAAATTTTGTCAAATTTCACCAAAAGGAAAGTAATTTTCAGTAACTGATATATTTAAAATCAATAATATGAGGTAAATTATGTTTTCCTTTTAAAATCTTTTTACATTAAAATAAGCATTTTATATATCACATTAGCACATAAGAGATGCAAATTTTTGTAAGCCGACAATGTTGCAATTTCAGAACGTCTTACTTACAATTTTTAATTATTACATTTTTGCACATTAAAAAAAATCAAATACTACAAAAATGTATTTTTTATACATTTTTTTTTAAATTAACAAAATATCAACATACTTGGTTAAGACACTGGCTCTGCAAACTGCTACGGGTTACAGTGAAGTTCACAAATGTAACACGTGAACAAATGTCAGGAGGAAATTCAACCTAACAGAAGAAAATGCAAATATTTAGCTAAACAATATTTTTAAATACATAACAAAAATATAATTTGCTTCTGAAACTCACAGTTGGATCTCGAGTTGACAAGAAAATGCAGAATGATGGCGACAGATCAATGTCTTGATCTCCGAGAGTTATCAGAACTCTTCCTCCTGTTTTGCGAACTTCTCGATTTAGTACTGGATTCAAAATTGGATCATAACTTTCTACATCCTGGAGAAGAAAAAAATATTTATCATGTTGGAATCTTTTAAATTTAAAACTAGGATAGTAAAATTAAGAAAGGACTTTGAGACATACATATACAAAAAAATATTTAAAAACTTACTTGTACAAGTAGAGGATTTCCAAAACGCAAAGCACTCTCCAAATTTTTTCGGAATGAATCATCCAAGAAGCTGAAATGTTTCAGAAATTAAAAAAATATTTACTAGTTATAAAGAAATCTCTTCTTAAAGGTAATATCAAAAGAATGCACATGATGCCCATATGCATAATTTATATTCAAAGCAGGGAGGGGGCAATATAAAATTAAGCTTTTATATTTTCTTAGTGATTGAACTGGCATTTTCCATTCTCAATGCTTAATAAATAACCAACATGAATATAAATCCCCACTTACTTTTTTATATTTCTTTGACCTACATTAATAAAATATTTTTCAGATAACAAAGGTTTGATGTTTTTAAATACAGTTTATGCATTTTTAATATGGGAAAAAAGATCTAGGCCATGAATAATCAAAATTTTCATATAAAAATAACTAAGCATCATTATAAATTTCAGATGTGGAAAAATATTATAAAATTACCTAGTCTTTGTGATTTTCTTTTCTTTATATTCATTTAATATGAATTCTGTTGCTTGTCCAGAGGGGTCGATAATTAGAGGATAGCGATTGAATCGCTTCAGCATAATTGCATTTTCAGTACACAAGTCATCAGATGGAAGTGCATTTGCTTGCCATCTCAAGCGTTCATCTGCACTTGATAGATACTACAACAAAAATATAATCTTTATCATAAAGGTGAAAGAGAAATAACAAAAATGTTTTGCTGCTTATCGTTATTCTGCAATTTCTGATTATCTTTTCATATAATGGTCATATAACTAATGTGCACAAAATGCATATAAAAAAAGAATTGATAAATAACAAGCCCAGGTATATTGTGTACAGATGAATCTTAATCAAGTATTCTGGGCATTCTTCATGGATCCCACAAAGAAAGCAGAGAATACATTCCAGTTTTGCAAAATTTCTGTAGCAGTCAATAAGCATCTAAAGCGCATGTGCATGCACACACACAAAATGCAATGCTAGAAGAAATTTAAAAATATTTTTTAAGACCAAATTAAATTGGCAAAATTAAAAACTGAATAAATATATAATCATTGTGTATCACATTCTTAGTTAAATGATAAATGCATATTTTGTATAAATAAAGAAAAGATTTTGAGAACTAATCTCATTCTTTATTGAACTTCCTATCTGTTAAATAACAAAAGTATAAATATACTGTACCATATACTTACATGCAAAAGGTATTGTGCAGCTATGTTTACCATGTAATTTTGACATCACATGAACTCATTCTATTCCCAGAATCAATAAAAGCAAAACTAATTTATCTGTCACATCATTAAAAATTTAACTATCATCTATGCAAAGCAAAAAATACAATACCTAAAAGGGTTAAGCAATTATAAATGGAAGCAATGAAAGATGTTTTTGAAAAACCAAAATTATATTTAAGTATTTAGGAACTTTAAGAAAATAATTAGCATTCAGGAAAAAAAAATTATTATAATTAATGGATGGATATCACAATTCTCTTGGAAAGCATTAACTTTTTCAAAAAAGGGGAAAAAAATATTTACAAGGATGGGAAATTTTTTGGATAAATATAAGCAGATAAATTTTAAACTTCTGTAAATTTTGTACTTTCACAAATGCAGCAGATTATTAAAATGGTAAGTAACAGTTCTAGCTTTCTGTTTGATATTAAATCCTGGTGCAAATCTGTTTATTCTTTATTTTTAATATAGTTATACTCAAAAAGTTTCCAGGACATTCTTAATTGTCACAGAAGTTTTATAACTCTCACGAAACAGTTAAGATTGTTCTTATTGTGACTCTTTTGTTTGGCATATCTTTTGATAATACAAGGTCTTTAACCAGAAAATATTTTTCTCTACTAAAATATTAAATCAGTGTTCTGCACTAAAACCTATTTGCTCTGCTAAATATATAACATTTTTTTTTTACTATAAATATATTTTTGATAAATATCTAACATTGCAATATAGAAATTACCTCAGTTCTTGCAAGATCAGCTCTGAATAGGATACCAGCCTGCTGAAGATGGGTGCACCAGTAGTTAAACAGATTATTTCTGTATTGCTGGTCATAATATCCTGAGAAACAATGCATTTTATAAAGTTAAAGTTATTTATTTAATAAAGGAAAAATACACCCAAGATATTTAAAAAAATTTTTAATCTACCATACCGGCATAAGCTAAGAAAGCTGATGACAACAAAACATCTCCTGCAATGGTAGCCATTTGATTCTTGAAAGTTTCACTTGTAGCTTCCCATCTCTTACGTTCCGAGCTTAAACTCTTCAATAAGGCAATACTGCGATCCACCTATATTAGAAAAACAGGAATTTATTTTTATTTTCATTCAACAATTGAAGAGTAATTGTGCATTACAATTAAAAATATTTTACAAGTTTAAAGGTGCCCTATAAAAATTATCTTTATAAAAAAATAGTGTTAATGTTTTATAAAGGTATATACAAATATACATAACATTTTCTCATTCAAAGAAAACAGGCATTGAGTTTTTAAAGGATATATTTAGCAAGCCCAAGTTATTGAGAAAGTTGAAATTTAATCAATTTTCAAAATAAAATTGAAATCTGAAATGAGATGTCATGAAAAGAAAACCGACAGATGCACAGAATAATAAAGAAGTCAGGTTTTAAGATTTTTAAAACAGTGCAAGTCACAGCTCTATCAAAATTGGAAATATTTTGATGAGGGGTTCATTAAGAACAAACCAATTAACCATTGAAGATGGTTAAATACAATTGATCCTAGCAGAATGTGAAGATTATAGAATTAATATATAATGTGCAAAACAAAATTACATTCTGAAAAATTACTTGCTATGGAAAAAATATATCAAGTACAGGTCCTTTGGAATTTCCTGCAATTAATTTCAAATTAAGGAAATACTTAATTTAAAATAAATGTGAATATTGTTAAAATTAAAAGAGAAAAATGAAACAATCATTAATTGACATTCTGGAATAACTAAATATGTACGTCACACAATTATTTAAACGAACTGAAAATTTTAGTTGAGGAAAATAATGAAGTCCTATAAAGACTTCATGATAAAGAAATTCAATGTTTTCAATTTCTGACAAAATATCTTCCATTTGAGTAAATCATCATTACCAAATCATACAATTCCTTGCTTTTATGAATTTGACTTTATGTTCACTGTAGCTGGCGATATAAAATCACCTAATTCTTCATCCATTATTTCTCCATCAATTCTTTGACTCTTTCCACATTTGAAAACATATAGCAGTGGAACCTTGCTTAACGAGCATAATTATCCTGAATTTCACTCATTACTGAGTATTGCCAATTTTAAATAAAACAATTTCCCCCCACCCCATAGGAATATATGCAAAACAGATGTGTTTCACCCCGAAAAAATAATAAAATAAATTTACAATAATGTAATTTATTATTTATAATGCATATTTCGTTTGACAAGAAAGTTGTCCAAGATATTTGACTTTGGCTACATTTTAAAATTTGTTGAAAATGAGACAAAGTATTATTACCTAAGGGTGATGCTTCTCAATATACAATGTAACAATTTCCTATGCTTTCAGCATTTCCTTTATATCACTGGAAGGTAATTGCTCTGCTGATATTTTCCCTCTCCTGATCAAATCTCATCCATAACTTTTGCTGTGAGCCAGCATGTAGCTATATATGCTTCGGCAGTTTTATTTAAATTCAACTGTTCTATGAGCTCAAAGATGCAACTGTTATTCACTTATAGCCCCATTACTTTGGCCAGAAATTCATTGAATAAAGCTTCATAGGCACTTGTTTAAACCCTGAGTCATGCTAGACAATGATAAGTATCCGAAGCTTCTTTCATACAGAAATGAGACTTCTTTTCAAATGCAGTGCTCAACACAAACTAATATCCAAAATACAGTCCTCTTCTGCATGTGATATCATAATGTCTCCTCATAATTCCTTCTGTGAAACATTGCTCATTAATAGATCAAGTGAAGTTTATTGTAACTGCTTTTGTAATTTTCTTTGTAATTGAGCTTTCTTTGGTCTCAATTTCAATATAAAGCAATATGATAGAAATTCTAGCTTTGGGCAGATTAAAATGTGTATATGCAAAATTACATTCTGCAAATCCACACTCTGTAAGGAGTAATTGTAGGATAAGTATAGGACAAAATCATTTAGATTATTTATAATAGTATAAAAATCCTGAGAAAAAAATTCAAAAATTTTAAAAACTGTAGACAGCTAGGTTTTCTAATAATTTTACAAAATCTTCCATAATTTTTTGACACGAAAAAGGGGTTCTTAAAATAAGAGGAAATAATTACTGATTTTGCACTAAATATTATATATTTTCAAAATAAAAACATGCTTTTGGATTATGAAATCCACATTTCAATCTAATTATAAAAATGTATAAAAATTATATGCAGATTTTTTAGAACAAAATTTGGAAATGTTACCTTCGCTTGTACAGATGCCAAGTCAGCTTTAATAGCCTGGGCTTGACTCACAAGGTTGGCATATTCTTCTTTATAAGCAGCAATGCTCTTCTCGAGATGGTTGATAAGACTTTCCATTTCTTCTGCTTTTTTCTTATTTTCATCTGCTGCCGTTTCTAAGCTTTGCAACTCCTCACGAAGAGGTTCCACTCTTTTTAACATATCAGCATAGTTGATCTGGTAACATTAAAAATAAAAAGTTGGTAATTTCTGCAAATACGACATTTTTTATCTCTGCGAAAGGTAATAAAAAATAATTTTCTTTCAATAATAATCAAAATAAAAGCTTATAAAAAATTTCTATACTGCCTTTAAAGCAAATTTAAATCAAGGTTGGATAATATAAAGCACCAAATTTAAGTACAGATGAGAAAAACTTTAGTTCCATAAATAAGATATTTTTAAAGATAATTTTTTTTATTATAAATAAAATAAACACTTTACCTGAGCTATTGCCCATTTCACCATAGGACCACAAGCAACACTAGCACGATTTACTTTTTCAAAATTGAATTCTGGATTGTTGATGTATTTGTTTTTCATTTTTGTCCTGATGTCATCACTTTAAAAAGAAAGAAATATTATAGTTGCAATAATATACATATATAACATTATGAATAATTTATTTTTAATATAAAAAGTAGGGAAAAAATAATAAATCCATGCCAACTAAAATGTTATCAGATAAAGAAAAATTCAAAGTAAAATCTAAATTTTGCAATATATATATAACATTAAGAAGAATTTCTCTTCCTAATATAAAACTAAAAAATAAATAAATCCATGCTAACCAAAATGCTACCAAATAAAGAAAAAATCAATATATATTTGCATCTAGAATAAAAGAGGCAACATAATTTGCAAAAAAAACAAAAGGCAACAACATAAGTTGAAACCAAAAGGTTGAACCATCCAATAATGATCTAAAAAACCTTACGATAAGCATTCTGAGGAAAAGTTGACTATAGTTGGTATGAAATTCTCCCTTATGATCACTGAACGTATGGATTTCCAATCAGGGGCCGGTTCACCAAGTAGAAGACAAATTGCTTCTAAAGCCATCTTGACTGGCAAAGGTGGATTGCTCATAGAGCGCACTTCAACTAAGTGTTGTCGTTTGATGCTTTTCACAGCTACAAATATCAAGAACAGGTGGGAGAAGAGAAATTATTGCACAGAATTAAAAACACTGCTGCCTGATGAAATGAAGCACATGAAGTTAGAAATTTTTCCCTAAAAAGTTTCATGTGGCTTCTGTAATACATTTTCAATTAAAAATGATCAAACCAGTGCACACCTGTTGAAAATACTCAAATATTATTTCACACCTTTTTTCTTTTTTCCATAAAACTAGAATAATGTCATTAAGCAATGATAACAATGGTAATTTAAAATTTAATGGTAGGAAAGGGAAGAAAAAGGAAATTCAAATATTTTTTTAATTATTGAATAAGCATCAAAAATTTTTTGGAAAATACTTGTACAAATTTTCAACAATAATTAAATTTTTTTAAAAAAATATGAGGAACTGTTATGAGAAATTATAAATGTGGAATCTATAAAAGTAAAATTGTACTAAAATATTAAAAATTTTCCCACCAGGAACAAAGAAATCTGAATCATAAAGCAAAATAAACATTTCTATCAATGAAACCTATAATTTAAAAAGTTTAATTTGGAAGTAAGACATGGATTGATAGTTTAATTTGGAAGTATGGCATGGATTAAGATGAAATAATTTTAAAAAGTCTGACATTTCTTAATATTTGTCTTACGTGACTTCATCAGTTGCAAAGTTCACTATTGTGTTGATAAAGTTTTCTCTTATTATGACTGAACGTATAGCCTTCCAGTCGGTAGTCGGTTCTCCAAGTAGTAAACAAATAGATTCAAGAGCAAGTTTAACAGGTGCTGGAGGATTAGCCATAGATCTCACTTCTACCAAGTGCTGCTTCTTTATAGATTTCACAGCTGAATGTTGGTAAAACAAAAAGTAAATAATGCATTCAAATAAAATATAAAATAAAATAAAGGATAAAAAAAGTCTAAAAAGAAAAATAATAATAAAAGAAGAGAAATAAATAATAATAAATTTTCTGTTTAAACTCATTAGAACCATGTAGCCTATTTTAAAGATATTTATCTTTTATTTCTGTAGTTTAATTAATCCCACTCTTCATTTCTTCTCTCTTTCTCTTTAACAAGTCAATGTATATTCCTTAACTCTTAAACATAACACATTATCAACAGTAGCATTAGCTAGATTTTGTGGTAAAAATAGTAACATTTTGAAATTTTTTTCCCCTTTATCTAGATTTATTATCAAGGTAATGGAATGAATTTGGAAGTAATCATTTTTTTTTTTACTTCATGTTTTACTATAATTTAAAAATCTCATCATATTAAGAATTTTAATACTAAATGATTTTCAACTAAATTTTTTTTTAAAAAGCAACAAATAATAACGAAAATAAAAGCAAAACAAACAAACAACAGAAATGAAATTTTAATTTACATATACTTTAATCTCAGAGCTTCAAAGCAATATACATTTTCAAAAAAATTATACTTTAAATGGGTTAACTGTCCATGAAATTCATAAAAGTATAAATAACTTGAATTTCCATTATAAATTTCCCAAATTTTAAATTAATATTATCTTCAGGGCAGCACATATTTTTAATTTTTGACACAATTTTAAAAGGCTTGCCATCCATATATTATGAAGGCTTGATTCTAAAATAAATTTGAATTAAGTTTGCATGCTCAGAACATTGATTAATTTAAGAAATTATTATTCTTGTGCACATTGTGTAATTAATTCTCATACAATCTTTCTAAATTCTATTGGAAATAAAAATTTTATAAAGAATTTGAATTTTTAATATCTTTAAACAACAACGTAAATACAAATAAGAAACCAAAAATCCATTGTTAAAAAAAAAAAAAAAAAGAGTAGTCTATGATGTCTTTAACATGTTATTTTTTCATTCAAAAGAATGCTTTTTACATAAACGGATTTATCAATATAATAAACATTTGTTTAATAAAATCAAGTTTAATTTTGGATTTCCATTTTCTTTAAATAAATAGCAACAAACAATACAATTATTTCCTAAAATATAATTTATTGACTTTTGAAATTTCAGTAAAAGCTTTAAATAAAATTTTAATGAAAATAGAAATATTACCTTTATTAATTATTTCAATATTTGATTAATTTAATCCCATTTTTAATTTCAAATACTCACTCATTTTAACCGAATAACCATAAAAAAATTTAAAGCTATCACATTCATTATTTTAGCAGATTGACACATATTTAATTAAAAATATGAATTATTACCATGAGATTTTTTTTGTGATAATTAAAGAGATTATTTCCATCAACTTTAATTATATTGCACTTTAATAGTCATAACCTTGTAATCACTATACTGTAAATGAATACTGGGTTTTAAATTACAACAATATGCATGAATATGAGAACACTTACATAATCTCGGAAGTTATTCCACTATTTTTTAAATAATTAAGAAAGCAATCAGAAAAAATTACAGAATAGCTAATGTGCAATGTTGGAATATATGTATAAACTATAGATATACAAGAATCATAATTCAAATAGTAAATAATTAAAATAATATGTGGTATTAATTGTAATTTTATTATGTTAAAATCTTCCCAATTTTTTTTACATAAAAATATTTAACTATTTTAAAATATTAATGTAAATTCATAGAAATGCTTAAGTTAAAAGCACAATTTACAAACATATATTTTACTAGTTGGGCAAATAAATTTCTATAGTATAATCCATATTAAAAATGTTCCCCATCAGTTTTTAAAATATAACATTTGATGGAGTGTAAAATACTTTTTTTTCTTTTTCGATACATACATACATTTCAAGATCATTAAAAAAAAGGAAGTTTCCATTCAATATTCTAAGCAAAGTTAATAATAATATAAATTAATAAGGATCAGTGATACAGAAGCTACCATTTAATTTGATCACTTTGGGCTAAAAATTTTTAATAGTTTTTATGAACAATGAAAAGGAAAACAACATTCATCTCTATCTTTAGGGCAACTACAATTTATTTAAATCATAAATAAAAGATTCCTTAATCATTGTTTAATTACAACTATTCCTCAACTGTTCAGTTATATATTATTCATAATTTTATTGTTCTTTTATTAACATTTTGAACAATGTTGCATGATAGGTTTTAAATTAACAAGTGCTTAACGAATTTCAGCATTTGTAAAAGGATTTTTTTCCCCCTTCAACATATTTATTATTGTCGGATCATGACAACAATCATCAATGTTTATTACCAGGCCTTGCACACATGTAGCACATCATTTTTTTTTTTTTTTTTTTGAAATTTCACAAAGTAGAAGCTATGAAATTTTCCCACAGCACCGCAGTGTTGCCTATTTGTAACTGTATATTTTCTTACTTCATTAGTTCAGAACTTCAATTTTGTTTTTAACACTCAAATTATTCTTAATAATTCTAATTTATTTTATTTCAATCACAAGCAACAGTGGTTTATGACTGTTCAAAAAATTTCAAGTCAGATCTGTCAATGCAGCAGTCTATTTAAAGCAAATCAGACTGCTCTTATGCAAATAAAAGAATGTGAACTCCATTTTATGGGAAATTATTTCCAGGTGTTTCCTTATATATGAAACAAGAAATTCCATGACCATCAATCATTAACAATAGTTGAAAACGAAGCGTCAATCAATTCTCTATTTCAAATTTGATAAAATTAAACAATTTAGAGATCACACTGTTTCATCATTAATATTAATATTATAAAACTACAATCACATCAAGTAATGGTCATTGTTATAATAATTAGAGAATACAATATATTTAACAGTGAAATATTTTATGATGACACAGACAGCAGTAAAAAAATAAGTGTAAGATAGGTTTAAAAGAAATGAAGGGCAGGTGCATTTATGTAGGCATAAATGTACTAATGCATAATTTTTTTTTTTACATTTATTGAAGCATTTTACAAAAACACTGATATAAAATTGTATTTCATAAATTTTTAAAAGTTTAAACTGTCAGAACTTTGCAATAAAAATTGTAGTTAAATTTTTACTAACAATAAAAATATACATAAGCAAAAGATGAAAAAAGTAAAGCCATCAACACATTGAACATATTGCCCCTCCCCAAAGGAAAAGTGAATTTGCTTTTTCAAAAATCATTAGACCTCCCATAGACAAGTTTAACACTGCTATCCTGTAAAAACTATCTTATGGTAGTTAGTTACCATGGTTATCAGAACACCGTTAAATTGTTTTCATTTTCTATCCACTTTACATTTTTCTCCAGTATCAATTTCTTTTCTTCTTTTTTTCCCCCTTAAAAATAATGTAAGTTTTCATAATTTTTTAAAAGGAAAATGTTTTATATTGCATCATTGTAGTTTCAAGATTTCAACAATCAAAGGAAAAAGTGGTCCAAGAAGTCAATCCGAAATGTTAAATATGAACATTAAGTCCAATGATACCTATCTGAAAACAGAAGCAGCAAATATCTCAGAATATTCCAACTGCTGTTTCCCATACTCCCTATTCTCAACTCGCATTTTTAGTTGTGATGTCATTTTTCAAAGTGAGTGGAAGGTATTTTATTGAACTAGCTTTCTAAAGAAGTAAAATTATGAATACATACTAGTGCATCTAAAAATTTATTATCATTACAAGTAAGCTCAAAATATGCCAAGTAAATAGGAATTCCTTTATCACCAAAGAAAATATCATTATATGCAAGTTTATTGCATACATACAGTTGTATAAACAGATTTTATTAAATAAATGACTTAATTATAAAAGTAAAGTATTTCAAGTAAAAAAAAAAAAAAAAAAAAAAAACCTTTCATGATTTGCAAGTCATTGATTTTATAAATTTTGAAAAAATAAATACTGAAATAAAAATGCACGATATACATGAATAAAAATGCATAATTCTTAAATATAAGTATTTTTAAATAAGATATGTTACCTGCTTGAGCATCTAAAACTGCAGGTTCTACTTTTGATAAATCTTCCATTACACTAGCTCGTTTAACAGCAATTACTTCTTCTTGCTCCTACATTTGAAGGATTAAAATCGTAAGAAACAAAATAAAAGGACATTTACAATCATACTTTTAAAGAAGCAGATCACATAAAGAAATACATTTGCTATTGAATTTCCATTGGGATTCTATTCCATCATATAAGACTACTTCACTTTAAAAAATTACAAAAAAGAATAACTCACTCTGAGGGCATTCTGGATTTCATGAGACTGCATTTTCTTTTTCTCTGCTTCTTGTTGGTCTTTTAACTATTAATAAAACAAAGCAAGCATAAATATATTGTAATAAAAACATATTAAGAATCCAATTTCATTAATAATAAAGCATCCAAGAAAAGTTTAATTCTAACATTACCTGTGGCATAGTAAAATGAAGAATGTTTACATTTTATATTGATTTCAATAGAATTTTAATAACATTTGATTAAAAAAAATTTTTAACATTATGAATGTACAACAATTTCTGAGTTTGTAATAATTATTTTCCTTCCTATTTTAATATTTTTGAAATAAACCATTACTTTCATTAGTTAATATATTTAATAAAATTAGTAAAAACTAATATTTAGGAAATAGTAAAGACATTAAACAAAATAAGAATAGCTTAATACAAAATTGCCTCAAATGGTTAAAATATAACCATTTAATGAATTTTCAATGAATGTTTTATTAGTTAATACATGTAATAACAAGTTATAAAAATTACCATGTCTTTAAGTTTGGCATTAGCTGCTTGATTTTTTGCTTCTAGTTCTCTACTCTTTAAAGCCAGAGATTTCTGAAGTTCTTCCACTTGTTCAACAGTTTCATGTATTTTTTGTAATCCAACATTCAAATGCAACTGCTGTTCTTCCAATTCAGCCTGTTTCTCATTAAAGAGTTTTACCTATGATAAAATAATTAAAATCTTAATACTGATTTCCGAAAAAATAAAAGAAAAAACTTCATCTATGTATAAATCACATGCATAGAAAAGATTTATAAAAAAATTCTTACATAATGATTAATAAAGTCCAGAAAATGTCTTGGTGTGACAGTAGCAACATGGCCACCTCGCTTTGAAAGTCGAGCATTGGCTTTATGCAGGGTTTGGTGAACATATACAAAAGCATTCACAATAGCTGAACGATGATTAGGAGGCATTTCAAGGCCAGGGAAGGCAGCTGGGAAATAATCTGGAGCAGAATACTAATGGAAGAAATATATATATATATATATATATAGATTAAAATTATGAACTTCTCTGAATATTTTAAATACTAAAACCTTTTATGTGGTATGAAAAAAAGAAAAAGAATTCATTTACAGACATACTATGATGAAAATTAATGTTCTTAATTTTCTGAATAATTTAAGATGTCAGACAATGATAATACTCATGATTTTGAGCAATTACATCAATAAAAGAAAGAACTTGAATAAATAGATTTAATAATTCTATAAAAATACGTTAAGAGCTAGTTTTATAATGGACAAAATAATTATTAAAAGCAAAGTTTTAAAATTAAATGCTTTTACAAACAAATCTGTAGCAGATTGGCATGTTTTCCTTTTCATTTAAGATAAAATAAAGTACTAAAAATTCCTTACATGAGGTTTATCCATATCCAACTTATTGGTGAACTCTTTTCCAACGTGGAAGAGGGCTTCATCTGACCAGTCCCCAAACCAGTTAAGAACACACCTATTAAATGCAAATGTAAGTATTATTAATCTGGATGTGTTATATTTCTAGCTATATTTAATTATTAATTATGGAACAGGTTGTACCCATATACCAAAAATTTCATCATATCAATCACTTGGTATTTTCAGTGCAATTTCTATATATCGAAAAGAAATTTTGTTATGACAGTATTAATACTAATTCAATACCAATGATAAATAGTATTGCATCTGAGCAAATTTTTCACAGGATTAAGAATTTTATTGGACAATTGCTTTGATCACCCAAAATCAAGACAAAGAATATATATCAATTGAAAAATCATCTAGAAAATATGCAATAAAAGATTTCAAAACTATTTGATACGGTTTGCGATTTACTTTTAATATTTATAATGAAATTTTCACCTCTCTGAATAAAAGTGCACAATATTTTAAAATTGTATCAGTAAAAAAATTTTCAAAAATATTAGCAACTTCTCTACAAAGATGAAAATGCTGCTTTATTTTTTTTAAATAGGAAATACATTTTTAGTTCTTTGTGCAAAAATATTAAATTACAATGCCTATAATTTATAAATGCCTATATATTTATATACTTTCGTTATGACTTTTCTTCAAAGCACAATTTTTTAGTCTTCTCAAACTTTAAGAAATTAACCATATATAGCAGATTGTAAGAAAATAATGAAATATTGCAATATTTCTACACATCAGTTTATTTTTCCAAAAGTAGAGCTTCAAGGATAGACTAAGAGGATATCTTTAACAATAATGAATTTAAAAAAATCCAGCTATATTTAATATCTTTCAATCAAAAGCTTTGTCTAATTAAAACAATAGAAACATTTCAAAATCTTCTAAATATTTTTGATGTTTCAGGCAGCAGTTTAATAGATTCGTCAGGAAATGCAAAATTTCGGAGCCTCTGTTCTGAAATTTTGTTGAATACTTTTATTTTAAAATAAATTAACTTCCATTAAATTCTATTTAAAAGCAATTTGTTGTCAATGTCCCAATTAACTTCAGACATTTTTCATTTTTCTAAAATTTTGAAAATAATTCTTTTCAGTAGTTATTACAGTTTTTCCCCAACACAATTTCAAAATTTTTAAAGCATGTTATAATTGTGAAGTTGATTTTACCTGTTAAACAAGGCAGGGGAAGTAGCAGCTCTGTCTTTCAACCCTTCAGAAGAAGGATTCATGGTAAACACAACATGTAAGTTTTTCATAACCTATAAAATAAATATAAAACATTATATGAATGAATAATCTATATGGGAATATTATATTATATATATATATATATATATATATACACACACACACACACACACACACAAGTTTCCACAATTTGTTCTAGGTGACCAAAGGCTGTATTTTCAAATTAATCCAATGTTATTTCCTTTAAAGATAGTTTGCTCCAAGCACATCAAACAAAAATAATTTAGGATGTAACAATACTAGACAATGAAGAAAACATTTGATATGGTTTCAGTTAATAATGCTTTACAAATTACAGGCACATTATATATATATATATATATATATATATATATATATATATATATATATTGATTTATACCTGCTGTGTGAACCATTTGTACAGCTCTTCATTGGAGTCAAGCATTAAGCCTTCTCTTTGAGAGCCTTCCTTGCACTGAGTCATTAGTGTTGTAAATTCATCCCCTTCAAACAGACCTGGAACTTCTCCATTTGCTAAGAGTGTATTCATACGTTCCAAAAATCCAGAATCCAGAACATTTGACTCATCCAAAATGAAACAGATTTTTTCATCCTGAAAAAAGGAATGCATTCATTTGAGAAATAATACTAAATATTCAACACACTGAAGAAAAATACTGCACGTGAATCTTTCTAACTAAATAAGACTGAATTGTTAATATCTAAATAATTCAAAATTTAATAAGAAATTTAGTTCAGTTTACATTCTATTTCAAAGCTACATAATGGCTTTTTTGAAATATACTTTATATTATTTTCATATTATAAGAATAACCAGAAAAAGAAATCCCTTCTCCAAATTCCCTTATTAAATATGAGGAATTTAACCTCAAAGCCTATGTACTTGGAGGAACTATAATAAAATTTCAAACTAGCAATGTCAACTAGCAATGTTATTAGTCACAAATGTAAGACTACTACAAAGCTGCTTTAACCCCACATATTCTCCAAATCTAGAATACTAGGTATGTTACAAACATAGGAAATACTAAATATCCACATATTTAATTAATTTATGAATTACTCCAATTTTCAAAACCGGTTCATTTCTTAGGAAGTTAGATTTAGATAATTTTCTGGTATTATTTATTAAACTTACAAAAATAGCTTTCATATTACTTTAAAAAAATTAACATAAAATGATATACTACATTAAGGTCTTATTAAAATAAGTAGTGCTTCATACAAATAATGCACACACACAAAAAACTTATTTAAAAAAATAAATAAGTGAATTAGAAAGAACACAAAGAATTATTTAAAAAATGTTCATATTGAAACTATTAAATATAACATAGAAAGTTTATTATTAATTCTAAAAAACATATGCTTTCTTTTCTCATTTAGTGATGACTAGTTTTAGTTTAAGCAAACATTATTAAAAATGTTGAACTAAAAGGAACAATTGTATAATTAATACATAAAAAACATAGTTATAATTTTTGGAGACTTAAAATAAACTCACTTTACATCCAGATCTTCTCAGTACGGCTCTTAAATCTTCATCAAAATCTGAAGCACTATATTTATTATGAACCTTGAAAAAGAAAGTAAAATGTTTTATATACTAATTTTGAATGCATACTATGTCAGACTGCATGAATAATTGTTGATTGTATATTTAGCCATACCTTGATTTGGAAAACACTTAGTCCATTCATCCAAGCAACAAAACGTGATAAGGTAGTTTTGCCAGCTCCACTCACACCTATCAGCAACAAATGACCCTACAGAAAAAAATCTTTGTAAATAAACAAAATCTTAATTTCAAACATCTAATTGTATCATAACTTACATTAAAAATTATCATTATTGGATCATGTAAGGATTATTACTTAGATTAATTATGTCTTAAGTAAATTTGTATACAATTTAGATATTAAGATAAAATATACTGCTTAAAAATAAAAATAACAATATTATCAATTCAACAAAAGTATGTATATATGTTCAGTAAACAACATTATATTATAATTTTGTTTAGTATAATTTTACTGAATAAAATGCTTGTTTCTTAATGTTTACTTCCTAATTTCGATATTGTTGAATATTTGAACTTTTGATTTTGTCATTGGTAAAGTTCAATATTTTAGAATACTAAAATAGAAATTTTATAAAGAAAAAGTTAATTTAATCATTATCATCATAATTCAAAATGAGTAAAACAAATCTATAGATTATAAACTAATGTTAAACTTATGAAATAAAAATAAGCAATTTGCGTAAATCATTTATAATTCTAAAGATTATGCAAAATTAATGGATGGGGGGATAGAGAAAAGTTAACCTGCGGTTGTCTGAAAATACGATCAATTCGCAAAACATGGTCTAAAACTTCATTGAAAAGCACAAGAGGGACATCCAATTCTTCTTCATAGAACACCTAAAATTATTCAAAAAGAGCAACCAATAAATAATTTAAGCTTCAATATAATACAGGTTTTAATAATAAAAGTTTTTACACAAAATTTATCAGAAAGCAAATGAACATGATTTGATAAACTTACTTTCAGTCTAGCTTTGGTGTAGTCTCGTAGACTTTCTCTATCAACAGGCAAGTAATCTTTGGATAGCCAGTTACTGTACAAAATAGGTCTCGTCAAGGCAGCATCTTGATTAATATTGGGGAAATGCTTCAAAGCAACGATATTTATGTTTTCATCTGTCCATACTCTTTCATCTTCACCAACCAGTCTAATAAAAATTAAAAGATTGATGAAGACCATTTCTGACAAAGCTTGCACTTTATTTATATTACAAGGGTTAAAGAGCTTTCAAATGAAATCAATATTACCAATTGGTTCAATAGTTATGGGTGGAGAACTGTTTCACAAGATTTCTCAACAACAACAACAAAAAAAAATCATGCATTTTTTTTTAATCTACTTTAAAAATGTAGGGAAAGTGAACTAATAAAGCTCTTTTCATATTTATAACATTATAAATTTTTATTTGACAATTTTTCCAAAATGTCTAATTTTTAGGTTTGAGATGGGATTATACTTAACATAGTTTACCACTTTTAAGATTTAAGTAATCAAAGCAGTTATTAATGATTCACAAAGATTTTATAAATACAAACATAAATCATACATATGAATGATATATTATATATATATATATATATATATATATATATATAAAGCATACCTATCTTGAAACAATCTAAGACCTTCATGGGCCCACAATCGCACAAGACCTTCAACAGGCAGAGTTTCTAAGGGTCTGATAGCTTCACATATACCACGTACCCATCGGGTAAGTTCTCTTGGACTGTAAACATAATGTGGCTGCATATCTTGGGTAAAACGTTCCTAAAAATAAATGTTGAAACCTTTAATAATAATAAAAAAGTATAAAATTTTAAGAAAATGATCTGTAATGCTCATGGCAGGGCAAGTTACTTTTGTTTGATAATTTCGAGATCTAAAAAATGAGCTTTAAAATTAGGTAAAAAGGGTTTAATTCCCCATCAAATTATCAGAGTTAATATTTTTAAGAAATTTTTTAATTGAAATGTTTAATAAAATATGCTTATAAATAGATGTTAATTACTTTGAAGCCTTACATACTGAATGAGAAAAAACCTTTTATCGTCTTGAAGGATTAAATTATATGTTGAACAACAATAATTCTGAAATCATCATTTTGTAAAAAGTAATTGGCATGAATTTTTTAAAAATTTATTTTACTTAAGATTCTGGATGTGACACCTTTCTTCATATAAAATAGAAAATATTCAGGACATGCACATTGTGAATTTTTAACAAAACTATGAGTAAATTAATTAAAGTTACACTCAATTAGAAATGATTTTGTATAAAACATTTCAAAAATATAACATGAAATCCAGTTTTAATAAAACAGTGCTATTTCACATCCAATTACAAGCTAATCAAAAAATATGAACACCAATTTTCCTATATTATTATTCATTCTCATATTTAAACTATTCCTCAGGAATTTATAAGTCATTTCTGATAATTACCTGAGACATGAGATAAAATTCAACCATTGCAGCTGTGAGAGGATCTGAATACGTTCTTAAGGCTGGTAAAAGACGCAACATAGCTCGGTTGAAAGTGCCATAGATTTGTTTCAAAGATGTTTCACCAGGATAATCAACATAAACAACAGGCACATGACGCAAAAATCTAAAAGAAAAAAAAATGTAAAGTTAAAACATATTGTGATTAATTTCATTGTTATAAAGAAAAAAAGCAATTTTTTAAAAAGGCAATAATTTTTTTTCACTTATCACTTTTAAGAAATGCATCCAATTAAAAGTTCAAAAGAATGTGTTTTCAAATGCACCATTATCCATGCTCTGTTTGCCAAGAATTCAATTATTAATAAAATCAATATTTATCAACATGATTGAAAATAAACACGACAAATCAGAATCTTCACTTTGAAACAAATTTATAAAACGACAAAAAACACTGGTCTTTATCATAATTTTTTTTTTGTCAATCAACTTTAAAATTATATAAAATAATTATGAACAATTTTTTTTTTTCATATTAAAAGCATAATGATTAAAACAAATTTTTTCACTAGCATATTAAGAATATAAAATATGCATATAAAAAATACTTTACTCAGCTAAGCCAAAACAAAATATATAAATTATTTTACTATACAATACAGCATCAAAGATGTATAAAGAAAATTACCGGTGGGAAAGAGGTTTTCGTCCAGGATCTGTTGGGGGATTGCAGGCTCCTACAAATTGAATCCTTTCCAATTTCACAAATGCTTGATCTGTAGTTCGATAAAATCCACCATGTTCAACGATTTGTCTTAAGAATGATATTACTCTCTGAGTTCCTATAACACATACAATAATGTAAATAATTCCAAATTCAAATGAAAATAGCTAATTTAAAAGATATTTTAAAAAATTAATAATAAAAGATTAATGGTTTAAAAAGCATTCAAAATGTTTTTAAATTGCTTTAATTGTTTATTCTTAAATTTATATCTTGTTTCTTTCATAATTTATTCTGAAAAGTTTAAGTAATAATTCCAGTCAATTTTTAAAATTATTCCAGAGTTAAAATCATTGAGATTATAGACATCAATCGATAATAAATAGGATGAAGTTAAAACATCCTAAGCTAAGTTTATAAGTGATATGTTCAACAACAGATAATATACAGAAACATAATAAGAGAAATATGTCAGCACTTTTTATAAGCAACAATTTTTTTAAAAATTCACACATACCATACTTATCCATATCGGGCAAGTTTATTTCATCACAAAAGAGAACAAGCCACTTTCCAAGTTGGATTGGAGAAAGCACTATACCATTAGGAGTTCTCTTATATTCACAGTAATGGTCAAATGTTTTTAACAATAATTCTGGTGTTGTAGCACTGGAGAAATTCAAACCAACAACCTTAAAAGATGAAAAAAAAATGAAATAACTAAATTAATAGTCACTATACATGGGCTACTCTGATCCACCACAAAGGCACAAGAAAAAATCTAAATGGCCATACTATTGTGACCACATTGGCAGGAATTAAGGGCCATAATCAACTATGATATAACACCTCCTGTGAGAGGCATATCTCATCATTGATGGGGTACAGACAACCCCACATCATTTATGTACCCACCTAGATGGTGAGAACCAACTTTTCATCTTCACATCTGAGGTGCTCCCCAATAGGAGAAGCAATGGTAAGCAATTTAAGATTTATAATGAAATATATACACAAAAAAAGTGGATAATGGTACTGGTACTTACCTCCATATCAGGTAGAGATCTCAAAGCACTGAAGAGTGTCATAGTTTTGCCAGAACCAGGTGGTCCACATAATACCAAAGGCTTGTGTTCAGCCAACCATGTATACAACAAAGATTCATGACGAACTGTATCTAATGTGGGAACAACTACATCAGGAGCAGCAACTTTGTGTGTTTCAACTTCAATCTGAGGAACTTTACTTTGCCATGGTGACCATTCACCACTGATAGCAACCTTAAAAAAACAAAGATCAGTAAAATTGTAATGTATTAACATTTGGAAGCACTTGCGAATATCTACAAGAAATGATATCAAATTGTTTTTGTCTTAAATCATTATTTTATTTTAGATTTCATTCATAATCTCATTGTTCTAGGGCAAAATGCTAATAATATGATAAAATACTTCACTGTGGTTGAAAACAATCATTACAGAAATAATTAATAGTCAGTATTAATATAATTAATAGTCAGCATGACACATATGTGACATTTTTTTGTGCTATAAAAATTTCCCCCTAAATTTGAAGGCAATAATAATTTAGAAAATACATGTATCATCTTAATAGATTTATTCAGTGAGGATTCATAGTATTTTCTTAAAACCTGGTTCCTGATGACAAACTTAAAAGCCAAAATGCCAGAAATATGCCAATGAGCAGAAAGATGAAATGTCAGTTATTAATATTACGCAATAAGTAAACATAAAGCTTCTTTAAATACAAAAATATTTATTTATTTAAAAACATAGTGATATTTATAGACAGTTTTGTATCCTATTTGATACTGAGTATCTAAGATCTCATCCCTTCCATTCATTATCTTTCAATCTGTAGAAAATAGTTTTAAATAAAATTCTATAAATGATTATCTGACAAAAATGCGAGACCACTTTCAGATATGTTAAAAAGATTTATGCTTGCTTTCCTTTTTGATACTACATCTAAATGTTCAAAATAACAAAATGTTAAATTTAAACAGTAAAATGCAAGAACAAAAGGAAAAGGCATGAAGAGTTAAATCTTGGGTATAGTACAAAAAAATATTACACTAGCATTTACATTGTTAATAATTAAGTCAGAAATGAATTAGTTAACATATTTTTCAAAAAAAATGTATATACATACCTCAAAGTCAATTATTGGAACTCCAGTCTGTGGAGGAAGTGGAATGGTGGTTATACCTCGAATAAAATCACCAAGATCTGATCGAATTTTTAGTTTACCATCACCAGCAAAGGACCACAGTAGAGCATAGACCAAACAACGAGGTATATATCGATCCAACTGGTCTTGCTGTAAAAGAAACAAATATGAAATGCAAAGAAATTAGTTAGAATTGGAGCAAGCAATTAAGTTCCAGAATTTCCAAACATTCTTTATTACAGAGAAAAACTTTCAGTACAGAAAAGAAGAAAAAATTAAATAAAATTTTTCAAGAATAAATACATTAAATATACACAAAAATTTCAAAAAGAAAAAGCCTATAAAGCCATTATTAAATGTATAAGAGAATTAAATGAATGCTAGTCAAATACACTGGAAGAATAATTTAAAAATATATGTCTACTCTAATGATGGATCAATAACTAAATTCCAAATCAGAAATAAGCATATACTTCTAATATGAAACATGCTTTACATGACAAAGAATTAAATTTATGTTGTTTGAGATAGTAAATGTAAAGCTAAAAAAAGTTAAATCCTAAATACTTATACAATCCTTCAATCCTATTATGTCAAATATTCTAGATACTCTTAAAACCTCAAACAAAAAAGTTCCAATCTTCTGAAACTAATACTGGCCAAATTACCAAATTATAAATTTTATTATTACAGGTCAAGGTCTATATCTATCTCAAGCAAGGCCCCATTCATTGATTAGTGAATCCTCCTTTAGGTGGCCATTGAAATAGTCTTAAAAAAATTCAAATAAAACCTTTCAAACTTTTACAATTCAGCAAGTTTTGTTTACAGAATATATATATATATGTTTCAAATATGCCTAGAAAGTTTTACTAAAAATGAATAATAGGATCTAGGATATTAAATAAAAATTTAATCTTTGTAATTTTTTCAATAGTTCTTTTATTGATTTAAATAACATAAAACAATATATTGTTTACAGCATTTTTATAAATGGAAGTATGCATCTTATGATTTAGAAATTAATTACTGGGTCATGATTAGCATAGCCACTGTGTTTAGTATTTGTTAATAATTTTATTCATTAATAATTTAACAAATGATATTTATGGAATTGGAAAAGAAAATGGGTTTATTAAATTTCAGTTATAAAAAAAAAACCTATGTATACCTGCATTGGGAAATCTGGATGACTATGATTGTAGTTAAGCACATTACGGCATGCTTGGTTTAACATAGAAAACAAGGAACCTAGTGCTCTCAGTCTTGTGAAATCCATAACATGTTCTTGACTGGAAGCAAACTCTAAAGCTCGAACAACAAGCCCATCAGATGTGAAATGTGGGCTCAGTATATTAGCTACATCTCTCTGAACCTAAACATAAACATAAACAAAATAAAAATAATCACAGAAATCTAAAATAAAATAAATAGATTTAGATTTTTTTTTTTTTAAGTGAAGCTACATATATATTAAAACAATGCTTGCTGACCTCATACTAAACTTCAATGCTTCACTGTTTACTTTTCATATTATATAACTATTGTGAAAGACAGAAAAGATTAAATAATCTTAACATTTTTTTTTTTGTAATCATTACATATTATTATTATTGCACTATATGAACGCTGACAGTCACCAAAGAATGTAAATATTTAACCAGATACTAGTCTTTCATAGTAGTCTTCAATAGGACAATACATAATACTCACAACAGTAAAAACAGATTTGAATTCTGGCACTATATATATTTAGAATTTTTGCAACTGCACAAAAGCTGTTAGGAGTTTTATATATATCAATAATAATAATATAAACTATTATCAAATAGGAAAAAAAAAATTGGATTTCATTAATTAAAAATATCAAAACCCACCTTATATACACTTATTAATTTCCTATGAATAATTTCACTCAAAGTATCATTCACATGTTGTTCTCTCCTTCATATATTACAAGGAATATTGTGAATTCTATGGCATATATATATATAAATTGTGAGAAACATTATTTTACACAGAACAGATATCAAAAACAGCTATGCTTATAAAATCATGACTAAGAAGAGAAAGTCATTAGTTTTATTTTAAAAATAAGCTATTACTCTCATCCGCAAAAGAGAAATTAACTTCTATTTTGCCATAAATTATCCTAACTTTTGGAAACAAAACCTACCATTACCAAGAGATATTAATCTCTTTTTTTATTATCGCATACCTTAACATCTTATACATTTACTGAGGATTTAAAAAAAAGAATAAGTGAAACTGATAAATATCACTTTCCTTTTTATTACAAATTTATTAAATAGAAACTTGTCTTACAGTCAGTAAATGAGTAATATATTGAATGGCTGCAAAAGTACTGCAAATTTCATAAGCCAAAGAGATTTTAAAAAGATTATCGGCCTCACTTAAGAATGTTATCTCTTCTATTTAAAGTATTAGAGTATTCTTTTATATAAACAGTACAAAACATTACAAGATAATATAGTATCAGAAAAATATATATCAAAATAAATTCTATATTATATATATATAGTAGGAACAGATTACGCTTTTAAAGCTAGCCTTTTTAAATTATGTATTTCTTCAATAAATTATTTATTACTCAAAACCATAAATTACAATAAAATGGCAAATTTGATTAAAATTTGCTACTACATTAACGACAATTTTTTTAAGTTGCTTTTAATAAATACCTCTTTTTCCTAATTATTTTTCAATTTTGAAATTACAAGAAAATACTCAGATCAAAACGGCAACAAGATATTTTCAATCATCTGACAAAAGATCACAGCGGGAAAAGTTTACTAAGCTTTATTTTTGAAATCAGAACTAAGATTGTTTCAATTTTTTAGGCTTTCTACGTGAAAATAAAATTAAACAGAAATCCAATTTTCTCTCAATTACTTTGTACTTTCTCATGTACTTTCTTTTTTTGAAAAACCAGAAGAAAAAAAAATATTAAAAGTGTTAAAAAAACACAAAACCTGCAATGTAGGAGATAAAAGATCTTCCTTAAGAGTATCTTCTTTCTTCTTTTTGTAGGAAATTTCTTCTTCAACTTCCTCCAAAGGAATGTGCCTTAATTGCAACAAAAAGTTCTCAAAAATCATTTCAGTAGATAGCACATCCTCACTAAACCAAATCATACCACAACGAGAAACAGTTGCTAAAGTAGCAAACTTCAGATCTTGCACTTCAAACATTATTCGCACCTACAAAAGTAAAAAGAAAAGAATTATTAATATCAGAAATTATTTATTGATAATTTTAATTATTTAATACTGATCAAGCAGCAAAGCTGCTGTGAAAATGCAGCAATATAGCATTTACATGGAAGGAAGGGTACAATATTCAATGATTAAATAATTATATAATTAACTTAGTAATAATAGCCCTTCAATTTAAGTATAGGAATTAATAAAAAAAATGGCTTTGCAAACTAGCAAACAATACAATTTCTTTAAATAATCAACAAAACTAAAATAGGTACTTACATTAGGTGGTAAGCTAAGACGTTCACCATTTGGTAATGTCAAAAGTTTATTGTCATCCAGGACACTGTTCAAATTTTCAACCCATTCTGGATCTACATCTCCATCAAATATGATCCATTGACGTTTACTGATTTCTCCTCTTACATTATCTATGATCCTATGATATTTTTAGAATATAAATAAGAGAAAATTCTGCATACTCAGTTTTTCAGCATGACTAAGTGAGGAAATTCATTTCTCAATTAGTAATATTAAAATTTTATAAAAAAATAATAATATAATATAATAATTAATCTTAATATTATTATAAATATCAATTAAATCATATTATAATTTTTTATATTTTTAATAATGATATTCAAGTACCTTTTTTATAACTAAGAACCAATGCATATTTTATGCATTAATTCTTAGCCATAAAGAAGGCTTATGCACAGAATTATAAAGCATAAAGCAGCAACAAAAATAAAACTCACTTTCTTAAAACGTGAGTAAACAAACCATCTGTCCATTCTCTGGTATTAGGGTCAAGCGTACCATATAAGGCTTCTTTAGAAATAGCCTAAAATAAAGGGCAAACAAATTAAATCACAATATTTTATGAAAATAATTATTAGCATTAAATCATGGTTATGAGCTTCTAACATATATATATATAGAGAGATATTTGAAATTTACCTTTGGATCAATGACATGTGCAACTCCTTCAACACCCTCAAAACGTTCCAATGCCTTAAGAAGAACTTGCCACGCAGTAGACTTACCACTGCCACTGGGACCGACCATCATCAGACCATGGTTTAATTGTGAAATCTGGAAAAGCTGAAGTACCTAAAAGAAAACTGTCAATCTTAATAAAATTTATTATTTGGTCATAATACCTGAGGAAAAATGGTTATAAAATAGGCTGCTAATTCCTTTCAAATCAAAAATTGACAATATTCTTTTAACTTTCTTCATATTTATACAAAAGAACAATTTTAACAACTTGAGACTTCTAACATAAAAATTAAGAAAGAAAAACTTACAAAATAAAAAATAAATAAATCTAAAATGCCTCAAAAAGATATAATGAAAAAATATAATTAACATGCATAATAACTGCATATAAAAATTGCATATGTTATAAGGGAATTTATCTAACATAAATCTTAAATATTAAAATATAATATTTTGATAAATTATTAAACAAAGTCATTGATCATGCATATACTTGGTGTAAAATGCTCATTGGACAATTTCCCTTTATTTTTTAGATATTTTTACTAATGCCCCTCCTCACTTTTCCCAAAATTTTTCAGATGAATAAAATTTCACAACTTTACCCTGATATCCCTGACTTTCCAGTTGTGCTGCCACCCTGTTTAATAAAACACAAATGAGCAGAAATTCAAAATTAACTGATTTAATTAACTAATATATATCAAAACATTAGTTAATATTATTTAAATAGTAGTTAATATTAGTTTTATAATGTTTATAGTTTACAGGAAGCAGATTTACAAAACTCAAAGAAAACCATTGATAAGAAAATATATATCTAATTATAACCAATCAATCTGCTATGTACTGAAACTAACATTACACTTTTTCAGAAATCTATGATTTCTATTAAAAGAAAAAACAATTTCTGTATATTGAAAAGAAAATAATAAAAATGAATAAATAATAAATTAATGTTGATAACAAATGAAAATAATGAATTCAAGCATGAGTTTAAATAAAAAATATTTTTTAAGAATAGCCTTAACTGTGACTTATTATGATTTAGGTAAATTAGATGATCTCATTGATCAAGATGATTCATAAGATGATGAAAATAAAGAATAACAATTGAAAGAAACCATCTAGGAAACAAATAAAAGAAGAATTTCAAATTATGTGGCACAGCTTCAGATTTATGCCCAATGTTCATGAATTTTTTATTTGTCTGCATAAAAATTTATATTTTGAAATAGCTTCAAGAAAACATAATTTTCAAACTGATATGAGAGATCGCCATAATTTTTTTACATATTAAATTTGAATATATCTTTGTTAAAAATTTGAATATGTATCAATCAGTTCATTGAAAGCATATTTTTTAAAAATAAGTTTTTTTAGCAGTACAATTATTTTAAGTTTTTATATTTTATTTCATCAATTAGGCATATTTGTTTTTAGTAAAAAAAATTTTAAAATCTACAATTTACATTTCTTTTTACAAAAATTTTTACATGTCTTTTTTTTTGTTTTGTAAACTTTAAATTTGAAATATAGGTGCTCAACTATAATTATAAACTGGATAATTGTTTCATACTTTTTCCATCCAGAGACCACCAACTTCTTCATTCTCCCCACAAACTAAGTACATCTCTTGGCAGACTTTCTTAATCTGCTCCTTTAAACCTTTCATCTCAGCCCTTGTGTAGGAGACACCAGGGAATACATCAGATAAAAGAGAGAAGAGGAGTGGAATATCTTCTGCCACTAATTTTGGGACCATGGTCTCACAAACACTCTGGATCAAAATCTAAGGGAAAAAATAATAAAATAATATACCACTAAAATATAACTTTATAAGAAGATAATACATTTTACAGAGTAGTACAAATACATTTTACATTACTGTACTTAATAGCTTTAAGCACTTAAAAGTGAGGTTCTGAATAAGACTGTTATTATATATATAAAAAAATGATATTCATGGTTCCTTAAATAAAGCATTATTAAACTTTGAATTATGATAAGCATTTAAAGCCATGTCATTTTAAAATACTTGCAACATATTCTTTTTAATGTCTATATGAATGATATTCTTGGAGTTGAATTTCATGATGTAACTATCTGCATCATTTAGCACATGGTCAAAGTCAACTTTCTTATTCATTAAGCAAAATATTTAGTTAATTCTAATATTAATACACACATCTTAAGCACATTTGACATCCAATAGTATAATAATTCAATTCAAGTATGCTGATAAAAATAATTAAAGAGCATCAACCATAGTCTTTGAATTTATAAAGTATATTTCTTAACAAACAATTTATTTACATTTTTTTTAATTGATGATATAAAAAAAGGGCAAATTTATAATGCTATTACCAAAAATATATATACATTAGAGGAATTTTTATTCTCTGATTTACATCAATAACAGCAAAAATATGAAATTAAATATTTGCATAAACAATGAAAATTATTTAAATTACACTGATAATGAAAATTGTTTCAAATTATAATGTTAAAATTGTGAATAAAAATTTCTTCAAGTTAAGAGAAAAAAATTGACTGACGACTAAAATGGCATCATTGAAAAGATAATCTTTTGAATTTTATAATGATGCAACACTAATTTGCATATTAATATTTTCGAATTGTCACTAAATGTAAAATTTTAATTAAATAAAACTTTAAACTTTGAAAAAAGTTAGTCTATGGTGCACATTCTCATCTTCTCAAATATATTCATGCCAAATTTGGCAATGACGAAATTTATAATACAACTTTTCTCAAGGACAAAGTGCTAACAGGTACATTTTTATCACCAGTTGAATTCTTAAAAGTTAATGCTTAATGTCTATATGAATTGTCTACAGCAATTACTTCTTGTTCAGGTAGTTGCTCAGCAATCTTTCCTTCTGGTAATGTCTCTCCCTGCTCAGCTAGGTTATCCTTGATACGTTGTATTCTATCACGTTTGATATTGCCAGCACTCACTAAAACACTTTTCAGTGCTCGAAGTCCAAAATCATAATGAGATTGGTTAGAAAGCTGTTCATCACAAAGCCTGAATTAAAATAAAAATTTTAATGATTAAAAGTTCTTCTTTACCAATAAAGCTTAGTTACAATTGGAACAATAAAGCTTTGGTAATACATGAATTTCTTAATTAAATAATTTGTAAAGAAAACTGATTTATGTTGAAAACAATTTACAAAATTGAAAGGACTTTTATATCCTCTAGCTGGAACATACCGCCGCTGATCCCCAAGATATCTTCAAGGCCAACAGTTCTTAATTTAATTAAAAATGCATTATGTATAAGGGTTTGATATATTTAAATTTGTTGAGTTAATACGTGTATCACTGACAGACCATGGAAGTTAAGAAAGAGCTCAGATAATTTTCTTCATTACCTGAAAACCATTTTGAAAAAAAAGTACAAGGTCCATGCCAAAATAACCATAATATAGCTGAAAACTGAGACATTAAAAAAGAAATTAATAATAATAATAATAAACCCGCTTTTTTTTTTTTTTGCTTTTTTTTGCTACTAAAGCAATTATATCAAAAAATTTTATTATATTTTAAATACAAATCAAAAAATATACATTTCCATTCGGAAATGCCATTCAGGAAAATAGGTAATCAGATAAAATTATTATTAAGTATTTCACTTAATTGATTTAATTTGCATAATATTATGACAATTATGAAAAAAAAAAAAAAACTTTTATTTTGTTCAAACAAAGTCAAAATATAATACTATTTTATATTTTAAAATATCTCACTTGAAGAAAGGAACAATTTTGCTGGCAAGTTTTTCTGCTGTACGGAAGCCTTGCGAGAAAAGCATAACTTGAGCAATAAGTTGTCTGTCTGGTTTAGTCATAGCAAGTGATCTGAATAGTTTCTTTAAATTGTCAGGAAGATTTGATCTTCCAGCATATCCAGGATTCATGGTAATGAAAATGGCCATGTCAGGGTTAACATTTACTTGTTTTCCAATCAATTCAACACTGATATCTGAAAATTTTAAAAAGTACGTAAAAATATTATGAAACATAATTTTGCAAAATTAAAAACTATATATCCATAAATATAATTACTTAATATTGAAGTCAAAAACTAAAAGTAATATAGGAGAAAATGATTTCAACCGTCCATTAATTTTAAACACTACATAAAATAGAAATATAGTACTTTTTTTTCCAAATAATGTAGAATGCTAACCAGATATAAATATTTCTTTCATAAAACAATGTATGTATATAATGAAAAACACATTTATTAAGCGGTAACAGCAGTTGATACGAGTTAAATTCAGATAAAATTTAGGAAATAAATTAAGTTCAAATTAGATTTAAAGATATCATTACATATCTAAATTAACATTAATATTTTACTACACTACTTCAAATTAGTCAACATCTCTTCAAAAATTACTAAGTCTAGCTTATTTTCTTGGGGGATGGAGATTCAATTTAAAGGAACTTTAAATATC
The DNA here is from genome assembly GCA_026543865.1 of Argiope aurantia. Lineage (NCBI taxonomy): Eukaryota > Metazoa > Arthropoda > Arachnida > Araneae > Araneidae > Argiope > Argiope aurantia. The sequence continues at coordinate 2,648,534 of JAPMOR010052242.1, read as the reverse complement.
TATTTCTTTTTAATACTTAAAAATTTAAAATGAGCAGTAATATATTCTTAAGTGCATAATGACTTTTCTTTTAGCCCTTTAAAATTAGAACCTGAAATATACAAATTAGCAAAAGTTAGATATAAAAAATATCATCAGGAAGCAAAAAATTTGTGAAATGTGAAAAGTTTTTATTAACTGTAACATTTATTCAATTAATTTTGAAGTGTTAACATTAATTTTAAAATTTAAAAAAAATGCACACTTACTAGTTTTCTGGCTAAGCTGATTCTTCAAAGTCTCTTGTATCATCTGAATTTGCTGAGAAACGGCAGAAAGCATTCTTTCTTCTAATCTGTTGAATTCATCAAAGCAGCCCCAAGCACCAACTTGACACAATCCAACAAAGATCCTTCCCATTGCCTAAAACAGCAAATAAATTAAGAAATAACCCGCCTTCAGAAATTAAAATGTATTCATAGCATTAATTAAACATATTTACCTGGAAATCAAAAGTTTCATCACAGTTGAACACCAGCACAAATCTTCCTAATTGATGGCCTAAAGCTTTTACTGATTCAGTTTTTCCTGTACCAGCTGGGCCTGTTATAAAATGATAAAAATGTAATTTTTAAACAAAGACATCTTCACTACATAGTTCAGCAAAAAGTTTTTGAGCAATATATACATCAAACTAAAATTTTAATTTATTAACAAATAAATAATATTGCATTATTACTAAATTTTCAAAAAATAATTTAAAAATATACACACAAATTTTTTTAAAAATTCAAATGCAAAAGAACATATTTCACACATGCAACACTAATGAAACTTCAAAGCTTAATAATTAAAAAAAATTGTATAATACACACAATTTTAAGAATAAAGAGTTCCATTTAAAAACTGAGCATTTAAATCAAAAATAGCTCATTCAATTGCTATAAAAGAAAGTGTAAAAAAATCTTTGCAATACGATTACAAATCACATTAACTCGTCACAGCCCGTGTAGATCAGTATTAAAATTACAGCTTTAGCAAAATTTTGTTTAGTAAAAAGCAATAAATTACCAAAAGGAGAGCCACCAAGTCTTGATTCTAAAGCTTGTGTCATAGTCAGATAGCATCTGTCAGTCAGAGGAGTTTGGACAAGCTTTTCTTGAACACCAAGATATTCAAATCCATAGTTGAATTTAGCATTTGCCATATGGATAGAAAGTTGCTGAAGGACATCAGCTTGGCGAGGATCGAAATAAAAGCGCATACGGCTTAACCATTCAAATGACTTAGGACTGGAAACACCTTTTTTGATGAGTAACCGAGTAACATCTCTTTTGTGCACAAATTCAGTGATCTAAATAGTAAATAAATTTTATCAGATCTAATGAGTGTTATAATTTATTATTGTTCAAAGAATGCTATATATATATATATATATATATTATTGCCTTCAAACACTAAACTTTTAAATAATTTTAATGTTTTTGCAACTATAAGAACATTAAAAAATAGTGAAAGTACATTATTATATGTTCAATGAAGAAAAAGACAGTGATAAGAGAGCGAAGATTTAAATAATTCTTTATTTTGGTATTTAATTATCATGTTTACTGATAACAGCCTAAAATGAAAGGCAGAAAAAAAAAGGGATCAACTATAAAGCTTTTAATTATAATTAATCGGAAATAATTGGACAGAGTTCAAAATAAGAAGAAATTCTTTTTTTTTAATTTATAAAATCAGATCTTTACTAAATCTTTTGACAGAAATTATTAAAAACATTAGATATGAATCGTTAAGAAATAACTGCATTACTTAAAAATAATTTCTTATTAATATTTCTTACCAAACATTTTATCTACTACTAGAAAAATGAAAAAAAAAATCAATTTTCAATTGAGAATAATCATATTAGATTATTTGCATACAAGTTCACAGCATTGTAAATAATAATAATCATTCAGAAGAAAGATTCTAATTATTTTATATGATAAAGTTACAAAAAAAAATATAAACAGAAATAAGACAAAAACTAAATACTTTTGATTTTAAAGACAATCTACAAATAGAAAGAAATTATTACAGAGATACATATTTATTTATATTATTATTCAAACACAAATATGAATTAATCAAATACTTTAATCAATCATATTTCTTGGATTCCTACAGTTCAATTGAGCTAATGTACATTAAAATTTGGGTTTTTTTATTTCTGAAATACGCTATGCTCTTTTTAAAATATCCATGCTAAATTTAAACGAATTATTAAAATCGAGATAAATGGATTATGTGCATAAAATTGCTTCTAAATACATTTTTTAAACATGTAACTAAAATGATATTTTAAGATAATTTTAACTTACCAAATGCTCCAATTTTTTTCGTCGTAGTGGTGGTTGTTCTTGTAGGACAGAATCAGCTAAGACGTTAAGAGTTGTTTCAACTGCTGTAAGTACTTCTTCTAATGGCTGCAAATTATTGCCACCAGAATTTGCAATGGCATGTAATGCACTTTCTATATCTTCTGACCATGAAATTTGAGCTGCTAGGACGACAATTTGAGACTAAAAAAAGGAAAGAATTAAATAAAAATGTAGTTAAAAAAATGTTTAAATCATGGTTACATGCCCTCCTTCTCCTTTTAGCTACATTAATACATTACATTTTTCATGATTAAAGTAAAAAATATATATTAAAAATAGTAATAAGTAATTATTAAATAATTGTTGCCATTCTGTTTTTAAAATGCACAGATATATAATTTGCAAGATATAAATCAAGAACCAAAAGACATTTAATTCAAAAAGTGCAAATAATAATGCATACGGAAACTTTAAAACCTTTGAAATCAGATAGAAGACGACAGTTAAAAAAAACTATAACAATAAGATGAAAAGACATTTTTACTTGGTAAAACAAGTTTATTAAACATTTTTTAAATATACACAGAAGATCAAAAAAAAAAAAAAAAAAATCAGAATTGTAACACACATTTTATTACCATGCCAAAAGGAATTGAAGTTATATTTATTAAAAAATAAAGTGTAAATTCTGTTAAAAAATTAATTAATAAGCATTTTTTTCTCTTCTTTATTACAGCATTGATGGTATATATTGTGATAGCATTTATAGCATAATTTTCAAGCAAATTCAATAATGTTTTTAATCAAAAAGTGCAACAGTATTTAAGTATTCTTACTAGTAAAATTTTTCCAATCATTTTTATTCCAATCATCAATCAATTCAACAGTATTAAATTAAATACACTATAGATATAAAATTTTGATAAGATTCAAGAATACATATGAATTGTTAATTTAGATGTGTCCAAACCCTACTCCATACTCTAGCCTATTAAGTTCATTACCCAAGGTTTTTAATTGCAATATGTTGTTAAAAAATAATCACAAATGAAAAATGCTTTAACAAAAAAAAAAAAAAATGGCTTCTTTTCAGCAAGAAAAAAGGTAAGGAAAGAAAAGGAAAAAAGAATGAAAAAGAAAAAAAAAATCAACAATTTTACAAGCATTGAAATCTACTCTTTATTCAGTCATATATGTACATGTAAACTGCCAACTTTAAACAAATAAACAAAAAAAAGCATTAAATAACAATTTTATTTTATTTTGTGTCTTTTCCATAACCTTGGTTACTGCACCATCCAATTCTGCAGTTGATTTATTAAAATGTTTTAATTACTATTTATATGCATAAGTATGGCAACAAAACTTATTAAATGGCAAGGGGGAAAAAAACAAAAAAAAACTTTACATTTTTTTAATACAAGATGGTTAAGAATACTTACTTGATAACTATCCACCCATTTCATATATTCCTTCTGGTCTATGTTCCCACCTTTGAAAGGTCCAATATTTGACACAGCAGATGCCAAAAGAGTAGCAAGAGTAAGTCTCATCTCTTTTTCAACCAGAGTCAACCATTCATTAATTTTTGGATGCTCCTTGATAGAAACGCGATTTGCGAAGGTAACCTATAATATATAAAATGCCATTTAAAGTATTGAAATAAAATAGAAAACTTGATTGAAGTGGAGAACTAAATGAAAAATAAAAAATGTTTCATTGATATATTATGCATTATCTTACTTCTTCTCCTTCTTTAGAAGCAATACCAGTGACAACTGTATCTTCTTCATCTAATATAATAGCAGCAACACCAGCAAACATTTTCTTGAAATGCTTTTGTAAACGAGGGATATTTTTGCTATTGCCAATGATTTCCAACAAATCCTCATCACCCACAAAATAAAACCTATAAGAAAGAATAAATACCTCAGAGAACAATTAAACATAAACTTAAGACTAAAAAGATGATTAATTTCTATTATACTTAATTCTGTTATGCCCACTTTACAACTTGAATATGAATGGATAGTAAAAAAATTAAATTTAAAATGTATATTGGAACAATTTGACAGTTATTGAGAACTATTCACAAAAAGAAATCAGGGTAAAAAAACTATCATCTTTACTCATTTTTAATCTGATAAAAAAAAGATAATATAAATTATAGCCTAATGTAAATTCAGCCATGAAATGAATATACATGCATTTCTTTATTTTAAGAGAGGTTTGAGGTTGATTTAGAATGATACATTAGTATTTAAAAAATTAAAATAATTAATTTTTACTTGAAAGATGAGAAAAATTAGCATGTAATATCTAAAAAGTTTACAATTCATCAGCTATATAGAATTCTTTATAATTTTATTATTAATATAAGGAATTTCAATTTTTTTCCTCATATATCTACAAATTATCATGTATTTATCTATATAGTAAACTAATAGACAAAAAAAATATCAAATGTATATAAAACATAATTAAAACAATTTGTGACTTATACCTGGGAAAAGATGATCTTTCCCTTTCTAAATATTCTCCTAGAGCTTTTTGTATTTTCCCCAATAAGTCTGCTAATCTTTCTAAAGATCTTTGAACTCCAGGAATATTCAATACATCCATTACTAGTGGAGATTTGGAAACTTTCTTCATAAGAGTGAGGAACTCGGCACTAATGCTAAATAAATTTTAAACGGAAATTACAAATTTCATTTTATTGAAAAAATTGCTACAAGAATCCTATATATCATTAAATGAGAAATATTCAAAAGGAAATGAGTAAAAAATTTACCTTTGAAAGCGAGATGTTTCAACCGGAAGGAGTGTTTGAATATCAGCACTTCCAGAAAAGATACCTTCCAAGTAAACCCATCGTCTCTGAACATCTATCCACACATCAAAGAGGGCATTTATACGATTTAATTTTTCTTCCCAAGCTAAAGCATCTTCTTCAAATTCCTAAAATTTTCAAGAAGTGAAATTGAAGCTGACAGTAAAAAAAGAAATCCAAGTTAATGTTTTATTCTAAAATAAAATGTCCATTTTTGATTTTTCAAAATAAGATACCTTATAATAAGGAGAAAGCTTCATAGCCGCAACTGAGTTGATGTGTTCTTTAACTTTGGTAAACAGGTCATCCCAGCCTTTGATAAGGCGACATTTATTCTGGTAGCTCACCAAATCTAATTCATAGTTTTGCCAAGCTTCTCGAACCTGTAAAAAAACTCCATTAAAATTTTTAAATATTCAATACATTTTAAGTATATATATGCTCTAATATATACCTGTTTCAAAAATTCTTCCAGTGCCATTTCACCCTGTGCAACCAAGATGACTCCTTTAATGATGGCCTCATTACGTTGGAGGTCAATATCCCAAACTTGACCAAGAGTTAAGTCAGAAAGTACCCAGCTCACTCTTAATTGTTTCATCAGCTGTTTCCAATGCCTCTCTTTCAATGCATCAGATTTTAGTTCAACAATCAACATATTTACCTACAAAATTGCACAATAATTAAGGAAAAAAATAACTTTTTTTTAAATGGAAAACAAATCACAATTTTTCCCAACTCTACACAACAAAATGTTTAAAAGAAACTAATTTCTTTAAAACTAGACAGAACATAATGTTGCAAAAAAAAAATAAGCAACTGAGTCACATGAGAATACATAATATATAAAATATCCATATATTTAACTACTGTTATTCTCTAAAATGTTATTCTCTGTTATTCTCTAAAAACATTACAGCATAAAACAAATGATTTAAATCTCTTTTGACAGTTTAAAATTACTTAAAAGTAGATTAATTACTTAACTTTCATTTCACAAAAAATCCTATTATGTAACATTTCTAATTGTAGACAAATGGAACTTCTTTATTAAAATCCAGAATAATTTTTGAATAGTATGGAAATAAAGAAAACTGACATATCTTGAAGATCTCAGTTATTATGCAAATTCATTGAGAAGTATCTTTATTATTTTCTCTTTGAAACTGAAAACATTTACATGTATTTTATGATAAATTTAATAAAATAAGTTTTAGAGTTTACTTTTTTTAAAATCTAAATTTATTTATGTAATATTTTATAAAAATAATTAATACAGCTAACACTATTTTAATACAGCTAAAATAGTGTCATAATGAGAATTTTTTTTAAAAAAAAATCACATTTTAAGAAAATAAAAAATTTTTTTAGCTGATTGTTTTTAAAAAATCACATATACATATAAAATGAATTTAAAGTAACTTCTTAAAAATTTGATTCTAATTTTTTTTTAATTGATCAATTTTCCAAAATGTTTAGTAAGTACAAAGAAATTAGTTGCACCGCTTAAAAAATCAAAGTGAATTAAAGTTCTACAACTTTATTTGTATCGTAAAGTGCCATGCAAAATCTACTTTTTGACATAATTACCTTATTTATGAATATATTGGAACATGATACAAATTTTTCAACTCTTTGTACAAAAAAAATTGATTCCAATATGTCATTCACGAGAGTTTCAATTTCAAAATTAGTTTGTTTGACTAAAATTTTTGTGGGAAAGCTGCTACATCTGCTTATTTGTCACATGATACAGATAAATATCTGAAGTGCTGGCAGAAAGTTGAATCAAAATAATACTTTACCAAAAATTTTTTATAAGGAGTGCAATTAACTCTGACTTACACATAAATAACACAATTCATCACAAAAAAAATCTATTCTATATATAAAAAATAATATAAATTAATATAATATAAAAATAAAATATTTATTAATTCTTTATTTAAAAAATAACATTTAATTACTTTTTAAATAAAACAATCAAAATCCAATCACATGTACATACTTTGGTGAAATTCTGAAGAGTCCGCTTCACATATTCATATGACGCATACTGTCGTAATCTAGCAGGAAGTTCTTTAAGTTGATTTAGCAAACTATCGAGATGCTGTCTTAACTAGAAAAAGAATGAAGGTTTTAATAGTAAAAACGTAAAAACATTGTTAAAAGGCCTAGAAACACTGAATTTTCAACAATCATTTTTTTGCTTTCTCTACATTAAATAAAATATCAAATGCAATAATACTATTTTTGAGAAATTACTTTCAATATCAAATGAAATTTACATACTTTCCTTGGTTGAACAGACAGCCATGGTTGTTCCTTCATTTGGTCAATCTGATCCCATATTTTTGCAAGTTCTGACCAAACTCCTTTCAAATCTTGAAGTTCTTCCACAGCCACTTGTAAACGTTCATCTGTTGCACTGAGAATGCCTATATGTAATAAAGACCAATAATTATGATTACAACACTGAACTATAAAAAATATCAAATTAATTAAGTGATAAATGGATCAATTGCAAAATAATTAGATATGTCTTGTGAAACAGAACATTTTTTAAAGATTTTTTTTAATGATTAGTACATCTTTCAAAATCAAATTTTTAAACACAAACCTGGTTCTTGAAGTTCAAGAGCTTCTTTAGCTCGCATAACATTATCTCTATCTTCCTTCAGACGAGTAAATTTTGATTCGAAAATCGATAAGTGTCCCATTGCGTCTTGTGGTTTTAGTGATCCCTAAAGAGAAATATGCAAATTAATTCAACTTTAGAATGTTTTAGATAAAATTAAATGCATTAAATTAGAAAAAATCTTACTTCAACTGGTTTCGCTTTTTCCCATTCACTAAGAACATCATTTGTACGAGCTTCAACTGCTTTATCTTCAGCTACAATCTTGACTTGTAAACTAGCAACTTGAACTTGAATAGCACTATCCTTTCGGCGTAAGATTTCATTGAATGCTGACCATTCTCCTTCAACATTATCAATATGAAGCCAAGAATTGGGGAACTGAAACCTTTGTCTTTCTAAAATCCTTTGACCTTCACGATATAGCTAAAATTATAATATAACAAAAGAATTCAATACTTGGATAAGCATTTAAAAAGAATATTTTCAAAATAAACATATGGCTATAAAGAATAGAACAAAAAAAAACTTGCCCTAAACATTCCTGAATATAAAAATTATCAAAACAATTAGTAAAAACTAATATTATGTATAAATCATAAAATTTAATTTTTAGGAATCAAGAACACAACATTATTAAGTTACATTCATAAAATGACTCTTTGTTTGTTTTTTTAATTTTTACAATTAACCTTCGAGTTAACTTTAAAAATAACAGTTGTGCTAAAATACCTATTAAGCAATGCAAAGAAGCTAAAAAACAGTAAACAAGACAATTTTAATCTTTTTTTCAAGATAAAGAAAAAGAAATCAAACTTACTTCAACTTTTTTGTCCCAAACTTTCATCTTCTTTTTAAGAGATTGAACGTAAGTGATGAAAGTCACAGCATCAGAAGTGGAGTCTGTTTCGATAGACTGCTGCTCCAAATCACTACGAGACTGTAGAAACAAAATTATATAGTAAATGTACATCAAAATAATGCTTACAAAATTCCAAAAGTTTTACCAAATATATACTTGCTTTAGAAACAGTGGTGTGAAAAACAGCCATTTCATTTCCAAGTAATGATCCAAACTTTCCTAGAACATCTTTATGCCAAGAGTCATATTTGAGAGAAACTTTAGATTGAACCTAAAAAAAGTAAGCATACTTATTATTTAGTAATCATGCATCTACACATATAGGAACAATAATTTCAATTCCATATACATTTTTAAAATGTAATAACTAAATCCAGACCATTTTTCAAATTGTATAGGGCAAACTTGCAGCCTTTCGTGCTAGATGCGAAAAATTTTTTTAACTATTTTGAACTGACTATTGGATATATTTTTTTATTTCTTCCTTAGTATCCATTTACCAATTACCAACCATTACCATAAACAATACCTCTATAAAATCAAATTTCCTGTTACCATCAACTAAAGTCCTATATTTTATATACTTGTAATTAGTAGTTACCACTGGGGAAGAACTTTTTGGGAGAGGGTCACAATTTTTTTTAAAAAAACTTTAAAACAAAAGTGAGTAATAAAAGGCCTTTACAATAACAAGTTTATACATATAACAACAAATATGCTTAAATTTCATATGTTAATTTTGTAAAAATATATTTAGAAGTTATGATTAGAATTCCAAAGAAATTGTTATTATATTTAATAACAAAACATTTAAAATAGCTAATTAATATTTAAAACAAAGCAAATCCTTACTTTTGCATATTCAATGATTATTGGACCAATTTCTTTACGCACTTCAGTGGTATCAAATGTTGTTCTTGATTTCCTAAAATAAAAAAATTTGAAAAGATATATAATATAAACAAGCATTTTTAATGAGTGCTAATGAAGATTTAAACATAATCAGGAGTAATGTATACTTTATTTCAATCAATGTGTTCATCCAAAGATTAATGTTTTCTCCAAGTTTTGAGTAGAGAGCCTCTGGTTGCAAATCCCACAATGCCTGATAACGAAGCCATTCTTTTACATAAGAATCCATTTGTTTGATTTTGTTTTCAATTTCTTGATAAGCAGATTCTAAAGTTAGAGCACCATCAGGCATTTTTCTAAGAAGATTTCTGTATGATTCTGAAACTGGTCGATCAAGGCCAACCTATCAGAGAAATTGAAAAATAATTATTTAAATTTAATAAATAAAAAATAAAGACAAATCACAGAAGAAACATCTAAGCATTTATTGCTTAAACAAAAATAAAACTTTAAAAAAGCATTTATTTAAAAAAAAAATCATCTGTATCAAAATTACACATTTCTCAGAAATTTATTACAATAAATTTGTTGAAAATTTTGCTGGTAGTCATTATGGCTGATAAAATAAAAATAATTATTATAAAAACATTTTATTCTTCAGAGGGGGGGGGGAAGAGATAGGTAGAATTGTGCTTGCTGAAGATTCCCATATTGAAAGTTAATAATATGCGTCTCTTCAATAAAATTACTGAAATCTAAAATTAGATATACAGCAAACTGAATCTCATCTATAAAACTGGAGAAAAATTACTAATACAATTTTTTTTAAAAATAAGATAAAGATAAGAATTTATAATAAATGAGACTTAAGAATTTATAATTCTATTCTCATTTAGTAATAGAATTGCTTCCCATAAATTATTTCATATATCATGTTCCTCCTAATAAGAATTATTTCTTTTAATGTTTAATATATATTTTTAATTTTTAAATATTTACTTCCTTAGAGCTGTGATCTAGACTTTCCTGAAAGGCCCTTTTAAGGTTTCTGAAGTATTTTCCTTCCTTCTTTTTAAAAATTAAGATATATATATATATATATAATTCACTATGTTCTTTCAAAATAGTACTATATTTTGACAAAATTTAAAAACCTGAAAAAGCATCAAAATTATAAGTGTTTTTCTTTATAATTTTTAAACAATTTAATCCAAATGGAAAGGTCTTTTCCCCCTTCATATTTTCTTTCCAAAAATAAAATACTGATTTTTCCAAAAATAAAATATTGATTAAACTTAAAAAACACTTATAAAAAAAAGTTGCTATCCACTAAACTATGATTCTCTCAAATTATATTGCATTATATATTATATAAATTAATATATATATATATTACTTTGTTTTATGCCAGAACACATTTGCTTTAATAGAAATTTAATATTTAAAAACCTTATTAAGTCAAAAAGATTAGGCCAAAATATGATTTTATTTATCAGATATTATAAATGGATAGGGCAATTACAACATGATTCAATCATTATTTTTCATTTTAAAACAGCAATGCTTAAATCACTCACATAATTCTTTTAGTTCTTCATATTATATAATTTTATGCCAGTAAAATATAAAAGAATAAATTTCATTAAAAAATATAAGGATGCACAATTTTTTTTTCTCTAAATAATTTCGATTAAAAGTTTTAAATAGCATTAGTGATAAAGTGGAAAATTATTATAGAAGTTCACAACAGGCTGCATTAAATTACATTTAATTTGATCAATTTACAAGTTTCGTGTGAGTACTGAATATTAGAAAATACTAAATTTAAGAAAAATTATTATATTTTTATTATAAATAATAGTAATAAAAGTTCCATTAAAATAGGCAAATATTAATTAAAAGAATATCCACATTCACTTACTTGATATCTTGAACTTTGAATGCGTGTTTGGAGTAAAACAACATTCTCCCAAGCAAATAACTGTTGCATGATATTAAATCTAGCTTCTTCAACACTTGGATTCACATAAATGACTTGGTTTGTAATACGAATTTCATGAATAAGTGTCTGTATTTGAGGATCACCACCTAATTTATGAGCAGTAGTAGTATCAGTATCGTTAGCGAGATCAGAATCTTGTTGACCTTTTCCTTCCAATGCTTTTGTCCATGCTTTAATACCAGCTTCAAGCCTTAATGCAAGTTTTTTCTCAACCTATAAATTAAATTTGAAGTCAGACAGGACATTGTTTCTCAACAAATGATTTAAGGCAATATGTTGACATTTTATTTATTTTTAAATAAAGAAAAAATAAACTTAGTAAATTTTAGGATGTTTTAGAAGTAAAATAATCACGAAAGTTCATATTACATAAAATTTAAGGAGTAATGATAATTGAAGATCAGAAAGGTCTAAAACTTGTATAAGAATCATTATAACAAATTGATTTAAGAAAGAATTTGTTATAAAAAATTATAACAAAAATTTAAAATTAAATACATTATTTTAATACTGTCAGAGAATAAATCAATTCATATTAAAATAACATTTTTTTTTTTTTTAGAAAATACCAAAAATGTATCAAATGTTTAAAGATATCTAATGTTTAAGATATTTTAGGTTAATATAGTTATATGACAAAATTAGAATCAGTAATCAATATAGATAATTTCATTAACAAAATTAATATTTCATTATTTCACTGAATCATAAAAATATAAAAGAATCTTCTCATTCTTTTAGTACAAGAAATTAGAAATATAATCTTACTTCTTCATCTAACTTGTTCACCCACAAATGAAGATTTGAATATTGATGAAGACTCAAGTCATCAACTGCCTTTTGAATTTTATTGAGAATATCAGCAAATATGTTAGTACTGTATGCACAAGTTTCTAGTGAGCGAACATCTATATCAATCTGTTCTTCAATAAACAAAAGATCTTCAACCTAAAAAAAAAAAAAAATCAATAATTTAACATAAAGATTCTTTAAGGAGGAAAATTGTTATTTTCATGAAGAAGATTACAAGCTGACACTAACTTTTTCTTGGAAGTTAAATACATTTTCAGCTAATCTTTGTACATATGGATCAAGTTTGTATGACTCCCACACTAAGGAAACACCCTAAAAAATAGGAGAAAATATTTTAATAATTATTTTTTCTAATCTGCAATAAAAATTAAAGTAAATTTTAAAAATATTTATATTGTCCAAAAATAAAATTATATAAGCTAATTTTACCTCAACAATCAAACTTTGTGCTTCTTTCTTTAGGCCAGCAACCAACAGTGTTATAGATGGTCTTTCTTCAACCTTAGAAATGAATAAAAAAATATTTTTATTTCGATAATAAACAATTACAAATAAAAATTGGAAAACAAAAATAGGAGATTTATGATATTTTAATTAAACAAGCAATTTCTTTAAAATTTATATTTAATATCATTACTATATAAAATCCAAAAGAAATTAAAGGAACTGTTTCATTAAATTGAATTATGAAGAGAATTATATTATGTGGCTATAAAGAATGCACATAAATCCTAAATAACAATCCAATATATTACAAATTTATACAAATATAAAATAATAGAATGTTTAAAACAAATAGAATCATTATCAAATAAGAAAATCATAAAATTACAAATTATTCTTTCAAAATCTAGAACAAAAAAAAAACTCAATAATACCTTTTCACAAGTTCTTTCATATGACCTTATGCTTTCAATCAGTGATATAGCAAAGGGATAGAGCTGGTTTGCTTGATGAGCTTTATTGATTATGGCTAAAGGAACCCGAAATCCTAACCAGCGCAGATTTCTCACCTATAAAAACATTCATAAATGATTTGTAATTGATAAAAGTTTACAAAAAGAGCAAATGTCAACAAAGAATGCATAGTATATACATATGAAAATCAAAACATACCTCCTTGGCTAATGTGATTATTTCAGGCAAGAAGTTAATTCTTAACTTAAGTACACTTCCTTTGCCAGTTCGAGATCGAGTATTGTCAATGGTAAATATTCTTCCAGAAACACCCAATTGGCGCTGTGCAACCTGTTATAAAAGAATATTAAATTATTATTTGTATATCTAATAATATTTTATGAATTAAAAGTAATACATTTCCATATATTTTTTTCTGTAATCAAATTTTAAAATTCTAAAGAAGATATTAATATATTTTAACAATGTTCGGACTAAGCTGGTTTACTATTAATATGATTGCCAGTATTTCAATAGTTAAAATTTAAAACAAGAACTATATTTTTTATCTTATTGCTTTTTAACTTCATAAAGATTTTAATAGTAAGTGCTGTTATTAAAAAAAATGTAAAATCATAAAAAATAAAGATTATATTTATAGATAAAAGATATCCAAAATTTATTTAAAAATTATCAATTTTAAATTTAACAATACTGGGCTTAGAAAAATATCCACTAATCCAAAGAATTTAATATAGATTTAATAAATTTACACAACCTTCATGAAAGATCAGTATTACCAGAAAAAAAATGAAAAGATTGTTTCCAAAATCAAAATTATAACCAGATCTTTTGCATAAACAATAAAAATAAAAGAAAATTAGATATATTTTTGATCATGAAGATGATGAAAATTTTTGCAGATGTTAATGATGTGAGAAATACTCCAGGAGATAATATATCTTGGAATCATATATAAAGCATTAAGTAATGCAAATGCTCCACTGCAATGCTAATTTGGGCAATTTTTCTGCATGATGCTACCAAAGACAATCAATTTTTTTTTATTTCTCATTAAAATATTTCTTTATTATTTGCTTTTTTACTATTTGTTTTAGCTCATTATAAACTTATAAGAAGAATTTGAGTAAAATTCATACAATGAAAAAAGACTCACACATCAGCTAATACTACTAAAATACATAAATTAAGGATATATACATGTATTAGTTCAATTCAATTTTTAAAATTGATAAAATATTTTTCAGATCTTTATATTCTTATTAAGCAGGAAATACATCATAGACTAGCATAAAAAGAAAGAAAAACAATAATAATTGCTGGAGCAATGTTTACTTTTAAAGTGCATTAAGTACTGTTTTCATGAGACAAACAAACAAATCAAATCTTCTAAAGTTAATATAGAATCTAATCTTTAAAAGTTATTATAGAATATTATTGCAATCTTTTTAACTGTATTGTTAATTGTTTCAGTTTGAGTTAATACTGATTAAATCATTAAGAGAAATAATAAAAAATATTTTTAATTTTGAAACAAGTTTTTTTAATTTTTACCATTTTGGACCAATCATCAAAAATCCCTTGAGTGTTTAATTTAACACGAAAACTGTCTGCATCAGCTTTTAGTTTCTGTCCTTCAACATGGTTTTCCCATCCTTTGCCTAAAACATCTTCAACTCTTTTCATATATACAGATAATTGTCTATCAATCTAAAATAGAAAAAAACTCAAAATAATTATTTGCACTTACGTAAAGAACAAACAATAAATATATTGGAAATAAATTTATATTCATTTATTAAATAGATAAGACTACTAATTTATTTTTAAAAAAATTTTGTAATATTTTACATCATTTAAGAAAAAGCATTGGTTCCAAATTAATGTTTTTTTAAGCTTACAAACAAAACAAAGTATGTTTATTTTCATTTTATAAAATAAATTATGGGAATTTTGCAACTTGTTAACTTACATAACAATATCTGTATTGTTAAAGACAAAGGAAAAACCTAATAATACTTAAATTCAATTTGTGAACACATTTATTACAAAGCATTCACATTAAAGAAATTAAAAATTTGAATTTTTCATTAAAAATTGCTAAAAAATAAGTTTGCTTTTATTAAGTCATATAATGCAGAACTTAAAACTTATATTTAATAAATATCCAATCAATAATTAAAATGATCTGAACTCTAAAAGCAAATATAGTTTTTAATAAACTGGATAAATAAAAATTGCTTTAAAAAGTACAATGGCAAGCTGATGAAATATAAAAAGTACATAATCATTCTTTAAATTTCAAAACCTCAATCACAAATTCTAAGAAACACAATACAAAATAATTTTAAAGTTCAAAAAAAATCCAAGACAAAATGTTCTGCTAAATGCAACTAATTCAAGACATCAAATACTTTCAAATCAATTTTTTCATTTAATATCACTAAAAATATAAAAAGTCACAGCATATCTAGCCGACTGATATTTTTTAACTTGATAACAGCATGACACAAACACTGTGCGAAGGCCTTTAGGGCAAAATCCAATATTATCTGCTCTTTTTGACTTATTCTTCAAAGAATTTAAACTGTGATATTACTTCGCTGGTTCAATTATAAAATATAATTATTTTTATATGCATTTGTGTACAATTAAATCAGAAATCTAAAATATAAATAAGTTCATATAATTTTACAATTTATTAGAAAGATTTAAGATCTAATCCTACCTGCTTAGCCCAAATGATAGATCCTGCCACTGGAGGTAGATCTCTAACTCTACTCATACGACATGCCTTACTCTGAGGATATTGTACTTTAAACTTCTCATGAAGAGCAACTATGTCATCTTTTACTCTCTGAATGAGTTGTGTCTGGTATTCTCTGATAGCACCACGGATGTGGGGTCGAACAAATAAGGCATTGAATCGTGAAAATATGCGGAACATTTCATTAGCATTCTTTGCTGTTCCTAACTGATCACGCAATCGGGCTGTAATCCTTGTCTCCACACGATCAATTCGTTCTTCATACCTAAAAAAGTAAATTTACATTATTTCTAAATATTAAACCTTATATGCAAATGAAAATTCAAAAAAATTATGATCATTTTATTACAAGCATAAATTATATACATATATATATATTGCATTAAGTATGTTCTTCATACATTGACCACAAAAATCATTAATTTGAAGCATTCCTAAAAAATTTATATATTGCTATTAGTATTGTGATATTTTTATTAATGAAAAATTCCAAATATTCAAGGAAAAATTTCCTTAATGATAAACAAATCTTTCAAGTATCCTTCTGCACTTATTTAAGCATCAAAAGACAAATTATAATAATTTGTAAACAATCAAATCAAATTTGTTATTCGTATTTTAAAAAATAAGCATACTTTAATTCAAATCAGCAATTTACAAAGTAACATAATAAAAATTAAATTACAAAATACAGCAAACAAACAACATCTAATGAACATTAAATGTAATAAAATGAATAAAAACTTACCGACGTAAAGATGCTTCCCATGCTTCAGTTCCTTCTTTAGAAATATCCAAACCATCCACTTCCTTGACATTTTCATATGCCAGATTGACTTCCTGACAAAAAAATAATACACAATTACAAAAAGAATTTCATAATAAAATTTATAAACTTAGTAGAAAGAATATCTATTGTATATTATACACTAATGGTCAACACATTTGCTACATATTTAGAATGAAATGAGTTCAAAAATTTATTTACCTTCTTTCGGTGTAAATTTTTTACAATGAATTATAACTATTTTAATTCCTAATTTAAAAAAATAATAAGCCACAACCATTTAATAGATTTCATAATTTTCAATCAAAAATTTTGACACAAATACAAAAAACAGCTATAACATAATTATATTTTGTGAATAACTATAAAATAAGATATTCTTCATAATGAAATAGTAGATAAATACTTAAGCTAAAGAAAAAGTTATATAGCCTTATATGGACTTTCAACTAAATATAGACCTATATTAAAGACAAAGATTTTATAAAATATTTATCAAGTCACAAACATCTATGTAGTTGTATCGACCAATGGCCAAAAGAGGTAAAGTTAATTGCATGAGAGACAGATGGCTGATACCAGTAAAAGTGTGTGTGTTAGTAAGAGCTTTAGGAGGAACTCCACAAAAAGATTTAAATCTGAATTTAACTGCAGATATGTAAACAGTCATTTAATAAAATGCAATAAACTTGTGTCGTCAAGTAAAGTGTCATCAGTAGCGTTAAGATAAACATCACTAGGACTTAAATCTTCATACATTTTCTTTCAGTATTTAAAACAGAAGATTGAATTTTTAAATATTAAATAACAATATTCAAGTTGATAAATTCAGTACAATTCTTCTATTCTAATTTATAAAAACTATTTAACTTATTATTAAAGTTTTAATTTATTCTTACTTCAATAGCATTGACATCAGCAGCATCAAGTGAATCTGTTTTTGATTCAGCAGCATCTTGCTCAACTGGAGTACCTGCTTGTTGAGGAGGCCTTGGTACAACTGATGGCCGCAAAACACGCACAATGACAGTTCGAAGCTGTTCATGTTGCCGACGGAATCTACAAATTAGAATAAATATTTAATGAACAAAAAAAAATTTGTTTGCATAATGATAGACTTCATTTCACATTAAGCAAATAATTTAGTACAAATAATATGTCAGGCTTTTAAAACATACTTCCTCATTTGTTCCATTCGAGCTTGCAACTTTTTATGAGCAGGGCTTACACGCCAGACCATTTTCAAATGCTCATCTCTTTTCTTTTTTACTATATCTCTAAGTAATCCTTGAAGTTTATCATATTCATCATCCCATGTGCTGAAGACTTCAAAGCAAGCATTTAAAACCTGCAAAAAAATTTACCAAACATAAGAACATTATATCTCTATCACCAGTAATGTAGAGTTGATACATGATTAGTCTTTATGTGTAAGTTTTATTTTTATATTTAAGTACTATGTAACTGTTACACGAAGTTACCAAAACTGAGTAGTCTGTTATCTTAAGTTAATAAATACTTACTTTTTCAAATTCATCAAATGGAATATGCATTAATCTTCGAGTACCAAGCACCTAAAAAAAATAATTATATAATGAATATGCATAGATGCTGTTTATGTATCATTACTGCAATTTGAAATATACTTATCATGCTTGAAGTATAATAGATTCTAAAGTTGATTTATGATTGCACTATTAATATAATTGGAAAACAAATGCATGCCATATTATATAAACATGCGATTTGAAGAAGCAGTTATTTGTGGTCTTTGCCCAAACTATGGCAAGAACAACACAAGGAACCAAATAAGAAAAAAGAAAGCAGGAAAAAATGACTATTCTGAGGTTATACAGATTTAGAAAGGAGCCTATTGAATCAATTTTGATTCCTAAGGAAAATAACTAGCCTACACAACTTAGAAATTCAGATTACAGTGAAGATGAAGTGATTAGAACATAAAAAATATGAAATTATATGTTATATAAAAATATACAAATAAAAGAGAAAGTACATGTAAAAGTATAACAAAAATAAAAACTGAAAATAAACTGGATTAAAGAAAAGAATATTGTTTATAGAAAATATTACAATTCTTTTTGTGATTCACATTAATTTCATTCCCTGATAAGCAATTAAATACATGAATTGCTAAGTTTCATATTCTGTTTTACATTTTATTTTAACACTTACTATTGATTTACAATTTATATAACATGTATTTATAAGATATGTGGAATACTTAAAATTACACTTTTTAAAAATTTGACATATTTTAAATTTAAAAAAATGTAACATCAATAAGAATATCAAAACAAAATTTCATTTATTCATTTTAATATTTTATGGAAATCAAAGAATGATAAAAAATCTTTTTACAGGAATGTACATATCAATATTGTTATAAACTACCTTTAAGAGTTGATTCATTAGATCTCTTGATATTGCTTCCACCAAGCGCAGTGCTCTCTGAATCGGATATTTGGTGCTACGAATTTTTCTCAGGTGGAAAAAAATAGCTCCAAGTGCAGTTCTGATTTTGTCAAGCTCAGTTGCTGATAGCAAATCATTTAAGGGGAAATCTTTCATTAGAGGATTATAATCATTTACAGTTGCCAAAGCTTGTTTTAAACCTGAAATAAGGACCATAATTATAATAATAAACCCAATAACTACATAAAATTACATGCAAATGCAAATAGATTAAATAAACATGGTTTTCATGGAAATTCAAAGGATTGCCTTATTCATGCAACTAGCATTTCAAAGAATGAAAATGTTCTTCCATCAACTTTTGCATATATCTATAAAGATATTACTGGTGCAGTAGAGAAACCTTTAATTCACTCTTTTGCTTAGGTTTCAGTTAAAGCCTCAGGATCTGTGAAGAATACAACTAATCAACAGCATTCATCTTCTTTATGTTTTTGAATCATTGGATAGCGGACTTTTCCCATTTATGAATTTTGGGAGCAATTCGTAGCATATTTCTAATAATTGTGTTCCCAAACATAACTTTTTAAATGGTCTTTTCTTAGATTCATCACTGTCCAAAGCATGAAAGTTGATCAGAATTCCTGACTCAAAATTTTTTTAACAATTACAATGCATATATATATATATATATATATATATATTTTAGCATTTTATTTATATATCACACCACCTACAAAAGTTAATGATACAGATTTCATTTAATTAAAAGAATTGCTAAAATCAAAAGAAATATACCTGTATCAGTATCAAAACTGACAGTTGCATGAAAACGTTTTCCCTTCTTTAAAATGTCAAGGGTTAAAGCAACTTCAGGACTTTCTCTCTTCTCTTGAATACGCAGAAGCGCTCTTTCTAAGTTCAACCAAAAACTAATTTCTTGCAGTGCAGTGCCTGATGATGGATCTCTGTCTAATTTAGTAACCTGAAATATTAATGTAACTTGAAATATTAATGTCTTGACAAGCTATACATCCATTCTCAACAAAATGGTAACTTTAGTATGGTACAATATAATGGCATACTCTGAAGTAAAATTAGCAAGTTTGTTCACTAAATGAATTATATACAACAGCCCTTCATTTGTTCCATGCACTAACATGAATCACATTTGCTATACAATGACATTTGGTCTCAGGCTGCAAAGCTTGTATGCAATTAGTACCTGAATGAAGTACTTATGAATAATGAAAGAATTTGACCTCTTCAATAACCTTATATATTTGTGTCTTACTATTTCAATTAAATATATTAAATTTTCATTTTTCCATCATTACAAATGCATTAAATCCTAATTATGGTTTCTATAAATTTGTTAACTAATAAAAAATGCAGTATATGTAAAAAAAATAAAATTTATAAACCCAAGTGATTAATATTACTAAAAAAGAAATTTGAAATTATTAATAATCTAAATTCATCACATTAGGACAATCTGCAATATTAATAACTAAACCATTTAATAAGTTTACAAAGCTTTCAATACAAATCACATAGACACAAATAGAGAAAGTCTGTACAAGTGCAGATCACATGATTTATACTTATGAAACCAACATGAATTAGATTTTTTTTTTAATTATAATATATCTTGGTCACTTTTAGAATATTAGAATCAAAAAGATGGCTAGTGATTAGCAAGTTCTTTTAACTTTATGTATTAATAATTACTCAACATATCAATTTGTTGGATTTTGAAGTGCTTTTGTAATAGCTTGACAGCAGATTATGGCTAATCATAATATGGACAGGTTCAGGAAACAAAAATGCACAATGTTGACACATTTAGAATAAAATTTAAATATTACCAAGCACATTAAAAACAAATTCACAATTTTATAATATTATGGAAGAAAAATACTAATATTAATAATGAAAAACTTATAAAATAATAATTACAGAATTTGCATATTTAAATGAAATAGAAAATTCTGAATAAAAATTACCTTTAAATGAGAGCTAACAAATTATTAAACATAATGTAACATACCTCAAAGATCTAATAATAAAATGTAAAACTCATTTGCAAGAAATTAATTTTAAAATTTTGGAATCTTTTACTAAATAGCTTTCAAATTTCAATTTCAAAATTCAATTTAAACATTAAATAAATTCTTTCAAAAGTATGGTAAGAACCTGTGCATAATTTAAAATGTATCATTGATATTTGCTTATTCAAAAAATCTTAAGTACCTAATTAATAGAACTAAAAATGAAAACTAGATATTAAAAAGGAGAAACTAATTTTTTTAAAAATTTATATTCCACCCATCCCAAAAAAACCCATTTTATGTCAAACATGCATAATATATTCTACAAAAAGACATTAATACAAATTACATAGTCAGATAAGAATGAAATACCTTTTGAATTTCTCTAATCCATCTATTTACTCCATTCTGCAATTGATTCAGGAATGTTGAATCTTCTACTTTATCACCAAAATCATTTACAGTTGCTTTTCTACCTTCATCACAGGCTTTTTTTATTGTCGCAGCTACAGCAGGATGAATAAGAAGAGTTATTTCTGGAATGTCAATGTTTTGTTGCAAGTGAAGCAGTCCCATTTCTAACTCAGCAATCTTTTTCTCCACAGTAGGAGCCATTTTATCTCCATCTCTGCAAAAAAACAGTTGAAATTAATAAAAATCAATAAGTAACAAATCAAAAGATTTTTATGAGTGAATAATGTACACATTTTTATTAACAGAATATTACTACCTTAAAATGTATTAATCATAAAGTATAAAAATGAAAAGAAAAATTTAAGTATTGCTCTCTCATTAGTAATAATAATATAAAACAAATAAAATAATTACAGAATTCTTTCTCAATGTAATTATTTTTATTTCACTTATAATACAATATTACAGAAAAATGCATGAATCATAAATCAAATTTTAATTTGACAAACAATTTAAAATCATATGATGGGCAATCCCTTAAGTGCATGGGAATTGATAGTCCATGCTCTTAAGGGGTTAATATAAAGACTCTGCATAACTGATGCCTATTAAATAAATGTATGCTGATCCATTCTCAGACACCCTTTGAGAGTTCGCATAAAACCTCCCTATTCCTGACCAATTTGAACAAGTGGCTCCAATGAACAAAGTACATGCCATGGGTTTTCAATCAATCACGTTAAACAAAAGGAGGTGCAAAATTTTAAGTTATATCCTAGCACCATGGGAACCCTCTTCAGTTTCACAAAAGAGAGTGTTTAGGACCTTTCAGAAGTAATAAGATTTGAAACAAAAAATTACTTTTAAAAAGTTATAATGAAAACTTGTATTAAAAACATATAAAACTTTATTTTAAGGATATGCTTTATCATTACCTTTCAGCTCTGCCCGTTTCCCGAACATAAGACTTGAAATAAGGAGCTACAGCACTGCTGACATATGAATGAAGAGTTTCATAAGGAGAAGCATCATTCAAATTCATTACCCGTACTTGAGATGCAATTTTCTTTTCAGCCTCAATGACAGATGAGGTCTTGATGATAACAATACTACATGGAGAAAATATAAATTACATATCTGGCAGAATACATTAAGATTGTAATAAATAATAATAAATAAATATTGGATATACCTGTTAACTTTTGGATTCGTAAAACGTACATCATCAGATATGATATATACAACATTTTCTTTTTCCTCATCCCCTTCTCCGCCTGCTTCAGTAACCTCTTCATCATCTATAAAATTTAATAATTTTATTGATAAATACTCTACAAAAATATACTGAAAAATAATTAGAGTTTCTCTTTTCAATGTGTAAAATATATATATTATCACTTTCTTTGGCTAGGGAATAAATTATCACTATTAACGCTAATAAATCATTTTTATACCCTAACAAAAACAGACAATATAATCAAAAATTTGAAATAGATTAATTCATCTCAGAAACATTCTAGCTTGGAGCTACTTGATCCTTTCGGCCCTAATGAGCATGAGAATCTCAAAGATTAGACTTCAGTCTCTATTATTTAAATAAATCCTACTTTCACATGACTTATGGCAGAAAGAACAATTTTTAATGAGATTTAAAATTTTAAGCATGTAACAGTCAGGTCTAAAGGATTAAATTGTCAGTTAAGACTCAAAGTATAGTGAATTTTCATACTACCTTTTTTATTCAAATTCCTTATTTAAGGGAAAAAAATTATCTATACTTATAATAAAGCTCAATGTGTGTATGTGTGTGTGTGCTGGCACTCTACAGGCCAGACCATTCAACCTACAGCTACCAAATTTGGCACGTGTATACCTTGGAGGTTATTTTTTCGAATTTTTAATTAGAATTTTATTTATTTAAAAATTAAGCGAAAATTTGACGTGTTTCTCCTATAACTTCCAAAATTATTACTGCAAAAAAAAAAAAAGATTTTTACATGAAGTTAAAGATCAAAAATTTATCTTTTAAATGATACCAATGTTTTAACATTAAAATTAAATTTCAAATGAATTTTTAAATAAATATTTTAACTATATTTTTCAACAAATTTTTTTGTGCAAAATAAAAATAAAATTTAAGCTGCACGAGCACGTTTCGAATTCATGGGAAAAAATTAGCTTTTTTCAAAGTGTTGCCATCACATTGATTAAGTTCCAACTAAAAATAATTTAAATCTTTTTGGAAATGAAATCTGCAAAAATATAATTTTCGGCACGTGTCTGTAGGAAATGAAACAAATATGAAATATTTTTTCTAAAAAATAAATTCAAAAAAAATTATTTTATGATCTTTTACACTCTCTATATTATTAAACCAATAAATCAGTTTTTTTTAAAGGCAAGTTTTGTTTAATATGAACAGGATATCCATTCAAATCAGGGTCACACAGCTAATTTGGAAACCTTTAGTAAGACTCAGATCTGCTAAAATGGTCTAAATGGAAAATGATTATATTTTATGTAACTTGATTCAATAAATGCTCCAATAAATAACGGATTTTTGATTTTACATAAAGCTTCTGCTGTGAAAATCACGTTTAAAAAAATGTTCTTGAAACACTAATATTTTAAATAAAAAGAGTTAATTTCCAATCAACTAAATCAATCACTTAAACTGACTGATTTATGAAAATTTGAATATCATTATTCAATAAAAAAAGGATAATTTTAGATTTTTCACCGATTGTTTCAAAGAAAATACGCCAATCAGCGTGCAGGTTTCTCAAGATTAATTGGCCTAAGATTATGAAAATGTTGAGTTTTTCTAAATTTTTAACATTCAAAACTTCATAAATAAGTCTTAGTTGATAATGGAAAATAGAAACATTCATTCATTTATTTAAAATTTGGTGTGTCCAGAATATTTCTCAGAATATGATAACTTACTGCATTAAATTTAGACCATAATTTTTGAAATATATTTATAGGCCGGAACAAAATATTATTATTGATTTCATTTCAATCCTTTTGAAAGCAAAACTAAAAACTGAATCTTATGCTGAATCTGAGAAATTTTTGTTGAATTATTCTTTGAGATATTACATAAATTATTAAAAATATTTTGTAGTTCACATAAGACTTAAATACCGAGCGATTCTGTTTGCAATACTCATATTCAATAATAATAATAAATAAATAACAATAAAGATGATAAATAAAATAAAACGCTTGGTTTTATTAAAAAATATCTTTATATTAATTGCAATTTCATCATTTCCACTTTAAATTAAAGTTGAAGTTTTACCGGAAATGACAACAAATTATCAAAATATATATAATAAATTGAACGAAACGATCTAAACAACAGTATAAGTTTGGTATGACTATCAAAATTTGAAGATTAAAAATGTTTTGTTTGAGAATCTATTAAGAGACCAGTTACTTAAAATATTTAATTGAAAATTGTAGTGAGCGGTAATACTGGCGAACCGGCTGGTCGCCAAAGGCGGCTAGTATAAAATAAAAATAAAATAATTTCTTATAAAGAATTCCCTTTATATATATTTATATATCAGCTTAAAAAAAACTTCTTAGTATATTTTATTTACAAATAAGAAGCTGGATACTTCTACGAAAAAGAAATTTAAAAAAACAGAAAATTTAATTTTTTTTAAAAATATTAATTCAAGTTATAAAGTTGCTTTTCAAAGAACATTTAATTTAAGATACAATGCTAAAAAAAACATCTAAATTACTGTGAGAAATAATGAAGTAGAATTACATGTAAAATTCTTAGCTTGTAATATTAAATAAATTTCGAATCATAAGTTTATTTTAATTAATTAAAACCTTATATTTATTTTAAACAATTAAAATCTTACAGCAATTAATATCATTAATCCAAAGTAAATACAGTACTTCAGAAATTTTTATTATATTTTTAAATATTTTCTAAAATTATATTTTATTTTGATGAAAGGTTTTTTAATAAAAACTTTTCCCTGATATAATTATGATATAATTCAACTAATATAATTATGATAAAATATGACATTTAAGTTGCCCAAGATAATGTTACCAATCAGTTGCCCAAGATAATAATATATCAGGCAATGGATCTTTTATTCCCTTTTTTTAATTCTACAATCTTATTTTGGAGTAACTGCATTTGATATCCTTAATAATATGATTATCTTAATTTTTTTAAAAGAAAATAATAAAGTATGCAGTCAGTGTATGATATAATTGTGATTTTAAAGCAATATATATATATATATATTATTTGAAGTTGCTTTTGATAAATTATTTTGACAGCATTCAACTTTTTACATTATTTTCAACAACAGCCCAAGATAATCCTGGTTTTTAGAGAAATGGTCAGATTTCTGAATAAATTTTTAATAACAATAATAAATAACCACCATTAGTGATGGTATATGGTAATATAGCTTGATTTTTAATTTATTGCATATAGTAGTTTTTATAATAAGTTTATAACATAATATTTATCTAATTTAAAGGCAAAGAATAATAAATCTAATTATTATCATTAGCAATTAAGATTATCATTCTTCATAATTATCAATGTTGAAAAATTTCAAAACAATTAAAGATACAGAAAACATTAATTAATAATAAAATATGAAATCTTTAAAAATTTGAAATTCAAACATTCTTATTTTATTAAATATAATTAAACTGTCTCTATACAGAAAAATATATTCAATACAATATGTAAAAATTGCATAATACGCAGTCTTTCACTAGATGCAGAAAAAAGACGAATAAAAATGCAGAAAAGAAAGAATAAGTATCATAGAACTCTGCGCAAAAAAAAAAAAAACAGCTTTTTATAAATATTAATTACATCGCGCGACAACTAATTGTAATAGAGTAAAAAATGAAATATAATAAAATGTAAATAAATTGTATTAATGGATTCCATTCTTTTGCCCCATAATGAATGAATTTCTCTATACTGTTGTTAAATCACATTTTAACTTGCAACAAATTAAAAGACATGATGAAAGTTATGATTAGTGACAATTTTTGCCGGAAATGAATGAATCGATGTTCTGAAAATTACCTTTACTAGAAGATCGTTGTATTAAAAGTGCTCGACATTGCGGATCTCCAATAAATTTTTTTAGAATCTCTAAATTATTTCTGTCGGATAAAGCAGCGACCAGAGCAGGGTGTACTTCGTCATCATCTTCCAACAACACCGGTACCACCCTCTTAATATATTTTATAAAAACATTAACATCAGCTAATTCAGAGGTTACTGGTTGAGATACAGAAGGAGGCTGAGAAGCTGATCCTTCTAATGAATCGGCCATAATTCTTTTAAAGTTAAATTTTCATTTAACTTAACATGTTATTAACTCTATCATTTACACCACCACACCATGGCCGACAACACAAATGACTCATGAATAAACAAAACAAAATCAAAATCAGAAACCATTTATGCTGCCATTTAGTAAGAAAACTTTTCCAAGAAATAATATAAAATAGAAGACGAATGACAGAGAGAAAGAAACATTCCTGTTCCTACAAGCTTTCGAAATGAAAACTGATTCAAAACTACTTGAAAATATATTGATGAATATATAGTTTTATTGAATAGTAGCAAAGAAAAAATAAATAGTATTAGAGAATGTAACTCATTCTCTTGTAAATGGACTTCAGTATAAATAATGCTACAAATACAATTCTTAAATTTTTTTACCGGTTAAAAGTAGACAACTTATTTTTTTAAATTACTTTCGATGCAATTATTATTTCACAAGATGTTAGTTTTTACTTGTAGCAAAGATTGCAACTCGGCATAATAAAATAATTTACAGGATCCTGATCCGAATAAGAAATGATGAAGAAGGTAAGAATTCGGATAAGAAATGATCAAGAATAATTATTATTTCACGATATACACAAGATGTGGCATTTACATTTTTAATTTGGTGTCAATAAAAAGATTGATAGAAGGATGCTCAATCAACATCCTCATATAATGATGTATTAGAAGTTTCGGTGTTGAAGAAAAGCACGTATATAATAAATATTACATCCTTGTTAAAACGTAAGTTTTAACTCTTTATAAAACTGTGTGAAAAGCGAGTATGGTGAGATACAACAGTAATCTGTAATGACATTGCATCAATTTTCTAAAAGAGATGCACTGAAAATGCGAGCTGGATTTTTTTTACTCCTCCTCTATATCATGGATGGTCAGACTCTAGGGAAGGTGGAAATTACCACTCATTCAAGTCAGATTTTATTGTTTTCGTTTATTGTGTATGACTACAAAAGTCAGATGGTATCTAGGAGTATTAAATAGGAATAGGTCCAGTTGCATTTAAACCCGGATGGCTCAGTAATATTATCGAAATGAGAGTCGTAGTATACTATAGCATAAATATAAACGGCGAAGTTTCCTTTTAATTTCGTCTAGCCATTATATATGCAAACATAATGATCTATTATATGGTTGACCTAAAAAAAAAGTCAAAATAATCAATTTATGTAGAATTAAAATTGTCTTTATATTCCCTTTATATTCTTTTAAATAAATAATTATTTTTAATTCTTTTGAACTGAGCAATCAATATTTCCAATTCAGTAGTATTTATCCTGAACAAAAATTAATCAAAAAATAATTATGCTAATATGATATGTACAAATAAAAGTGCATATTTGTATGGAAGGTACTGAATCATCTTCTTATTACATTAAAACAGAATTTCTGAATTAAAATCAGTCAACTGGTTTGATGGCTGAAAAAAAATTATTCCAGAGCCACTTTATTAGCTACTTAAATATTAATTATCCATGCCTGAAAATATTTCGTTACAATTTTCTTCAAAATTTGATTTTATTCAATTCCTACTATTAGTTCACACTTTCCCTATACTATATATATTATCATCCACTTTTTATTCATCCACTCAAGTTCAAATATATTTTTTTTAACTTGTAGTGGATAACACTTGATGTTAAAACAATTTTTTTCAAATATCAATTAAATTTGTCCAGTAATTTCTATTTGGTCGCCAACGTCACCAAATCCGTCACCATACCGCCAAATTTGTCTCCAAGCTCTGAGATTACTGACGCGACACCCGATCATAAATAATATAAGAAAATAAATTGGAATTCAATTTTTAAAAAACATATATTACTTGACGTAATTCTTCATTCATTATGCAATTTCAAATATTAATTAAATTAAATTAATTTTTAATACTTTAAATAGAGTCGCCAAATGGACGACAAGCAAAAAATTTTAATACGTAATATAAAAGTAATATATAAAACTTGTAGTGGATGACACTTGATGTTGATACAGTTTTTTCAATTCCTACTATTAGTTCACCCTCTCCCTATATATAGAGAGACTTTTTTTAAAAATTGCCACTTAATATTGTAATTCTGTTTTATGTATATACATATTTATATTAATTGTAATTATTTAATGGAAAGTAACTAAAATTAAAAAAATGTTGATCTAAGTAGGAATCGAAATTGACTTAAAATTTTTTATATATATTACATATTTTTAATCATTATTTTTTATTGAAAATCAGTGATCTCTTCGCTCGTAAATGCTTCAACTTAATGCAATTTCAAATTTAAAGCTTTATGAATTATACCACATTAATGCTTATAAACACTGTTACCGCTTCGTTGGCGTGGTTTGTTAGAATCTTGCAACCCTACGCTGACTTGGCTTCATCGATAAACTTTATTGTAGCCTTGCTGACATGGGATCAGTTTTCAAAAACAGTTTGGTACTGAGTCGTTGCGGGGTCGGTGAACATCGATGAAATAAAAGGTTGGCTTTCGAGTTGTCGTTTGATTTTAAATAAGATACAGTCCACTTATTGAAAAATTGAAATGAACCAGCTTAAACCTATGGTAAATTCGTACCAAACACCAATAAAATGTCTTTATTAAAAAAATTATTTTGAGATTTCTAAGCTGTTCTATTGATTTAAAACTTCTGAAATTTAACAAAATTTCGACATATTTTGAGAATTTTTTTATCTGCTCCCATCTTTGTATAATCATATTCAAAGAAGTAATATCTTCAAGAACATCCAAAGGTAATAGAACAGATAAACTATTTTATTTAAGTTATTATATAGGAATATTTAATTCCTCATAAGTTTTGAGCTATTATTATTTAAATTTAAGGTTAAATATAAGTTTTTAATGTATAAAGTCTCTATTTTAAACTACAAACCAAATGAATTAATTTTCTTCCATTTAGAAAAGGCACTAATTTATTGCTATTTTTGCCAGTTTTATCAAATAATGGAATTGTTAAAAATTTCAGTAATGTTTCTTTTTTATTTAAATTAAAAAGGCTGAACTAATTGATGAATTAAATATGTAAAATGATTGTTGCATAAATATAATTCCGCATTATTCCATTTTCTTTCTCTTATTAGTGTCCGCCTGCAATACAAGTAACAAACACTGAAATCTTTTTTACACTAGTTAATGAATTCATTGAAAGAGGTGGCATTGGCATAAAAAAGAGGAAATATAAAAAGTAAAATAACGAGACAGTTGAAGGGCTGTCTCTGAGGACTAAGGATTTCTAGGGACTTCCTAGCATATTATAAACAATGGAAACGGAGATGGGGCAGAACTCCTCCAAATGAAGAATATTTTGAAAAATGATGTACTCTAAACTTTATGAAACAAAGGATTTCAAAAAGAAACAAAGAAAAAAAAAGGTAAACGATTCCAAATGAAATCAATACAAATCATATTATCTGAGTAACATAAGTGTCAGTTCATGAAATAGTATAAAGTTCTGCAGATCGACTTAATTTTTTTCTTATTTTCCGATTCATTCGATCGACTCATTCTTAATTTTTTCAGACCAAAAATATAAAAACTTTATTTACGTTAGAACCACTGCTAAAAATCAAATGATAAACCGATAAAAGGGCTTTCAAACAATTATGATATTTTCAGGTATTACTTTTTAAATTATTGCAGTTTTGCATTCTTGTTAATAAATTTTAACTTAGAAAAATAAATGCAATTAATTCGCAAAAGAGTCAAAATTATTTTCCCTTCTTTTCTCTTTTACCATGAAATAAAAAAAATACCCAAGGGCACCTCGAAATGAGGATGAGATGCTTCCGGCATGGTGGTTGAATCTCGCCACTCTGGAGGGTACACAAATAGGTGGGGGATCTGACTCCTCCCATCGATGACGGGGCGTACTTCCTACGGGGAGGGTTGTACCGTGGCCGGTGATGACCCTTAGGATTCCACCACAGTTCCCGCCAATATTGCTGTTTCGGCAGTCCGGTCATTCAGTTTTATGGTTTAAATCCGTGTGCCTTCGTGGCGTGTCGGAGAATCAGATAGCTGACTTACCATGAAATAAAATTCAAGAATGTAACAAATACATGTAAATTTCTATTTGTATGAATTAATTCACCAGCCTCGCTTTTAGTTGATTCAGAGGAAAAGAGAAGGGGAGGATAATGTCATAAAGAATACAATCAAATTGTATTTTGATGTAAAAATACGTAAGTGCATTTTTATTGGTTTAATTTGTTGGTTTGAACATATTTCTGTATCATGCAGTCGGAAGAGAAATGATTTAGAAAAATTGAATTATCGATTTTTTTTTCCTGCTTTTTAAAGAAAGAAAGTTTATTAATCTGAGAGGCAAAGTTGAAAAGATGAATCAATAGTCTCTTAAAAGAATATAAAACCAGCCATCAAGCATTAAGATTGCTTACTTACCTCGAGAGGAAAAAATATAAATTCTAAAAAATAAAATCTGATTCTGATAAAATTTTTGCGTACGCATTAAATCAAATGATAAATATGGTCCAGGTAGAAATATCGAATAAAAATTTCAGGTCAATATTTGAATTATTTTTCGAAAAATTCGATTATGTCGGAAAAAAAGTTTATAATTATTTTTAATTTGTTGAAACGGAAGTTGGGCGGTGGTATGTAGAATTTGGCATTTTCTTTCTAATGGTTTCCATATGAAAAAAAAAAAAATACTCTATTTCATCGTCAATGTAGGTGAGGAAAATGCGCTTAACCAAACAAATGAACTTTAAACTTATTTTTTTCACTTCATATAGGAGTTTTTTCTTCTTCTCCTAGAATTAGCATAGAAATATAAGCACTCTTTTACTGCAACTTCCCCTCTCTACCCATGAATTTTAATTTTTGGAAAAAATATTGCAGAAATCGCTTTAAAATTTATATTAAATATTCCCTTCATTATCAGACGCACTTGAAAGCAATTGCAAGAGTTTCGCACACAAAAAATATTTTCCAAAATTTACGTTTTATCCTCTTTAAATTATTTCTGACCGGATTAAGTTATCTTAACGTTCGACGTCTAATTTTACCTATATATTTCAATATATCTAAATTTTAGTTTAAAGTTTTCAACTCAAATTAATATTTTTTATTAAAAAAATCAGAGAAAATTTAAATTCCTTTTTTCTATTGCCGTGTTTTGGTAGGCACATTTTTAATGGTCTTACATGCAAACAGACGGCTCAATAATACTGAGCTAGTCTTTTCTTGAAAAGATTTGCCAACGTATTTTCTCATGCGAATTTTATTCATGAATTAAAAACCTTCCTACCGATTCGTTAAATATCCAGTCAAATTTCTTTGTAAAACAAAGAATTTTCTTTAAGTTTTTTTTTGACAATAATGAAAGTATGAAATTTTTTTATTTTAATATGTACTGATTTATAAAATAACTGAAGGCATTGCTACAGGGCTTTTCAAATAATAGTACCTGTATTACCAAAAGCTCAATTTTTACTTTCTCGTATATGTAGTTTTCGAGAGAGTATAATAATTGTCAAAAAATTCGAACTCGAGATGTTGAGAAATCTCTACGTTTTAAACTTCCCTGAATTCGAAAATTACATTTTTAGAAAATGTCCGCCTGTCTATCTGTGACAAGGATAGCACAAAAAAGCTTTAATCTAGATGGATGAAATTTAGTATAAGATCTTTATACAAAATTTGTAGATTTTTAGGAAATTTTGAGCAAAATCCGCTTAGAGGATGGCTGTTTGTCGGCTATTCGAATATAATTTAATACAATTTCGAAACGAAGAGAGCTATGTAGACAAAATTAGATACACAGAATTAACATTCACACACAAATAACACAGAATAATATTATTAGACTGTAGCCTAGACACCTTTCAAATTTTAAGCCAAATCCAACAACAGATTTACCGTCTGTCGGTCAGTACTTTCAGGAACATGTAAATGCGATAACTCAATGGCTTAGATATATTAAATTTGGTATTGGATTTTGTGATTATAAATGTAGCCCTATGCCAAAATTTTGTTTTAATCAGTTTTGAAAACCCTGCCTAAAACAAAATTCGATTTTCAAAGCTATCAACCACATGCAAGGTATTAATCACCAAAACACTCGCCAAGGATAACACGATAAATTCCATAAAAATCCTAAATTCACGTCAAAGGTTAATATTTCGTAACTATTATACGCCAATACCATGCAAGGGGTTCTCTGGATTAACACCTTTATTAGAGAGTATGCGATAAAGTTTGTGGAAGATCACTTTGACTGGTTGATGGTATAATTTTAATACAAAAGATTTAAATGGATATTAAAAATCAATGTAAAATGGAGCCTTTTCGTAATATTTTGTTTTAATAAACCTTTTATATAAGGTCAGTAAGGGTAATTGCGAACAAAGTGTAATTGCGAACAGTGCTTACAATAAACAGAATGAAGTCTTAATGGGCTGCGAAACATATGTTTTCCTTAAGGCATTCTAGAGAAAGACGATAAATATTTTAGTGCTTATTTCAGTGAAATTTTCTAATTTTTTTTCTTTAGATGCAATGGTAATAAAAAAAGTGAAAATAAAACTTAAGTATCATTATTTGTTCCCTGCATCGGTTGTTTGCAAGATAAATAGCTACCCTACATGTACAACATATTATACGGCATCTCCACGTTAATCCTCGATATTCTGAACACTGGCCAATATTATGAAAATATCGGAATAATGTTGATGGGTATTTTGTTCTTATAGGTAAGTTGTGCATTTCCTGGACCTATAAGATAAAATGGTTAGAAGTAAGATTTACTTTTCATTTTTAGATTTCAACTGCTCCTGATAATTTTCCTAGTGGGGTCATTAGGAGTAAGTTTTTATAAAAATGAAAGCCTATAAATTTCACGCATTTCGAATAATGTCTAATATGAAAGAAAATGAATTAACTTTACGAACACGGTAGTATCATGTTTCGCAAAAAATCTTTATTAAATATTTTATTGCTGTATTAACAATTGATTTTTTCAAAGAATACTGCCACTTGTTCTACATATTGTTATAGAAAATTATCCAAAAACCGTTCGTGGACTGTATGGTGAAAAATGTTCAGCATTCTTACTAACCAATAACAAAGCATTGTGGCAAATTGAAATGAGCGAGAATAGAACCTTGGACCTTGTGGTTCGCAGCCCAGTAAGATGACCACAATACAAAAGAATTGCTCGTGCAGCGTAGTTGTTAACTGACTTATAAGCTTTTCAATACAGACTCTCCCTCCAGAGAGTCGGAGGTGAGACAAACGATATGGACGTTGAGTGGTGATGTATTAGCTGTTGTCTAATGCGCCTGTACCCATTTGAGTAGCGCACCAAGCGTTATGGCGAGCGGTTGCTGATGTGCTAAGTCAAGTAAGTCTGACGACTTTGGGTTGCTGCGGGTAGATGGAGCCGTAACAGTTGTACGAAGGTTCATCGTCCGAATTCACCAATATGGCGAATTGGGATGTGCGAGGAGAGAACTTGGGACCTTGTGGTTCACAGCCCAGTAACTTGACCACAATACAAAAGCAATTGCTCTTGCAGCGTAGCTGTTAACTGGCTTATAAGCTTTTCACTACAGCATTATTCTACATAAAAAATATAAGTACGTAGGTAATAATAAAACACGGCTGAAGTATATACTTGAAAAATGCATGCAGTGAACAGCAACATACAAGTAGAGAATCGGTAATAAACCAATCGTAACAATACAAAGTGCTCAAATAGAACTCGCAGGATATAGAATTCGCTGAAGTACTGATGTTTCTTGATTCATCAGCTATTTTTACCTTTTCTCGACATTTTATAGACTCCATGGCAGTCTTGTATATTCCAGAAGGAATATGCAAAATTGGAGAATGGAATGGAGTGGGTATATATATATCACTACATTTCTAAAAAATATATCGCCAAAATTCTAGCAGTTTCCAGAAATTTTGTTTCTGTCACCTAGGCCAGAGGTCATTAACTCAGCTTCAGAGATATCTGAAAAATTATCTTCTTTATCAGGAGACTTACTGCTCTAGGAAGCAATATCACGAATTCGTAAAAAAATATATTTTTCAATTCTGAAACTGCCTATTAATAATAATTTAATATTGATTGAGAGAATAAGAGGAGAATAAGAATAGAATATAGAGGAGTATAGAGGAGAATAAGAAAACTGACATCAGAGAAAAAAGAAACGTGATCTTAAAACAGAAAACTAAAGATTTTTTGACTCATTAAAAAAAAAAAAAACGTGGATTGTGGAGATGAAGAAATGACATCTCGAATTCTAGAATTATTCATGGTTATTTTTCAATAGGTATGTATATTTTGGTGCTGAAGGATTGATGAAGGTCAACTGAAAGTGACAGGTTTGAAGAGCACGAATTTGACTGTGATTAATGACAGTTCACGATTTTTTGGGAGTAGACAGTAAAATAAATTCTGAAGCAATAAGCAGTAGTTTCTTATCAATACAAATATATTTCTTTCAAAACAGTTTGTTACTATGATCAGACATCAAATAATACATATATAAGTTAATTATGGACGCTTCTGTATCTAAAACTGGTTACTTAATAAATCAATTTCGGAAAAGAGCCTCATTTCCTGAATATGATTATGATTCACCTAAATTAAGAGTGTTGCTTTACAACGGGACGTTAATATAACTAAACTAAACACCTAAATTAAGACTTATTTTCCTTTTTATATAAAAAAAACATTTTAAATCGAAGAAAATGCCGACTTTTTAAAAATTCGTCCCGAATTATTTTAAGTGATCCTATACATTCTGATTTAAATTCCCCTTGCCCCCTTTAACCGACGCTTAAGGGACGGCGGCCACATCTAGTAATGTCTCTGGGTAAATATGTTTTAGAAAATTAGAAAAAGAAAGTTAAGATTCTTTCACTTTTGGACACTGTGCTAGATAATCTCTCATTAATGAGTTTCAAATATAACCTATGCAGATTTCATTTTAAAAGAAGAGATAAGTATAATTCCAAGAAAGCGACTGCATTTTTAATGCATTTCATCACTGTGAAAATAGATTTCTACGCATGGAATCAATTAAAATAGGTGTAGGTACAATTGAAACTTGAAAAAAAAATTGCCTCACAAACAGCAATAGATTACAATGAAACAGGCTCATTTATGCATTAATCATTGTCTACAATGAATTTTAATATATACTAAAATGCATTATTTACCATTTACTGCCATATATAGTATATTTATATTTTGTGATAATGTAAAAGTTCCAATAATATAATTTGAAATTTTTATTTTTGGCAATAAAAACTGCATTTAGGATGCACTGTTGCTTTTATCATAATGCACTTGCTTGTGTTTTATTTATGTGGTACAAAAATGTTAAACCTTTGTAGTAAAAAGGGGTTGAATAAAATTAAACCGAACAATAGGGATTTCACTTTTAGAATGGAAGTAATCTATTTGAAAACCAACTCAACAACTTAAAATAATAAAAATGCATTTTTCAAATATAATTATAAAACATTACTAAATATAGCAGTGGAGATTATTATTATTATTTTTTTTTTTGCAAATAAAAATGTTATTCCATAAAGTGATAGAAAAAAAATGACAATAAAAATTCTATTTTTTCTGCATTTTGAAATTTTTGCTGACAGCAGATTGGGACTACAATGCAGTGCCAAATTGAAAGACAAAGCATTTATTAACTTGGTGACAAACTGTTGCAAAAATTAAGAACTTTTAAGCAAAAATTAAGAACTTAGCTCAGAAAATTACGCAATTTTGTTTAAGTATGCATACGTAAACTGCGTATTCTCTAAACATAGTATTTTTTTACCTATTTTATAATAATGCATAGTTTTTATTGAAAAAAAATTATTAAAAATTAATTTTAAATGTTTTTTTTAAATTTTAATATTTATTTCTGTATTTGCACATTTTCTATTGTAAAATTATGTATTTTTGGATTTGACAAAAGCATAGAAATGATCACAAAAATGAAAAAAGAAATATTAATACTAAAAAAATTAAGTCAACTTTTATAATATTAACAATAAAGATCTGAGAGCTTTTTCAATAATTCATAAAATTGAATAGATTTTAGATAGATACAACAATTCTGAAAATGTCGATAGTGATGTAGACGCTCAGCATGACCACAAATGTTTTATTTGATTTTTATATAAGCAACAATTAAGATCTAACATGGCTGGGATGGAAAAAGTAAATTTCTCCATGCACTGACTCATTCTATTAAGTAATTTTATTTGCAATCTTATAAAGCTGAGAATTAAAGAATTCCTATGGTTACCATCATACGACTGGCAAAACTGCTATGAAATTGATGATAGAACAATGCCATGTTCTAAATAAGTTTTTAAAATCATTTTTAATAGAAATAAT
Source organism: Argiope aurantia (assembly GCA_026543865.1). Classification (NCBI taxonomy): domain Eukaryota; kingdom Metazoa; phylum Arthropoda; class Arachnida; order Araneae; family Araneidae; genus Argiope; species Argiope aurantia. The sequence continues at coordinate 2,611,068 of JAPMOR010052242.1, read as the reverse complement.
AGCAGCGTTCACAAATGATCAGACTAAAAAGGAACTGTCTTATAGCTTCTTATTTCTAAAGTGTAATAAAAGTCTTCTTTGATCGTTTAGCGTTCTTAAAATTTACGGAAAACCTGCTTTTTAACCTACAAGGAAAAAAATTCTTACACAAAAAAAATTACAGAGGAAATGTTATTATATATATATAATGAAGAAATGAAAATGATTTAACAAGTCCTAGTTTTCATAAATAAGGGAAACAAATTTATAAAGTCAAATAAAAAAAAAAGGCTCTGTAGTTAGAAGAAAATCGGAAATAAATCAGTCCAGAGCGTCTCCCTAAAACTTTCTCGCATATTGAAAGGAAATGCTTTGTGTGGCATTGGCATACAATAGCTACAGAATATTAAAACTAAGCGTGAATTAAATATTTTTACTAATTCTATCGTGTGATAGTTGGCAAGTGTTTTGGGATTAATCTCTGGCATACGGTTGAAAATATCCGAAAAGCGAATTTGGGTTTTAGACGCATTCTTCCCAAATGATTGAAAACAAAAATTTGACTGAAATCTACATTTATAGTCATAAAATTGCATACCAAATTTCATATATTTCAATCACTACAATTTTGAGCTATTGCGTTTACATATTTGTGAAAGTACAGTACATGCGGTGAGTCCCTTGTTGGATTTGGCACAAAATTTGACATATCTTTATACAATAGATTTAAAATCTGTGTGTCAAATTTTAACTATCTCGCTCTCTTTGTTTTGTAGTTATCATGCTAACTTATATTCGAACAATCGGACAGACAAACAGATTTCCTTTAAACGAATGTTGCTGAAAATTTGAAATCTACAAGTTTGGTGTGATGACTTATAAAAAATATCTTTGTTATTGTTATCTATGTTATCTTTGTCATAGACAGACATTTTACGTAAATGTGTTTTCGAATTCAAAGAGTTATGAAACGTGGAGATTTATTAAAATCTCGAGTTCAAATTTTTTGATGATTGCACTATTTTCTCTAAATTTTGGATGCGAGTAAATAAAAATGCCAACTGAAGCATTTTTTAAAAAGTCTTTCTTGAAGCCAGCGCGTTACAATATAACGCATTGCTTCAAAATTTAACAAAATTGATCAAATCAAGAATTTTATTCAATGAACATGCATTAACATTTTTTAAGTTCAAATAAAAGCAAAGAAAGCATTTTTTTTCTTTTACTACAATTTTAACAGCTGCAGAATAATGCGATTCGAAGAAGCAATATCATTTTGAATTTCATTATAATAAAAATCTTTGTTATAAACTGTATCCAAAACTAATTCCTCAGAAATTTTTTTCAAAAAATTACATTCAACCAAACAAAATCTTCATTATTCAAAAGCTATCTTTTTTAACCTATAAAACGGTGTTAAAATAATTTTTATGCGATTATATGCTTTGGTTTTATGATGAAAACACATTACAATTCTATTTTTTAATGAAACTTCGAATTAAAAGTTTGAGAAATTCGTTCTTAGTGTGCCTCTAATCCCAAAAATTAACTTTTCAAATTCCATGCTCCTACTTTCAATGGCCTTATACTGGGCAATGCTCAGGAAAATTTCTACGAGTCATAAAAAGAAAAAAAAATCATTATAAAATAATAAAACCTAAATCCTGAAAAAAAAATTGTATCAAACTTTTTTTTTATTTCTTTAAAATTATTAAAGTACCAGATCCAGAAAGTTTCTTTTTTTCCCCCTTAATCAAAACAAAGTTGGTAAGATTAGTTCATCAAATAAAAATATTCAATGGATATTCAAAATATATCGCGAAAGATATCACGATCATTGAAAATTTAAGGCTTCAAGTTAAAATTTCATCATACTAGATTTTACGCGATTGACTAACGTAATTACATACTGCAATTAATTACAATTCTATATAGTACAGTTGAATAAATGTAGTAGGTTTTTCAAGTGATTGCTCAAAAACGACATATTAATGTGAATGATGATCGAATATATTAATTAGTGTTTTTAAAGCGGCTTTTTCCATGTTCGATATATCGTTTTGGCGTCTCAAATTCATTCTACTTTTTCATATTTTTCGTTTATCGGACCATATCGCACATTCTTTAAGTATATATTTAAACTTTTATATGATATTAACAGGAATAACATCTAACAATAAAGATTGAAGAATTCTACATCTAAAAAAATAAAAATTGGAATGTTTTTCGATTTGCAATAAGTATAACATAGTACGCATTTCCTACTTCATCTTCCAAATAACTATTCCAGTAGTATTTTAATAAACGGCAATGCACATTGTTGAAGAAAAAGGAAGTAAGAAAAAAAAATTTAAAAAAAAAGGAAAGGCAAAAGAAAAAGTATCATTAAGCTTTATCTCAATATGTGCTGGAACCCTTGGAATATTTCTTCGAATACTTCCCTTTTGTTGGTTTACTTTTTTGATACATCCAGTAAACAAGCCTCTATGACCATGATTTTGAATTATCATATTCAACCTATGGGGAATCAAACCAAAACAAAAAATTTTCTTCATCTTCACAAGAAAATTGAACACTTTTTAAGAACCTCATCTGAAAAGTAAGCACTTTTAAGGTGCTTAAAAATGGTTTTCAAATTTAAGCACTTTTCATGATGTTACAGACTCTGATTAATATATAAAATACCTATACACACCAAATAAAAATTTAAATAAAAAAAATCCAAGTAGCTCACAAATTTTTATTTTTAAAAAACTATTAACAAGTTTATATTATTGCACAAACTTTGAGAAACACTTTTTAAAGTCTTGCAAAAATTAACAAGGGATAACAACATGCACAATTTTAACATTTGTTAAAGCACAGTGAATATGTTCTCCATATAATGGCACATTTCCTTTATGACAATGAGCAATGAAAAAGAAATAATTTAATACTATATTATTGTAGATACTTTCATAAAGTATTATGAATTCCAAACTAATGTTCTTACATTAATTGAAAACTTTGTAACATACTTTTTATTTGTAAAAAAATACTTAGTCATAAAGAGTTTCAAAAATATTTTTAAAAAGTGCATAAAATAAATATAAGAATTTCTTTTTATCATTCTTAAAACTTCATATTCATAATTGTCATTGCAAACAAAATATATGATTCTACAATATTATTTTTATAATACAGAAAATCTTTATGACTTCACTGTTTTATGCAAATGAGTGAGAAAAGTACAGAAAATCTATATAAAGTTAATAATAATACATTACAAGTAAAGCCTAAAATAAAATTTCTATTCAGTTTTATATATATATATATATATATATAGTCCAAATAAACAAAAAGCTATATTCTAATTTGGAAGTATGGAATGATTCATTAGCATTTTATTAAGAATTTATATAAGTAGTAAGATAAAAATTCATTCCAATTACTCTAGAGCAATGTAAGAAACAATTTACACATTCAGTTAAAACAGTTGCCAAGCAATGCTCCAGATTAATCAGTTAAAAGCTATGAGGGCATAGCTTTTTGATAAGCTTCAATGGGATGAAATAGAAGAACAATTCTGAAAAATAAATAAGTAAAATTACATAAATAATTTAAGACAAAAATAACTATAAATATATAAACACTATTAGACCTGTCATCCCCCAAAAGTCAATAATGGTTTAATGCAGCAGATATGTTTTTTAAATTAACTATAATAAAAATCAGAACTATATTTTCTGAGATTTTTATATTAATTCTAAGAACAGATAAAAATTTCTTACATTTTACACAATTAACTATTTATAATTTTCAATAAAAATATTAACTTGCATAATAGATATTATCAGTTTAATTTAATATTTTCTCAAACTTAAATTTTCTAATATGCTTTTTCCATAAAATTTTTTATTACTTTTTAATTCGATGAGGCACAAATTTTATTAAAAAAAAATCTTGTGATTTATACTGCTCTCCAACAATTTCTTAATGAGTTTACTTGAAGTTCCTCTATAAGAAACTAATTAATTCTCCAAATGGCTGAAATAACTTTTTCTGCATCAAAGGAAATAATTAATATCCATTCAACACATTTATTAATATTTTCTAGGTTAATAAATTCATTTTTCAAGGTTCTGATTATTTACCAAACAAGACAGTTTGTTTACTTAAGGTCAATCATGGATTTTAATTTTTCCCATTTCAAATAACAGCTCACATTATATGCAAAATTTGAGGCATATGGAGAGATTATTATATGACACACTGGTAATTGTATTATATAATGATTAGAATAGGTAGAAGGTTTTTAAAATAGTACAAGTTAATATCTATCAAAATATGAAATGTAAAAAGACTTTTCTGTAGGAATCATTAAGAACAAACTATGACTAAAATATCCTATAGAAATTTTCCTCACACAATATTTCTCATTTTATAATACTTGTAACCATAATAACCTTAATGTGGCCAAAATCTATAGAGAATACTAAAGCAGTTTCAATAATATACAAAATCATATTTATGCTCATGTTTAATGTCAAATACTGAGATAATTATATTATCTCAGTATTTGTCAATCTCTCCTTCAATTAAGTTGTTCTCATATTTCTATACCTCCAAATGCTCATTTGTTATCTATTATTATAATGCTGTACGAGTGACCTTTTATAAGTATATACTTTTATAAGATCTGCTGTAAGAGTGATACTTTATTTAAGCTTTATTTGTTGATTAAAAAAATATATTTCACTTGTAAACAATATGGTCTATACTAGTTAAGAAGCAGATTTCATCATATTTTTAGCTTACATACTGTTCAAAAGATGATTACCTATCATATTAGGTTTATATTTCATAGCATTTTTCAAATTATTTTTGAAAATATAAATTTTGTTTATGGTTTATTAATATGATTTCAAATTATAGTGAAAAATATGCATCAATTCAATACATCTTTTTTCAAACTACTTAAATCTATTTTTTCTTCCCAATTTGTATACTTATAGCTACAGTTATAAAATACACATAAATTTAAAACAATGAGACTATATTATTATATTAAAGATAAAAAAAGTCTAGTTACTTTTCACTTTTTATGCCTAAAGATTCAGTAATAAATGGATATAATTTTGTGGCATAATTTGGATTTCTCTCCTTATCAAAAACTCCTATTGACCACAAATTCAACCAACATGCTGGCTCTGATGTTCCTCCATAAGCCATTCTTTGACCAGGAATAACATTAATAAGAATTCTCTAAAATACAGAGATGGGTTATCAATAAATTAAAAGTATTAATTTTGAGTGAACAAATGAATTATTTCATAACAATATATCTACACAAAAATTTTGCATTACTTTTTTCCATTAATTAAATTTATACAAATGATTAATTATTTATATTTTTGGAAGATAATTCAACAAAAAGTAATAAAACTCTACTAAAAACTTTAAATTTTATTTCATCTATTCGAAATTAAACGATGTAAATTAAGTTTATAAATGAATGTTAAAATAGTAGAGGTTACAAAAAGTTAGATTCTTTTTTATAAACTAAACCCCTAAAAAACTGAAAATACGATGAATTTCTTTCAACTATTTTACTAATTACGCTATTCAAATATTGTGCTACCTCTAAAGGTTTTGAAAGTATCTCGGCTAAAATTTTTGATAAGTTCACTTCGAAATTTTCAGGCACATCTTTATCAGGAACATTCGTATAAAATACACCGATAGGCATTCTAGAAAAGAAAAAAAAAAAATCATTAAGTTAAATTACATTTTTCTCCGATTTATTAAAAAAAAATAAACAGAAAAGTAATGATGCAATATATATATATATATTATTATTATTATGAAAAGAAAAACACTACACAAATAGATATGTACCTTTCTTTTAAATGCCGCAACCTTTCAATTTATAATGTAAATATTTAATAAAATTAATTTCCGATTCTCACAGCATGACTTTCAAACTTTGACCTGTTTTGATTAAACGCAGCAGACGATAAAGGCAATGTTGCCAGTTTAGTTTAGATTCTTTTTTTTAGCTTCATCATTTTTAAATCAAGCAATGATTTCAATCTTATATTTCAAAATTTCAATAGAAAGACAACGAGTCACTAAATAGAATTTTTCAATATTGGAAACTCTGAACCAATACATAATTGTAAAAGAAAAATGATTTTAAATACAACATTTATTTACAGTAAACAGTTTAAAATTTGAAGAAAAAAGTTATGAAATGAAAACAGTTTCCCTTCTGAAAATAAAATTTCTATAAAAGAAAATAATTTAAAGAAAATAAAAGAAAGAAGTTACTTATCCTGATAAATAATGAAACTTCTTTTAATGCATTAAAATGGCAACGTCTATCTTTTGTTATTAATTTACAGTGTACCGACGTGCACAATTGAAAACACGAGGTAAAGTTTGATAGTAAACTCAGTCAAAATGACTAAAAAAGCAAAAGTTGGAAAGCAGCGAAAGGATAAATTCTACAAATTAGCTAAAGAAACTGGTAAATAGTTTTTTTTTTATTTTACAACTAAAAATTAAGTTTGTAATGCAACTAAAACTGAATAGCATATTTGAATTAAAATAATATTTTTACAAAATAAGAAAAAAAAAAGTAAAGTTGCTTAAAATAATAATAAGAAAGTTGCATATTGGAAAACAAAGACTAATTCACTAACATGATTCATTGGCTATATTAATAGGCAGTGATTTATGGAATTATAATTTTACATAGTGATGATGAAAAAGAGTAGTGTAGATGTAGTTTTCTGCATACTATTCTTAAATTCAAATAATATTTTTGATTCATTAAGATATCTTCAAGAAGAAATTGTAAAAAGCGCAAATAATGGTATATCTGGTGTTTTCAATATTCTCTTACTTTTTTAAAGAAGAAAGAAGTTTTTACATTGTTAACTTTGCAGTAAATTCGTTAATGCAAGTACTCAATCATGAAATGGAAGGAATGCATTGTGACCATTTGAATCAGTATTTTATTAGTGCAAGATATTATAGGCTATTTCCCAGATTGTTGTTCAATGTTCTGAATATCTTATAGTATTAAGAAGATATAATAATATTGCTCTATTTTGTGCTAACATGGTAAATGTATTTTTAACATAATATTTATAGCTCCTATTTAATCTTCATCTAAAAAAAAGAACTATAAATATATATTAAAGATCGGTACTCGTGAATTTTTGATTTTTCTAAAGATTTGGAAAAGATAACTTTTGTAGTATTTTGTAGTACCTTTCATCCATGATAATTAATAACTTTAATATATATTCTATGTGAAAAGAATTGGAAAGTCATATTTGGTAAATTATGGTTTATGTTTTGATCCTATTGATGTAAATTTCTTTTTTATGTTATTTGATTATTTTCTTTTATATGGTTAAAATTTATTTGCCATTAATAAAAATATTTTTAAAAAAAAAGCAACAACTGAGTTTAATGTTTTTTGGAGTATGAAAAAGGCACATGTACTAAAATAATTGTTTTGAAAGATATTGTAATCTTAAAAGTGGTTGTTTCTTTCTTTTTAATTGCTTCGGTTAGAAAAAACATACTGTTCCATCTTTTTAAAAATGCTTAGAAGAAAATCTCTAAATGGGGTTCAAAAAGGCAAAATTGTCACATACAAAAATGATGACTGAAGTTTGAGCAAGATTGCATATAAGTTACTTACCAGTTCAAATACTTGTTCTTACTTCATAAGAAACACTATGCGATTAAAGAAAAATCATATCAGAACTAAGAAAATTGGATGGAAGTATTGCCAAATCTTAATGCTGGTATCACACACATTTTAAAAGAACTGTGTGTAATATGTAAAAAGCTAAAAAAAGATTGTATTCAGAAAGAAGCATTTTTTAAAAGGACTGCTTTTAACCTACTGAATACTTATTCCAGTAGGTTAAAAGCCACATGACCTGGAGTTCATAATGGACCTCCGTTATATTTTCTAATGAGAAAAATTTTAATATAAATGACTCAGATAGTCATTGTCTCAGTGATGAAAATAATACATATTCTATCCAGCGGATGGGGGGGGGGGGAGAGATATTTAAGGAAGGTATGGAGGAAGAACTAATTTAATATTTCTGAGTGGCAGGTAGAAACACAATCTTGTGCCCTTTCCCCTTTTTTTTAATTAGTGTATATATTTATATGTAAACTTCTGTTTTTCTTTTAAAATTTCAATGTCAAGTTGAAATTGAGGGTAATTTGAAGCAAAGCATTCAAAGAGCAAGTACATCATAAATACTGACTTTGTTAATTATTAAGATAAAAATTGGATTGCTTTTTAAATTTATAATTCATGCATTCTTAGAATTTTAGAAGATAAATTAAAAATGCAATTTGTTACTTAAAAAATTTCTGTTTCAAACATTATAATACAATATTTTAAGATTTGAGTAATAAGTTGTAAAAGAATCATTAAGTTAAAAAAAAATATTTAATTGAAAATTGGAGCTTAGTGAATGCAGTACAGTTTTTGAACGATAGAATTTCCAACAAATAATTTAATAATGTTGTCTGTATTTGATTAATATAAAATTTGTATGTATGGTTGATAATGAAAAATATTTTTATCTTTGAACTATTTTCTTTTAGGTTATAGATCAAGAGCCTCATTCAAGTTGCTTCAACTAAATAGAAAATTTGAGTTCTTACCAAAATCTAGAGTTTTGATAGATTTATGTGCTGCACCAGGAGGATGGCTTCAAGTTGCGCAGCAAGCCATGCCTGTTTCCAGTGTTATCATTGGTAAGAGTTTTTAAAATTTATAATTAATGATAATTTAAAATAAAATGTTTAACTTCTCTCTATGCTGTCATTTATATTAATTATTTGGTTATTTCACTTGATTTCTTTTTAATGTTTATGTAGACATTTTAACTTATTCAGTGTTATAAAATGACTGCTATTTTCATCAGATGACAGAAGTGACTAGTGTCCTATTTTGCTTTGTATCAAAATTAGAAACTTCCAAATATAGACCTGATATGATTACAAAATAGGATATTTATATTAAATTTAATAGTTAATCATTATAAATTGAATAACTATGCTGCTTGAGACATATGATTTGATATATTTTTGTTTTTTGAATGAACAATAGAATACAGTGACTGCAATTTTGAATGAAAGTTTTAGTCTTTCAATATATGATATTAGAATGAACCTGAGATTGATATGACCCAAACTTTATTGACATTTGATGGCAACCTAAAATAATTTAAAAAGATTTTATAAAACATGATCGTTCTTAAGTATCCAAAATACTTCCTATAACTTTATCAAATATACTGTGTGCCTTGAAAAATTGTGTAAAATGAGAACAAATTATTTTAAATGGTATACCATTAGAGATGTTAGATATCAAATCTGGAATAAGGCAAGGATGCATCATGTCTGGAATACTTTTTATAAATCTTATAGATTGAATAATGAGATAAACATTAAGGCATCAAGAAATAAAGGTTATTAGGATTAATTAAAGAAATTAGGATTTTATTTCTACTCTAAAAAAGATTTTGTTGATGATATTATTTGTCTTGAATTATTACTAACATGAATAAAAAGACAAAGAGGCTGAAGAATATTGCCAAACAGGTAGGCTTGAAAGTAAATGAAAATGAAATAAAGTGGTAAAAATAATAAGTAAAAGTATTTATTCACTTTTAATAGATCAAAATAAAATGGGAGAAAAGCTATTAACTCAAATTGCATATATTTAATTCTACAGTATTAGCAGTCCTGCTTTTTGCTATTGAAACTTGGAAACTTACTCAGTCACAAGGACAGCCTTTCAAACTATTATGTCGTAGAATTTTTTTAAAAAAAATATTTTGACCAAACAAGATTTTAAATATTGAATTGTAAATAAAACTTCTCTCCAACCTGTTTCTGCCAAAATTAAAAAACTGTGCACGAATTGGACATATATTTAGAATACCACCAAATAATAATACAAGAATTATGCTGATATAGGGATTGAATGGAAGAAGACCCACAACATGGTGCCATATGATTATAGAGGAAAGAAACTCTTTTGGATGGTCTAGTTGGGCTTATTCTTGGAAGGAAGTGTTAGTCCAAATTAAATAGCTTGCAACTGTTATAGCCTCATGCATTAGCATGGTGTAAAAAAAAAAAAATGAATGATCATATTATTATAAATTGAATTAAAGTTCTAGTTTAATTAGAGCCGATTTATCAATGTCAATGTCTTATTATTTAATGTATATGTGCCTTGAATTAAAAACAAATAAATTGGAGGTATATTGTTATTGTTTTGAAAAGTTATTTACATTATGGTAATATTTTAACAATTGAATAAAAAAATTGTGTGTTTATAGTTGAATTTCTATAATATGATGATGTTATCATGTTTTATCATTATAGTAATACATAATCATAGCTCTTGTATATTTTATAATTTAGGAGTGGATTTAGTTCCTATCAAGGCAATACCGAATGTTATCACTTTGCAAGAAGATATCACAACAGACAAATGTCGACAGGTAAGACATTTTTTTATTAGAAAGTAATTGAGTGTGATTTTTTATAACTTTTAAGAAAATTAAGTTTTGTTTTAATGAAGATTTAACCTAATTTATTTTATTTTAGTCTCTAAAAAGGCAATTGAAAACCTGGAAAGCAGACGTAGTGCTTCATGATGGAGCTCCTAATGTTGGTAAAAATTGGATACAGGATGCTTTTACACAGAGTATGTATCTTGCTGGAGTGTTTTAGGTGTTTATTAGAAGAAGAAGAAATTATCTCAGTAATCGAAATAAATCATATCAAATTACCTCAATAATTTTTTTTTTTATAGATGGTTTGACTCTTAGTGCACTGAAATTAGCCACAGAAATGCTTGTGAAGGGTGGATGGTTTGTTACTAAAGTATTCCGTTCAAAAGATTACTTGTCACTCGTATGGATATTTAAAAAATTATTTAAACATGCAAGTATATTTTTGAAATAAAATATTTATATTTTTTTGTAATGAATATTTATTTAAAATAAATTTTAAGTTTTGCAGTATAGATTATACATTATCATTCAACAAATAGATTATAGAAATAAATTATTTTTCAGCTACAAATTTTTATTGTGTAATATGAATGAAAGAAATGTCAAAGATGCTTCTGCTTTCATTTCACTGTCATTTTCAGTGTTTATATCTTAACAATGAATATAACATTCTTCTAACTGCATTAATTTAATTTTTTTACTGTTATTTGTGTTTTTACTTTCTTGTATACAAAGTGTGTACAAAGTACTTGTAAAAAAGCTTTATTATTGTCAAAAAATTTGAATTTGAGATTGTTTCCATGTTCTCCATGTTTCAAGCTTCCATAAGTTCCAAAAAACTCATATTTGGCATTTTGCCTATCTATCTGTGTATACTAAAAAATGCTTTGAGCTTGTCTGATGAAATCTTGTATATGGACTCATGACCAGCTTTGTAGATTTCTATTAAATTTTGAACAAACTCCATTCTCAGGATTTCTGTTTGAATATAGTTGAGCTCAATAACTTCAAAACACTGCAAACTAGGTTGACAAAATTTGGTCCACAGATTTTAGCATCTTAAATATAAATATTCATCAAATATTGAACCATTTCTCTGAAACAGTCAGTCTGTACTTTCATGTACATGTAAACACACTTGCGAAAGGAATGACTTAAAACAATGAAATATAGTAAGCTATTTTATGACTTCAACTGTAGTTTTCCAAGTCAAATTTTGATTCAGTTGGCAAAATGGCACTCAAAATACATATTTTGCACTATAGATTCAGTAAAAATATTAAATCCATGCCATGGATCTGTACTTCGTAATTATGTTTGTTAACGCTATGCTAGTCATTTGCAACCATTATCTAAGATCCATAATTTTATACAAAAGTAGGAGACAGAATCTTAATTCAAGAATATATCAGAAACTTTTTGAGAGATTACTCCTGCTGTTTTCTGAATCATAGAGATGGAAATTTAATGTTGAGGCTCATGTGATAATAAATAAAATCAAATTTCTTAATCTTTTTGTGTCCATTATTTTTAAGGGTTCTGTTGGTTTAAAAAATAATCATATATGTACCATTTAGACCTACTGAATTTTTCGATTTCTAATACTTTCTGAAAAAGTTCTGTTTATAACAAGATTCTGGCTTGCATTTTATAAAATTAAGCTCAAAATAAAAATAAACAAAACTACTAAAAAGATTATTTAAGAGCACATGTCAATAACCTTTCTTAAGAAGACTTTGTTTTTATTTTGTCTACTATATTTGAATGCTTATCAAGTTTTTCAATTGTTGATTTTTTTTTTCCTTTGCATACTGTAGGTGCATGTTACTAAACCTCAAGCTTCTCGAAACGAATCAGCTGAGATATTCGTTGTGTGCCAAGGATTTCTTGCACCTGAGCGATTAGATCCCCGATTTTTAGATCCTGGACATTTGTTTAAAGATGTTCAATCTAAAGAAGAAACAAAGTCCAAAATTCTTGAACTTACTCATAAAAAGCCGAAAGCTGAAGGTTATGAAGATGATGTACCCATGTATAGAACTCTTAATGCAACTGATTTCATATTTTGTGAAAACCATTTAGAGAGACTTAGCAAATGCAATGAGGTATGTTAAGTTAAAGTAAAACATTGTCTTGATTAATTGTGATGCTCATTCTAATGATGGACTACATATCTTTATTGTAAACATATGAAAAATAAGATATCTTATATTTAATTACTCAAAAAAATTAATATTGTTTGTTTGTTTAGACTAATATTTTTAAGCTGGAATATTTTGTTATTGTATTTTTATATTTTTAATCTAGGTGCAGATATATATATTAGATTTTGATCATTGAAATGTCATTTTTGTTGTATATGAAATTATTTACATTAATAATTTTCTCATGTGATATATATTTAACAAAAGTGAAAAAGGGGGGGGGGTAGGGGAGTAGTTAGTTAATGGATATAATGAAATGATTCCAAATAATTTAAATTTGTATTTTTAGAAAAAATTTTGATTTTATAAGTATTTTGCATATTTTTTTTCTGATTATTCACAATTTTTCTGTATTTCCATATGGAATTTATTTACTTTTATAATGTTAACAAAGCTTTGAAATCCTTTTCGAATGACCTTTTCTTAATCAGATTATTTGATGCTGCCAGCGGTATGTTTTGTTTAATCATTATTTCAAAGAGATTTCCCTTTGAAAAGGATTAATTAAATATCAAATAGAACTGACAAAAAGAAAGAGTGATAAAAATTACTGTTTATTGAACAGTATGAAAAACATGTGTTAAATTTAATATTTTAATTGAGAAGATTTATAAAACTTATTAACCTGATGTAATTTGAAGTTGACATGCTCTTTTTTAAAATATAGCATTTTGCATGAAATTAAAATATTTTGGAGGCGTTTCCAATTTTATGATAAATTTTTTGTGGATAAAAATATAATATCCTTTAGTTCAAAATTCTTTCATTGTCAGATTATCATAATTTGCATTTAAGAAAATGATCATCATTTTGTATTTTTATCATTCCAAAAAACATTTGAACATCTTTCAATTCTCCATTTGTACATTTGCATACTATATTGTAATGGTCCTTTTTCTTAATTATGGGTTGAATGATCTAATTATATCCATTTTTAGAATTAATTGTAGTTTGTGTCTCGTTTTGTGGGTCTCGTTGAATGATTGGGAAAAGTAATCTATTCTCAAATGGTTTATATTAACTAATGTTTGAAAGATCAATTCATTGTCGAGCATCTATATGACCTTTTACTTTCGTATGAGCATTATTTTTTCTATTGGTATCATTTTTCGATTTACATAAAGTGTTGTGCATTTATATTTTAGAAAAGATTAATTTTTCATAAAATAATTTTTTAAAAATAACACTTTGTTTTATTTTATCTTTTAATATTTCCTTCTCTTACAGGTTGTGTTTGATGATGAAGATATTAAAAACCATAAGCTAACAACTGAAGAAATTAAACAATGTTGTAAGGATATTAAAGTTTTAGGAAAAGCAGAGTTAAAGTATGTATTTTTTTCCATATAAATTTGATGCATTTTTTTTTATTAGTCTTGTTATACAAAAATGCAAATGTATTTTATGTATTAAAATACAAGTATATTAGCAAGATATGCATATGCCATTGCAACTATAATAGTCCACGACTGCTTTAGCATTGTAGATAGTGCATTCTGCAGTTTATAAATAGCTATGACCATATTGGAATATTTTATTATTTAACTGCTTCAGTAAACAGCTTAATATACTATTTTAGTCACTTATGGTTACCAACTAATTTACCCAGAAAATGGTTTTCCTGGTTATTAAATTAATAATACAATATGCAGGACTATTTAAAATTGTTCCTTTGTAGTTTAATAAGACTGAAATTTATGTTAAAATGAATGATCTTTTGCTATAACTATTTATATAATAAAACAGATTGTTTTGAAATAACTTTTAGACCTTAATTGAGTTGAATTTAATGCCAAATTTGAAGTTATTGTTTAAAAATATTTATATATGGTGGTTCTGTTTAATCAAAGTATTTTTTTTCAAAGTTGTCTGTCTGTTTTCCAAATAATTAATAATATGGAGGATTTTATTATTACAGCATTTATTTTTGTTTTTTAGTCAGAATTTTCAATAGAAAAAGAATTTTGAATTATGGTAATTGCAAAATTATAATGGAACTAAAAATCTGTAATTGGAAAATGAAGCAAATATTCATTAACATATAATGAAACAGTGATTTGATCATAAGAAAATATTTCACTATATGAAATTTTGTCATAGGAAATAAAAATCACTTCATCCAGTGAGTTTGAGCTAGGAAACAAATTTTAAAAGGTTAATAATATAGAATTGCGAGTAAATGAGAATCAGCTTTGGAATGAATATTAAAAAATGTATCAAAGAAAGCTGACTTCTAATTTTATTAATTATGTTATTTTTTTAAAATAATTTTAAGAATCACATTGCTAGAAAATGTAGCATCAAAGTGAAAAGGTATATTAATGCAAAAATAATGAAATAAAGCATGGAAATAGTATGTTATATCTTGTGAAAATATTTATGAAACATAAGATTTTGTCTTGTGCAATTCAAATAACAAATGTGTTAATATTTATTATAATTAGATTAAGATAAAAATGTTTTTAATTTTAAAATTGATGAAAAAAATCTTTTTATGAGCTATTATTCATAAGATTTCCTTGAAAAATATCAAATTTTTGTTCATTTATGGTCTATAAAAAGCTGACAGTGTTTTTCCCTCTTACATTGATGATCTTTCGCTAATTTTCATCACGATTGGGCAAAAATGGCATATTTCTGTGATTAGAACATAATCACACATTACTTTATATAGAATACTTTTATATTATTCATTACTTTTAGGCATATGGAAAGGAATTATTGCCTCTGTGAGGCAGTATAATACAAGAATTTTGTTGAAATTTAATTTATTTTGTGTTTTATTTACTGATGTAATGAAGTAATCAAATAATGTGACTATGCTATTGTATAAGCTTGATTGATAGTGATGGACAGATTTCAGCAAATCTTTTTAAATTAAGCTTTATATCAGGATGAAAAAAAATATATGTATATATATTGTGAATAATTTCACAAAATGAACATTTATTATTTACTAGTTTTCTTATGTAATCATGTTAAAGAATGATTATTGCTTGTTTGTTACTATATATTTAATATTACTATCAAATCTGAAATAATTTACTCTCTTAACTTAACACAATTATTATAATACATGATTTTTTTTTTTTTTTTTTTTTTTTAAAGAATGCTTTTGAATTGGAGGAAGCAGTTGCGAACTATTCTTGAAGAAGCTGCAAAGAAAGAAGAAAAGACGTATGTTTTATTTTTTTAATTCATAGATTGGCGAATTTTAATATATAATAAATGATAAAGAAAATCTACATTTATATATTTTTAATATGAATTTGTTACTTTTATTTGTTGATCATTTTTTTTATCAATCTTCTTCATTTGCAATTTGAATTTCAAAATTTAAAGTGTTATATGCCAAATAGATGCAGAAATTCAAATTTATAATTATAAAATTTGTAATAACTTGACTCAAAAATTTAGTTTATATATAAAAGTTGTGGCAGTAAATGTGCTTTTTAAAATTTTAAACTGATTTTTTATGCAAATAAAATTAGTTCTATAAATTTATTATTGAATTATGTGTTTTATAAAAGTATAGTGAAAAGTATTAAATAAAATGAAGACTAAAAAGTGCTGTGTAATATATTATAGTGATTGTGTACCATATTCTATTGTGTTTTATCAATTTGTGTGATATTTTTATGATAGATCCAAAATTTTAGTATGGTGTTTAGTTCCTTGATTTCACAACTATGGCCATCTGATTCCTAATTATTTTATATTGCTTTAGATGTTAAATAAGTTAATTTTTCATAATATTCTAAGATTATTTTTATGAATTATAGTTTGTCATGGAGGCATGTTTTAAAAAAATGTTGTATCAATGAAAAAGACAATAAAATAAAGTAAAAATATGTAACTGGGAATATGATGTAAATTATTATTGTATTTGTTTTATGTAAATTATAATTGTAATTTGTTTTATTTGTGTAGATCAAGAGTTCTCACACTTTGGTTTGTGAGTCAATTTTTGATGAGCCTTGACAGATGATTATATATGCAAGTTAAGAATGTGATGCAATTTAAAAAATTTCAATATTTCACATATTAGCATTTTTTCTAAAATTATATTTAATAATAAATTTTTTTTTCACAAATTTCCTTTTGGGTCCACAAAGCCTCTTTTGGAAGGAATATGTACTATTCATTTGTAAGAAAACTTGATACCCCAAGGATGGATTGGGTTGAAGTAGATTCAGTTTATAAAACATGGATCACAATGTTTAAAAGTTTGGGAACCCTAGAATAGATTATTGTTTTTAAATATTAATATTTATTCTAGTATAAAGTGCATTCTAAAATTATATTTGTATTGAATCTCTAAATATCTTTTGAAATTCAGTTTGGCTGTTGAAAAAGTTGCTCCTGATGAAGAGGAAGAACTGGATGGTGTTATGAAAGAAGTTGAAGAATTAGAATTATCAAAGTTGCAAGAAGCAAAGAGGAAAAAGAAGAAAATTTTGAAAGAACGTAAAAAGTTGCACGAAAGATTGAATTTGAAAATGATCATAAAAGATGATGAACCAATCATTGATGAAGACAGAGAGCTGTTTAAACTCTCACAAATCAAGAATAAAAATGTAAGTAACATTTTTGTTGAATATTAAAACATTTTGTATATAATATTTCTAACATAGGGTTTGATTTGCAATCCGTGAGGTTTCTAATAGCCTATTTTTAACATTTTTTTCCCCCCTTGTAGAAACTTTTTTTTGAACTAAGTTTTAGAATTGTGTTCATTTGTAATAAACATTTGTTTTGATCAAATCTTATGAATTTTTTGTTTAAATGTTATGAATTTTTTGTTTAAAATATTGAACAGTCTTAATGTAAGAGATTGAGAATTCTAAAAATGAAAGTGAAAGGTTGTGTTAATGTATTAATCTAATTTTTTTTAAGAAATTTGAAATTATATTTATATTTTCAGGTAGGATGTTAAAATCCTATTGATTCAATATCTATTAATCACAAAAATTAAGTCAGCTCTTATTAGTTGGTAAGGTTAAAGTTTAATTTTGTAAAAGAAAGCTCATTCAAGGGAAAAAAATACATATGTAGCTAATTATATGGATTAAATAATTTAAAACTCTGAGAAATGAACTTTTTAAAATGTGAACGAGTCATTCCTAATAACATGTAGTAAGATTTTTAAAAGTTTACTGAAATTTCATTCATTTAATTGTAAAGAAATTATACAAATAAATATGAGTTACTTAATTTTAAATTGAACTTAAAAAAAAAAACTTCTTTATTTAGTAAGTTAAATAGTTTATTTTCTTGTTTAAACTAGATTTCTTCTGATTACACAATAACTTGTATATTCTTGATATTTTGTGCTGAATTTTAGCATTCTTTGTTAAACATATATTTATATGTGATTACATCCATTTGTATATATATTAATTATACAATTTTATTTTTAAGATATAAAATTGTTTCAATGTATGATTAACGTAGTAATTAAAAGTTTTACTGTGTTTAAATTTTGGAAAATTGCATTGACTGCAGTTGTGGTAAGCTTCCTAATGTCATTTCCTCATGTTGAAAGGATTTTTTTTCTGTAACTTTATTTTCTCCTTCTGAAAATGTGCCATTGTCTTTATCATCTTTTGAATGAGAAACTGATATGGATATATTTGTTTGATTTTTGTACCTTTGCAACGTAATACCTACACTATGCATTCTATCAGATAGCATGGGATTTATTATTATAAACTTTTGTTTGCCTTTTACAAAAGAATGCAATTAATTTTTGACTTTAAAATGCATGTGAATGTTTACAAATACATTAGTTTTGGACAAAAAAAAAAGATTGTTTAAGGATTTGTGAGATAAGAGTATTTATTATTATTTTGTTACAACTTCAAAGCTAATAACTAAGAATTTGCCCGTGTCAGAACAGTATTGAATTACTTGATGACAAAACAACAAATGAAGCCATAGTGTATAAACTGGCAATTATGAATTAAATATAATATAGTTTATAATTTAATGCATTTTACGTTAAGAAAAAAAAACTGACAATATTTATACCTTAGCAATTTATAGTTATTCTATTTTTTATCTTTTATTTTATTTTTAAATCTTTTATCAATTTATCTTTTATTTTATTTTTAAATCTTTTATCAATTTATCTTTTTTTTAATGTAAGAAAGTAGGTTTGCATGAAATTTTCTTTATATGTATACATATATATATATATATATTTATATTATGCTTTGAAACTTTATTTCTGTAGCCCAATTTAAAATACTTAGTGCTTATATTAACATTCCAATAATTGGAAAGAAGCAATGAGTGCTAATGTTCAAAATATGCATTAGTTTTTTAATTTTTATTTAATTGATAAAAATACTTATGATTTTATAAAATATGTTTATGAAAATTTTTTAGTTCAGTTTTGACTACTTGCATATTTTATTTATGAGTACTTTCATTAAGCCATTTCAAAAATCCCTCTTTTAAGATATTTGATCTTGAAAATATTTCAAGATTTTCATTTTATAGGTGAATCATATTTTTAAATACATTTTCACCTCATGTTTATGTTCACATATTTAATATTTTCCCATTGTTTACATTGTATTTTGTCAGTTCCTTTAGATTAATTTAACGTAATAATTGTTTTTTTCTTTAAATTCACATTTAATTTCCCCATTTAAAAAAGGGGAAGACATTGCAATAAATTTATTAAATTTAACTGTGCTTACTTTTTATTCTGAAGGCTCTTCAGCAAGTAGAAGATGAAACCAACTTAGAATTTGGTTTGGAAGCTCCTCAACCTGCTGATGAGGATATTTTACAACCTGGTTATAAGAGTACATTTATAAGTTATAATCGTTATGTTCGAGATGATTCACGAGTTGAAGCAGAACCTGAAAAAGAAGAAAGCGAATATTCTAGTGATGAGGGTTTAAGTAGTGAACTGGAGTTCGAAAGGCAAGATATTTTTGAAAATCTCCTAAAATACATGAAATCTATAACGTATAAATATAAAAATTTCTGTCTTTGTAATCATAAAATTTTTTTATTTTCTTACGAGATATATTTAATTTACTTTTTTTCTGAAGCTAAATAGCTAAAGTGCTAATACTCCAGGTAGGGATTTGATAAGACATAGTGACCTAGTGGTAAAGTCTCAGCATCAGGGTAGAAAAGGTTCAAGGCTCAAAACTTGATACCATAAAAGATTGCCATGCATGTAATCATGGTTCACATTAAAGTAAATACCAAGGATCAGTTGTTCTTCTACAGGTGTAATGCAAAAGGCAGAATTTGTGCCAATTTGGGTATAATTTTTTTCATCTGGCTGATATTCAAAATTATGATACTATACCAAAATATCTATTGTGTTATTTGAAATGGTGCATTAAATAGTTAAAATAACTTGAATTTGATTGTGAATAGGCATTTGAATTGCTACAACAAAACTCATACTACTTATTTAATGATCCAATATGAAAGTCATAATATTATCTGTAGCAAATATTTCAAATTTTGTGTTCTTTCTATTATATTAATAGAAAATATTAGGACTTTTCTCTCCCCTTTTCAGGATCCCACATTACTTTTTCATAAAAATTCCAATTTCTCTTTATATTAATTATTAAATGAAAAAAAAAATTCTGAGAAATTTAAACTCGTCTGAAATTTAAATTTTTAAAGTTTTTAATGAGACAAATTATTTAAATAAAAAATCTGAGCTTTTAAGATTTGTGAAGTGTTTGTTTTAATGGCATTCAGATATTATTAAAAGGCATAAATCTTGAAAAATAATTTTGTTTAAAAATGTATCTAAATGGAAAAAAATATATTAACTATAAAATCAATTCCAGTATAGTGCTAATTTTTTTTTGTAATTTTTTATTGCTTTCGTTGTCAAAATTTTATTTCTATAAAGCTTCTATGAAGATGATTGGAATTCTATTGTTTTGTTACAAAATTTAGAAACAAAAGGAAATTCCCTTTTCATTTATTCAATATGAAATAATTTTGATTATTTTTTAAAAACTATTTTTTTTTTTTTTTTTTTTTTTTTGTACAGAAAATAATTTTTTTTCACTTTTGTCATGCAGCAGGTGCAGGCAGTTTATTATCATTATGGTTATCATATGTTTCTGAAAAGTTTTTATAAATTGCATTCACTACTTTGTGAATTATCATTGTCAACAAATAGTTCACATTTGAAAGCTGAAATAATGTCAACTTGATGTTCTGTCTATATGCAGCAAGATGTTCCTAAAATGAAATTCTTCAGTTGAAACTGTAAAACTTCTCATATAATTATTTGAACTTCAAAGCTGAATTTGATATTGTTGCGAATGTATAATGTTGCTTCACAGTGACTTAGTTTCATTGTAAGGAACATAATTTTACAGAGTTCTGATGGATGCCAGATTAATAATCCAGCCTTGGCAAAGCTTTAGTGATGTGAAGTAGAAAACATTGAATTTTTCAACAAAATATGTTTCCAAAATCAACAGGTATTTTGGTTATAAGATCATTGAAATGCAAATAATTGCTATTCTTAAAGAAATTTCTGTGACCTGCTTTGGAAACTATAAAAAGCCGGGAGACCTAGCTGAAGTTATTCATGAATCAAGTATTGATTTGTCTGGTAAGTCTTGCTGTCAGATATAGAGACAGCATATAGTCATGTGCTGAATTGCAGTGGTATAGCCAAGTCAATAGTGAATCAGCTGTGAAGCTCAGCTCTAACCAGTAGACCATGGAGATCAGCAGATATTTGAGAAACATGAATAATTGTGTAAAATTTTTCTTCCTTCAGGGTTCTCTCTGAGTCCTTTGTGTTACTATGGTTCATTATTAATAATTTGTTACTTGTGTGTTTCTGTTTATTGTAAATGTTATTCATTCATATACTTCAACTTGTTTTATCATCTGTGTGTTCATGTGTTCAAATTGAATAAAGATTATTTGTTATTGAGCTTGTTGAACCATTTTGTTGTATAACCATTACACAGGATCCATTTATTTTTTGGCCTTTTGGATTTCACAAGGAATTTTCCATAAAATTATATATGTACTGATATTTTCTTTCCATACTGATTGAAGCAAGTTTGACAAAGTGCAAACATTCAAAAGAGGACTATTAAAATATAATATGAATTATTTACCAACTTTGTTCAAATGTTATATTACCACATTTTGAAAAATTTATATGTGATACTACCATACTTATATTTGATATTTCATCAGTTTTTGAGAGTAAAATTATTCTATTAGATAATGCCTCTAAAATTAATTAAAAGTCTAATTATGATAAAGCGAAATGCAAAACAAGCTTTCTCAAATGATTTTTATCTTTTTCTTTGCTAAGTTACTTTTTTTAAAAAAAAATTTCAAGAAGGTATATAACTTAAAGTTTTTAAACATAAATTTTGTTTATAGTATATTATGAGTGAAAGTATAAAGAATTGCCTAAAATATATTTACAGTGAGTCTGAGCAAGAAGATGATAAAGAAGTTACTGAAACTATTCTGGAAGGGAAAAAGAACCCATTGATGGTTGATTTGGTGGAAAGGCCTGATAGAGTTAAAGATACTGTAGATAGATGGTTTGATAAGGCTGATTTTGCTAGTGAAAATGATGATAGTGATTTAGAATTAGATTTACTGGCTGAAGAATTTGAAAAGAAACAAAAAGCAAAGAAAGGTATATATTTTTGTCAAATTTTAAAACTCTATTTTAGTTTAATATAATTAAAAATTATTATTATATATTAAGTTGTAATGAATGCAAATATATGTTTTTAATTGTGTTTTTTCTTTCAGAAGAAATGGAAGAAGAGCCTGTCAGTGAAGAACAAAAAGGTAATGCAATATTTTAGTTTTTTAAATGTTTTTTTTTCTTTCTGATTTTAAATCTTATTGTATACTAGCCGCTTTTGGTGACCAGCCGGTTCGCCATTCTTAATACTCGTTAACATTTTAATAATTATATATTTTATATGACTCCTATTTTAATAGCTTCTTCATCAAAATATTTTCAAATTTTGATAGTCATATAATTCAATCATAATATTATAAAGGCTTTCAGCTATAATATAATATGTATCTCTCTAATTTCCTGTTAGCTCCCGTAGAATTTAAGCTTTAAATTAAAGTGGAAATGATTAAACTGCAATTAATATAATAGTACTTTTTACAGAAATAAAGCATTTTTTTTAATAATATGATTACTGAAAACAGAGTCACTGAGCATTTAAACTTTATGGGCACTAAAGAATATCTTTCTTAATTTATGTAATATCTCAAGAATTTTTCCACAAAATTTTCTTAGATTCATCATGAGCAGATCGATTAATTAACAATATTTACTTTTAAATGCATCAAATACTAAGAAAATAAACAGAATTGTTTGAAATAATTGGTCGAAAACAGGTTAAAAAAACTACTTAAAAAACGATTTACTTAAAGCTATAAGTATATACAAAAAATATATAACTGACAGAAATAAAATTTAATTACAAAAGCACACAACTAACCTAAAAGTAATTTAAATCAAGTCCAAATCCATTGAGAATAGTTGTCAACAATCAGAACACAATGTGCATGCGTGAATTTTCAACGGCAGTTATGGTAACGCAAATGCGTGAATTTTCTATGTCAGTTGGGGTAATGCTATGCAGATTAGAAATTTTTAATATCCTTTATTCTGTTTTATTTCAATTCAAAAGTACTTCAGAATGAGTCTGAAAGATTGATTAAATAACTTCAGTAAGTACTACAGAGTGAATCTGAAAGATAGATTAATTAACAATGTTTAATTTAAAAGCATCAAACATTAAGAAAATAAACAGAATTGTTTGAAATAATGGTCTAAAACATGTTAAGCCTAACCTTATTAGAGTGAGGGAAAAAATTGAAGTCTTACTCATTTGGGAAATGAAGATGTTTATGGGTGGGAAAGTTAGTTTTTAAATAATAATTAAAATTCTAATTAAAAATTCAAAAAAAGGTTCCCCAGGTGCACATTCCCGACCTGCAAGGTATACATGTGCCAGATTTGGTAGCTGTAAGTCAAACAGTCTGATCTTTAGAGTGCCAACACATGCACACATTGAGATTTATTATAAATATAGATATCTTTAATAATTGACATTGGACTGTTATGGCAATTTGCCAGTATTAAAAGGTGCATTTTTAAAAAAATTTCTCTTATTTAAAAGTAAAAATAATATATATTGTTACTAGGTGTTTTTCTAATTCATTCATCATTTAAAGATTTATTTTATAAATTCTTTTCCTTTTTTTTTCTTTCTTACCTTTGTACACTTTACTTTTTTATGTCATCAACGATCTTTTTAATTTATTAATGTTTCATATATTTAAAAAATTAGACTCTTAATCTTTTGAATATATGGAAGGTGAATCAAAGTATTAGACTTTGATTTTTGTTTCATGCATTCAAAAGACTAAAGTTATAATGGTAGGCAATTTACAACTAAATTAATTTACTGACTTTATTGAAATATGTAAAAAACTAGCAATTTTTACTTAGGATTCATCCAGTAAGTAAGTGGAAAACAGCTTAGTAATTTTTGCAATTTTTATTCTTTATGTGTTGATTTGAATAATAATATTTTCAATTATTATTTTTAAAATATAGTTACAGTTTTTATACTCTGGAAGTGTAAAGGAGAATTATTAAAACCAATAAAGCATTAATTTATTGTATGTTAATCTTATCACGTTATCTATTATTAATGAATTGGAATATGCTCTATTTCTTATATGATAATTTAGTTGCAATATTCTTTTATTTGATCCAGACGTGTTCATATATTTTTAATCTTAGAAATGTTACTTACTTTCTTATTTTTTAGGTGATTCTATGAGTCAATCAGCAAAAGAAACTAAAACAGGTAATTAAAACTTCCTTAAAACCAATTTTTGTTTCACGTGAAAAAATATATATTTGAATAATATTAGTAAGGATGCTTTCATGAATTTGTAAACTTTCAGATATGTATCTTTTTTTAACATTGCTACATAAATTCTACATATACTCTACCATGAGAGAAGGGAAATGTTTTTTACAGTTTTTCTCTATATTTTATATATGCAAATGGGGTTCAAAATAAAATAATTACTTATGAAAGCATATGTTATATTTGACACCTAATGTTAAAATTGGCCTTTTAGTGATTGTGGTTTTGGGGAGAGGCCTTTCTTCAACTCTTGGCCTAAGTGTTTCATGCATATCTCATACTGTCTGAAAATAATGCATTGTCAGACTTTAAAGAGATGATTGTGATAGTGTTTTATCGGGATCTCTGCAACTGAAAGAACTAACAGTTGGAACTCCACCTTCCTTAAGAAACACTGCATGTAACTACATAGCCAGATGCATTGATAATTTGAAGTACATATGATCTTCACTGGCCTCCTGAATCTTTTGACTTGAAAATGTATTAAATATTTATCATATATTTGAAATCAAAACTTTTGTGTTGAAATTTTGCTTCCAGCCATGTTTTCTAAACTATAAGCTGTCATTCACAAGGTTCTATTCTTTTTGGTGTTTTAAATTATTTATATACATCTACATGCTATATTCAGTGTGCTCATTGTTCAACTCATTACGACTGAATTTTTAATTTCATAAGTGTTTGTTTTATTTTGTTCTTATCCCAGTTCTTATTGAAAGTATTAGATGCTTCATATTCTTCTTCTATGTAGTGTGAATAATTTTGGATTAAATTCCTGCATTTTCTGTCCCCTGATGAATTTAATTTGTTGCAGTAGGGGAAAAAATAAATCAATTTCCCCCTCATTTTAAATTTTATACTTATTAAAATGAAAAGCTTTTAATATTTTTAAAGATTAATTCAGATATCTTTGAATTTGTTGTTTAGATAAGAAAGAGAAGAAAAGAAAAAGGGTGAAACTGGACCCAGAAGGCTTAGCATTAGGATCTCTCATTGTTCAATCAAAGAAAATGAAAAGGGATATTATTGAAAGTTCTTACAATAGGTATATAACTTACTTTTAATGTGTTCTTTCCTTCTAAATGCAAATTCAATGTATTTTCGGAAAATTAATGCTGTTATAAATATAAATATCACAATTAGTTGTCTATTTCAATTTTAAATACTAATTAGGGTTCAAGTATTCTTTTCTTTAGTTTCATAAACAGAAACTGCAGAAATTTGAGTTTTTAATGTTCTAGATGACTAAATCTATTATGGCCATTTTGTTGAATGTTATAGTTAGAAACCATGCAAAAATTTGTTAAATTTATATACCTATATATTTGATAAAAAGCTAAAATCTTAAATTTTCATGAAATGCATGCTCTATGCCAATTATTTTAAATCTTAAACGCAGATAAGATTAAAAACAATTGTTAGTGGTATATTATGTATACCATTCTTTTCAGAATTTATCAGTTAAAAAATTTCTGAGATTTAATATGAGTACTTTTTACATCCTATATTTATTAAAGCAGAAGGCGTGTGCTTAATATTCCATGAATTTAACTTATTTTGATGCAAATGTTACACAGATATGCATCCAATGATGAAAAGCTTCCTGACTGGTTTGTACGAGATGAAAAGAAACACTACAGAAAGCAACTTCCCGTTTCTGCTGTAAGTGAAGAATAGCTTTCATCTGAATTTAGCATTATGCAAATGAATTACTCAATCAGTTATTAACTAAGCAATATTTATAGGAATTGGTAGCTGAATACAAACAAAGGTTAAAAGAAATTAATGCAAGACCAATTAAAAAAATTGTTGAAGCTAAGGCAAGAAAGAAGAGAAGAGTATGTATTTTTTTAATTCTAGTTTCTTATTAAGTAATTATTTATATTAAAAGTAAAGGAAGAAGAATTTAATAATATTCTCCTGTAATCTTTAAAAAGTTTTTTATTTTATGATGTTAAGGATTTATGTTAACTTAAGAGTCAAATGACTTAAATTAACTCAATATTTGTAGAATAATTGATTTTATATCTTATTCCATTTTTTAAAAATAATTATTGTCAAAAGATGAAGATGCCATTAAAATAAAATTTTCCCTTTAATTTATGATGAATGAATGCCAACATCTTTCTACAGTTCCAATCAGTAACTACAGTATTAATTCAGTCATCAAGTTTATTTTATGGATCTGAATTTTATAAAATTAGGTTCAAATAAAGACAGTTATGATCTCATTTATAGAACTTACTAATCAAACTTACTGAGATATTTGTTACCAGTTTGTGCTGAAGATGATAATTTTTATTCTGCAGCCTGAGAATTGGTTATGAAACTTTCACAACTGTCATATGTCACATGAATGTAGAGAAACAATTTTTTTTTTCCAATTCAATCTCTTGTGTTATATTTTCTGAAATTACTAAGATGTTTTTTAATTACATGTAGTGCAGCAGTTTTTTCATTGTTCCTGTGAAACTCAAAACCATTTATATTGTCACCTCAAATATTCTTCCTAGTTTCTAAAATCCAAGGAATGAAAATTCTGTTTATATTTTCATATTTGAAACTATGCTATTAAATTTTTGCTTTTGTTGTTTTGTTTCATTTTTATCGCAGAATCAGTAAACTTAATAAGATATTAAGTATAGTAGGAAATAAACATTACATGCTGGATGTTCATGCTATTTAATTTTTAACAGCATGTTTATTAATCCAGTTAAAATGCTGCTGGATGTTTTTACATAATCCTCAGCAATTTAATGTCCAAATCAATAGCTCTTGAGGAATAACAAAATGAAGTTACAGCACTATGCAAAGCAACATGCAGTTAGATGTTATGTAATGCAGTTATGGTTTTGACATATGACACTTTCCAAGAATGGAGCAGGTACAAGTCAATCAAAATATACTACTTAAAATTTCTATTTTAATTTGAAGATTAAGAATTCTTTGTTGATAAATGCTGAAATAAATAAAATCTTTTGCATGAGAATTAAATCAACTAAAACTTTTATTCCCAATGAATCAGCTAATGGTTGAATGTAACTGATAGTGTAAATAAGCCTACTCTAACTTGTAATAACCTGAAGTATGATGTTCTTTTCATATTTCATTAATTGATTTGTCAATAGATCAAGTGTCATTAAATTTAACTGTTCACTTGCACAAGATTATTGCTACATTATCATAACACTATATCATAATAAGGTAATTTTATTACATCCTGGAATATATTTTAGTTAAGTAGCTAAGTAATGGTTTCCAAACTATTAATGGATAAAATATACATAAATATCTTTTTGTTTTGCAATACTACACATAGTACAAAAAGTTGTTTTGCCTGTTTCACTTTAGAAGCAAAATTAGCTATTTATATATTTTGATAAAAATTTACCATTGTAATTGTTTCTAATATAGTTATCTTTGAGTGTTATCATCCACAATAGAACAAATATTCAATTCGAATTGATAATGAAATAAATATACATTTAACCTTCTCTTTCAGGCTATAAGACGCATGGAAAAGGCAAAGAAACGTGCAGAGAAAGTTACAGACCATCCAGACATGTCTTTATCTGAAAAAGCTGACCAACTGAAAGAGTAAGTTTTTATAGAGTAGTAAGCGAATAGTTATTACAATGGTTTTTCCTTGCTTCTACTTGTAGATTCGCCAGTTCAGTTTATCTTTTACATTCTTCTAGTCATTTAGCTATATTTTATTGGTTTTATTTACCGATATTCATTAGTTGTATAAAAATTAAAAACTAAAGAAAATGTTCAATTTACACTTTTAAATATCTTTAGGCCTTCAATTATAAAAAGTGGGTATTAAACTCATTATTTTTATAATAGAGCTAACATAAGTATAATACTAATTTTCTAATATATTCTGAGGAAATATTTGATAGCATATTCAAGATGTTCCTTTTTATATATATTTTATGTTCACCATTTCTCTTCAACTTAATTGGCTAATAAATCTCTGATTCATCTTGTTCATCATATGAGGTAATTTAGATAATGCATTTTGCATTTTTTGTATTCTGAAGTTGGCTAAAATTTAACTGTTTTGTGACTTTTTACTAGAACATTTGAAGCTTGTATTTATATAAAATGTTAGATAGAACTATGAGTAAAAATTAATATTTCTTATATACTTTATTTTCTTTAATTTATTAATATGCATATTTTGTTTAAGTAAATGTTTTTTTATGGGAAAATTCAATTAGTATTACTTTGGCCCATTCTACATAAGAATGCCAAAATTTTTTTGTTATAGTTGATGAATTTTATATTTTCTGTAGGATATACAAAAGGGCTGCCCCCAAACAAGATCATAAAGTTACATATGTTGTGGCTAAAAAAGGTGTTGGGAGAAGAGTGTCGCGCCCTGCTGGGGTAAAAGGACGCTTCAAAGTTGTTGATCCACGTATGAAGAAAGATACAAGAAAAGAGAAAATTGCCATGAAAAAAGAAAAGAAAAATAAAAAGTCTTTTAAACGAAATTCTAAAAGTAAAGCTCAGAAAAAAAGATGATTATATGTACATATTTAAATAAATGGTTTTTGTTATTAAGAGGTATTCTTATTTTATGAAGAAAAAAAAATGTCCTAATTATAAATCAGGATGCGTAGCATCATGAAAAGGGCTTAAATTGAAAATCATTTTTAAACACCTTAAAAGAGCTTAATTTTGAGAAAAAATCCTTAATGAGTGTTGAATTTTCTGGTGAATAATGAAAAAAGCTTTTTGTTTTATTTCTCCACCGATTGAATATAATTCGAAATCATGGCCGTAAAGGCTTGTTTACCGGATGTATATATATATATATATAAAATCAATGGAATGGAAAGAAGGATCCTAAGGACTCTAGTAAATGTTAAGATAATGCTTAATGATTTCTATTCTCTTTTTTTGCTTTCTTTTTCTTCAACAATGCGCATTGCCATTTATTAAAATACTAAAATAGTTATCCAGGAAGAGCAGTATGAAATATGTACTGTACCATATTTGCTGCGATTTGAAAAACATTCAAACTTCAATTTTTAATGTTGAATTTAAGTTGAATTATATTAAGCCTCGTAAATATATATTTAAATTTTCGTGTGTTGTTAAAGAATATGCAGATTGGTTTGATCAACAGAAAATAAGAAAACATCCGAATGAAT
Source organism: Argiope aurantia (assembly GCA_026543865.1). Lineage (NCBI taxonomy): Eukaryota > Metazoa > Arthropoda > Arachnida > Araneae > Araneidae > Argiope > Argiope aurantia. The sequence continues at coordinate 2,581,216 of JAPMOR010052242.1, read as the reverse complement.
TCAATGTGCCGAAAAAGGTATATAGAGCATGGGAAAAATTGCTCTAAAATTCTTACATATTCAATCATCATTCTTGTTAATATGTCGCTTTGGAACAATTGCTTGAACAACCTATTACAGGTTTGCGCTATATAGAATTGTAATTACGGTAGTCAATCACGTAAAATCTAATGTAATCAAATTTTTTGAAGCTTTAAATTTTCAGTAATCATGATATCTTTCGCTGTTTTTTTTAATATCCCCATCCATTTGAAAATTTTTATTTGTTGGGCCAATCTTGCTGAATTTCAGTTTGTTTTCATTTTTGCTTTTAGTAAACTGCTGAATCTGGTACTATTGGATTTTTAAAGAAATGAAAAAAGTTCTTCAAAACTTTTATTTTTCAAAGTTTTAGATTCTATTATTTTATAACGATTTTTTTTTTTTTAATTTGTGAAATCTCTCTTTCTATATAAAGGTTTGTCCTGAGCAATGTGCAACATAAGAAGCATGAAATTTGGGAAGTAAATTTGATGGCATTAGAAGCTCACTAAGAACAGATTTCTAACACTTTTTTTAATTCAAAATTTAATTTAAAAAAAGTTTTATAAAAATGCATATTCATTATAACTTGAAAGTATATTATTGTACAAAAATTATTTTAACACCATTTAATAGGCTAAAAAAAATAGCTTCTTCAATTATAAAAGTTTTGTTTCAATAAATTTATATTTTTCTTTAATTTCAACACATTTTTGGAAAATGTCTATCTGTGACAGATAACTCAAAAACGTTTTGAGAGCTAGACAGCTGAAATTTGGTATTCAGTCTTTATACCATATGTGCAAATTTTGGGTGAAATATGATCAAAGGGGGTCTATTTAGTCGATTGTAAGTCAGCATGATAATTACAAAGCGGAGTGAGCTTGATAGAAAAAATTCGGAACATCTATTAAAACATCTATATTGTCGACACTTGTCAAATAGTGAGCCAAATCCTACTAATGGTTGACTGTCTGTACTTTCAGAAACAAGTAAGTGCGATAATTTAAATATATCAAATTTGGTATGGGATTTTGTGATAGCAAGTGCAGTTTCGAGTCAAATTTTTATTTCATTCGGTTGAGAAAAATGTGTCTGAAACGCGAATTTGATTTTTGGATATTAACGCATGCCAGGGATTAATCGCCTAATAACAGAATAGATTCAGTAAAAATGCTGCAAATTGATGGCAAAATTATTCTCTTTTTTTATGAAGCCAGAAAATATAGAGTGCACATCTTATAATGATTTATTAAAGGTTGATGTCACAAATCCAGAATTCCATCTACATAGCAAAGTAATATTTACTGGTGCAGAAGCTTCCACTCTTCTGAAGAAATTATCAAAAAATCATCCAATAGCAAAAGAATTCCAAATTTCTCCGATGAAAGCTTATACTAATACAGCACAGCATATGAAACAGAAATTACCCCTTAAAAATTCATATCTAATTAGTTTTAAAGCATTAGATCCAGAGCTAAAACCAGTACAATATTAGCTTTTGAAAAATTATCATCTTTTATGTCCCATATTTTTAGTGATAATGAAAAGTCAAAAGTAGAAGCTGAAATAAGGTTATACCAGAGTGATATTGATATCACCAAAGAAATGCTCTACACATCTGATGAAAGTGGAAATCAAGTCAAGTGTACAATTGATAAATATTGGTCTAAAGTTTTTAATTTAAAAGATGATTTCACAAATGATAAGTATCCTACATTGGCTAAATTGGTCAAAGCCTGCCTTAGCTGCTTCCATAGCCCATTAGTGGAAAGTGCATTCAACTTAATGGATACACTTGTCACTGACTATAGAACCTCTCTTAAGATTGATTCCCTAGATGCAGTGCAGACTATTAAATATGATTTAATGGCTTCTAAAGAAACCTCGTGTGAAAAATATGGCTCAAAAAATCCAATTCACAAAGATCTCTTACTGAATATGAACAGAAGTTGGAAAACATATCAAGAGGACTTAAAAACATTGTATTTCAGATGAGTCACCTATAAAAGTCTCTGAAAAACCTTCTACATTAGCAGAAAGGCAAACTGCTTCTACCTCTGCATGTGCAGTTCTCGAGGAAATTTCTTCAACTGTAAATGAGGAAAATAAAAGTCAACCTTCCTGCAATTATGAAGTTCACCACAAAAGAAAGACAAGCCCACAAACATCAGAAAATAAAAAAAAAAGCAGCAGAAATTAGATAATTTTTTTTAAAGAATTAATTCAGGTAATTTAAAATATTTACATAAAATGTAGTAGTTTATATGTTTGAAAATTTATGGTTATTAATTTTGCAAAAAAAGTAATTCATTGAACTTTTATAATTATGTCATTCAATACTTCATAATTGTAATTTTTCATTTCTCCCTCCACCCCCTCTCGAAACTCCAAAATGTCGGTAGTAAGTCCGTAAAAGTTTCAGGGGATTTTTTGGGGTCCCACAAACACCCCTGTAACTGAACAACATCTGCATACAGAACATCTTTGTTTGTCCAGCTGTTCGAATGTAAGTTAGCATGGTAATTATAAGAGAAGTAAAATTCGTTACAGATTTAATATCTGTAGTATAGATATCTATAAAAGTTTGAACCTAATTCAAGAAGATTCCCTGTCTGTGCTTCCTCCAGCATGTAAACACGATAACTCCAGAATGCAATGACTTAAATATATCAAGTTTCATATGTAATTTTGTGACTACAAGTGTAGCTTGGAGTTAAATTTTTGCTTTACTCAATAGAAAGAATGCGTCGAAAATCCATATTCGCTTTTCGGATACCTTCAATGGCATCTCGGGGATTAACTGCCAAAACACTTGCCAAGGATGATAGAATGAGTAAAAATGCTTTAAAAAAACTTAAACTTCACGATTAAGTTAAGGTTAATATTTCGTAACTATTGTATACCTACCAATGCCACACAAGGTATTTTCTGGCAGTGTGCGATGTCTTGGGGGAAGACTCTCCCGCTGCTTTATTTTCGATTTTGCATCTAACTACAGAACTGTTTTTTCATTTTTGACTTCGTGACTTTGTTTCCGTTATCTATGAAAAGCATGACTTGTTAAAGCATTATTTTTTTTAATAAAATATATAAAAAAGTACGTTTTTTATAAAATATATATTCAGTACGTTTTTTTTAAATAAAAATCTTTTGCTTATAGTTTAAAAAGCAGATTTTCATTAAATTTTAGGAACGTTAAAGGTTAAAAAAAGGCTTTTATTAAACTTTAGAAGTAAGAGGCGATTAGACAATTTCTTTCTAGTCTAATAATTTGTTGTTTTCTATTAAAAATAAACTAAAAAAACTTTTTGAACATGGCATTGTTCTACCATCAATTTCATGGCAGTTTTGCCAGTCATGATGTTAGTCATAGGAATGCTTTAGTTTTAACTTTATAAGACTTCAAATAAAATTATTAAATAGAATGAGTTAGTGCTGGAGGAAATTTACTCTTTCCATTCCAGCAATATTAAATCTTATTTGTTGTTGCGTATAAAATCAAATGCAAAAGTTTTGTCTTACTATATCACTATCTACATTTTCAGAAATGTTGTACGAGTCTGTTTAAATGATTTGATAATTTATTAATTTTAAGAAACGTCAAAAAAATCACAGATCTTTATTGTTAATTTTATAAAAAATTATTTAATTTTTTTTGGCGTTATGTTTTTTTTATTTTTATGATCATTTCTATGTTTTTGTAAAAAACAAGCAAACAATAGAAAATGTTGTGCAATTACAGAAACAAATATTAATAGTTAAAGAATAAGCATTTAAAATTCTTTGCAATAAAAACTATGCATTATTATAACAAAAAAAAAATCTTATGCTTAGAAAATGTGCAGTTTATGTATGCATATTTATACAAAGATCCTTCAAAGTACTTAATTTTTGCAGCGTACTACGCATCCTGTAAATAACAATTATTTATCAAATGAAATTCTGAAAAAATCTTTATATTTAGAAGAAATAAATGTTTGTAAAAGAATTTGATGTAGATTATTTTTTAAATGAATAATGAAACATAATACATTTTTCAAGAATTGGTTTTGGATTGGGCAGAAAGTAATTCAATTTGATTTAATTTTAAGAAAACTCAAAATATTGAATGCAGACTAGATCGGCATATAACACTTATTACAATTATTAAGTCTTTAATTACATTATTTCACGAGATCGAACTTTTTTCCCCAAATGGAATTGATTTTGATACATAACAAAACACATTATTTTGAAACAGGGATTTTTAAGCATGTTATATTGAAAACAAGATTTTTGAATCCCCATTTCAAAATGTCTAAGAAATTTAATCAAAGTTCTAACGAGAAATTGGGGCTTGCTTTCCTCTATACATTTTCAATGCTTTGACCACAGATTAGGATTGGATATTTTCAGTAGTAGTTCAGCAATTGCTTTTATAATTTAGTATTTTTTGAAATTAGGAAGGGGGGGGGGAGAAGTATCTCTGCAGTCTTATTTCTTGTAGAAATGCACAGTAACAACAATTGTAACACCATGACTTTTAATGTACAATAAATGTTGTTTTTGCTTAGTGACAATGACACATTCATGATAAATAGTAAAAGTCTACAAAACATACACAAGCACATCCGATTATAAAAACTTACACAAATTCACATCAATGCATTAATATGCTTTTTGCACAATTAGCAACTAAAGATATCTTTCTTTGTATTTGTTCAGCTACTGCTTTCATAATTCATTATTTTTTTAAATTGGGGAGGGGAATCTCTGCAGTCTTATTTCTTGAAGAAATGCACAGTAACAACAATTGCAACATCGAAACATTCATGATAAATAACAAGAGACAGCAGAACATACACATTCACATCCTACTATAAAAATTCACACAGATTCACATCAATGCACTACTGTTTTTGCACAATTAGCAACCAAAGATATCTTTCTTTGTAGTAGTTCAGCAACTGCTTTCGTAATTTTTTTAAATTTTTTTTTATAATTATGGGGGTAAAAGCTCCGCTGTCTTATTTCTTGAAGAAATGCACAATAACAACAATGGTGACATCATAACTTTTAATGTGAAATGAATGTTATTTTTGCATAGTGACAATGAAATATTCACGATAAATAGCAAAAGACAACAAAACATACACAAGCATATCCGATTATAAAAATCCACACACATTCACATCAATGTTTTTTGCACTATTAGAAACCAAAGATATCTTTCTTTGTAGTAATTCAGCAACTGCTTTCGTAATTCATTTTTTCTTTAAATTAGGGAGGGGGGGGGGGCTCTGCAGTCTTGTTTCTTGAAGAAATACTCATTAACAACAATTGTGACTTTTAATGTGTGCAATGAATGTTATTTTTACATGGTGACAGTGAAACATTCACGATAAATAGCAAAAGACTATAAAACATACACAGACATACATGACTAAAAAGAACTTGCATACATTCACATCAATGCATTAATATATGTTTTTTTCCACAATTAGCAACCAGAGATATCTTTCTTTGTTTTTCTGAAAAAGCGAATTTCTTTTGGATCAAATCCTCTCTCTTTGGCACCATAGACGGCCCATTCAGGAGTTGGGCATATATAATCTAAACTGGTAAATGTTTCTGCACCTTGCGATTCTTCATATCTTTTTATTAGGTAATGAAATTTGCTGTAATCAATCCAAGTATGCCATCTTCCATTGACATGAAACTGAAAAAAAAAAAAAAAAAAAAAAAAAACACCATTTATGGACAATAAAATATTTATAGATAAAACAGCTTGCCTTCTTAATTTTCTATAAATAAAGCATTTGATATGCTTAATTAATCTTTGTTGGAGATGTAGCCTTCATTTTAAATATCTAACAGTTTATGAAGAATCATTATTTGTATATCCCCTCTTTAATTTAAATGGCATTAAATAAAGTTACCCCTAATAGTGTCCAATATATTTGAGATTAAAGCATCCAAAGCTTTGTTTTATACAGACTAACTCAAAGAAGAGAGGAGGGAAAATCTACTATCAAATCATGTTTTTACTAAACTATACAAATAAGCATAATAAACTAATAGATGTCATTTCTTGAAAGAAATAATGATAAAAATACTAAGACATGCATCACAGACTTGTTATGCAATAAATAGATTAAAAATTTTAGGGGACTTAAATACTAAATTTTTAATTTTCGGAAAAGCCAGCTATAATTAGCCTTCTAATTCATATTTCGGAATTTAAAAAAAAAAAACCATAATTACTTAGTTTTTAAATTATTGATTAATAGCCTTTAAAATTTAAATGTCCATTATTTTAATTTCCTTAATTAAAATGCAGCACAGTTTAGGAATTACAAAAGGAAAGATATTACAGGACCTCAGCTCAAGTTCTGTCTATAAATTTCCACATCAATGATTTTTTTTCTTTTTCTAATTTTGAAAAGGATTGAAGTGACAACAAATTTAATGCCTTTGAACATTCATTTGCAAATAGAATATATTTAAGTAAATGTTTTAATATATATTCTGTTTGAAACATTTCATTTAGGCTACAAAATACTGCAATCTTTTTTTCTGTGAATTAAAATAATTTTGTATAATATCATATATTCGTTGTCACTTCTTATATATATATATATATATAAAATTTAAAAAAAGAAAAGAAAACATTTATATTATGTTACAAATTGGTGCATAATTCAGTGTAAAATTCATATAAGACCAATCAAGGGAGTATACCTAACATGAAATGAAGATAAACCTTGCAGTTTCTACAAAAGTATTAAGGCTCCATGAACTCAAATTCTTCAAGAAATAATTCAAATAGAGAAACAATGCTAAAAGTACTCTATTTTTTAAAGTATTTGAGTTAACATTCAACAGATGAAGAATAATTTTTTAAAAGTAGTCATCAAACATTATTAGCTGAAGAAAATGTTAATAATAAGGAAACCCTTAAAAATGGTCAAATTTCAATAAGTTGAAACATATCAATAGTATGAACACAACTTTCTAATTTATTTCCACCAAGAGAGAAGAATGAAATAAAAAGGTTGAATTACAGGGTAATAAAGATAAATGAAGAATTAATCTCATATTCTTAATGTAGCATAAGATGGTATCATTTAATTTTTAAATTACAGAATTTTGAAATATTCTTTTAAGATGGGAATATCAGTAAGAGAATAAGGATGTGTTCTTATTTATTTTTAATTTTTTCAAATGAATGAAAGACAATATCTATGGTCCTGTTTTCACTACCAATGTTATCACGTTCTTTCTTAATGAAGAAATTAAGCACACTTACAAATATGGTGATGAAAAATGGCAGAGGGACTAAATGAGGACTTCAATGAAGTTTTTCACTAGTCATTAGATATATAATACAAATAATAATAAGCAGCATTTTTACAACTAATAAAATTGCACTACCAATCTAAGAAATTATACTTTAAACAAACTAAAAAATTTAACATGAACAACCATTACAAATGATTAATTACGAAATCAAACTACAACTGCAGATCTTATCAAGTGTTTTAATTTTGAATCAGAGTGCATATTAGAATGTTTTACAGGAAAATTAGCAAAGATAATAAATCACTACACTTAGTTTCTAAACAAAATACTTTACCTCATTTAGGAATTTTGCAAAAAAAAAAAAAAAATTATAAATAATTTGGAAAATTTTTACAATGATCTCACTGTGTTCTGAAATTAGAATCCCAAGTCTTTATTGTACGAGATTATAAAATAAAAAATTATAATTGATTAATATGATTACAGTGCATAAATTTAAGGTATTAAATTTTTTGCAAACCTTTTTATTTGCAATTAGTATGCAGTTGGAATGCTCATGTTCAGCTGCAAGTTCATAATCGGGCAGATATTTAAGCAGCTCTTTACTGAAGTCCACAACTTCATTATGCCATGGAACATTCTGCATAGTTAATTTGCTGGCAGATGAAGTACCACAATATGTAACACCCTAGAAAGTATTCCAAAATATTTTTCAAGCTGGCAATTAAAAAAGTAATTTACAAAAATTCAATGAAATAAATGAAATTAAAAACCAACTTTGATTTCAATAAAATCTGGATTTCCAATTTTAACTAAATCAGCATAACCTTCCAATTCATCAGTATTCCATGCTTTGACCAAGGTTAATCTGTAAACAGTGCGTTGACCCTAAAAGAAATATATAAAAATAAAAATGTGTTAGTGAGGATTAAAAATGTCAAAAATATTGACTAGTGCATGGATTAAAAGAAAAACAAAAGAAAAAGAAAAACGCTTAAAATTTCAAACAATTTAAATTTTTGTGATGAATGCAATTAAGACAACTAACAAAAGTAAAATTAAATTTGCAAACAAGATTTAAATACTGTAAATGACCAATTTTTACAATCTTATTGTATATTACAAATAAAAGGTTTGTTTTCCTTTGACGGCTAGACTATACAGAATTATTTGGTTAAGCGTGTAGAGTAGTTCATAAGTAGAAAAAAAGAAATATGAAAATTATTTATCATAGCTAAATACACTAAAATGTTCAATAAGGAACCTAAATTGTAATTGGTAGTTTGTGGTTTTAAGCATGAGATTGCCCCAGTGAAGAAAATAACATGGCATTCCCCAAGAACTCTATCAATTTTATGATAGTTTAATATGTATAATTTATGTATTTTTTAAAAAAGGAATTTAAAAGTAAACTAATGTTTTGTGAAGTCATTGTATTTATGTATTAACAACAAATAAGTATTTAAAAAAATTATTTTGTCACTGATTTACAAAATTTGAAATTTAATGTTTATATTCAGCTGAAATAAAATTTATATGAAGCAAAGTAACTAACTTTTGAATCCAAAGCTTTTAAACTATCAAGAAAACGTTGCCAGAAATCTCTGAAGAGAGGGCGGTCTATTTTTTTCAGACTTTGTTCGCTGCTGGCATCAACTGAAACATATAGTTGTGTAACAGGTTCCAGTTTTTGTATGGCATCAGGAAACTGAGCATTAGTCACAAGGAATGAAGATATTCCTTTAGCATGTAGAAGTTTGATTAAAGTATTAATTTCTGGATACATTATGGGTTCACCAACTAATGACAGGGCACAATGTCTCACTTGCATTCCTTCAGCAAGTTTCTTAGGCTGCACACCTGGAACACCTATAAAAACAGATTATAAAGTAAAACTCATTATAGCAATATACATATAATGCTACTGAACAATTTGAATAATATTTTTTCAAAAAATTATAATATGTTACATATTAATAAATTTATCAATTAATAACATTACTGAACTGTTAATTTTTAACTGAAAATAAATCACACTGGCATGAATTAAAAGATGATTATAAAGATGTTCAAGTGCGATTTTCTTTGTATAAAAATATTTCCATTTCCAACCTCTCTGACAAGACAATTTATTGACAAAACAGATGTCATAAATTTGGTTTTATTGTATCAGGAATACTTTGCAAAAAGAACTCCATGCCAAATCAACCAATGGCAATAGTTTCTCTAATCGATTCTTTACTTAGGAGTTCTCCCCTTCTTCTGTTTTGTGGAAAGCCTCACAGCTCAAAATCAAATGCAGGAATAATTACCAATAGCATTTAATTCAGACTTCATGTTATTATCATAGGCTGGATTATTTGACACCTTGGAAAGTCTACTTTTAGAAGAGATAATTTAGAAAATTTTTTGATTGTTCGTCATAGTATTTGGTAGGATTCCCATAAAATAATTTTGTCATATTTTTTACATTAAATGGGTTTTTAGAAAATGACCTTTTGCAATAATTTTTGGTCTATAAGCAGAGAAATTTCATTATCGTAACCAATTACTAAATAAATGTAATAAAATAATTAAGTGCTTTTAAGTCAGAAGTACTTTTGGGATTTATGTTCATTTTTCCAAGTTTTAAAGTTCTTAAATAAATTAATTCATAAGACTCTGATAAAATTAGTTTTAGAAATATATCATAATCCACTAAGAAATTACATTTCAAAAGCCAAATAAGTAAACTAATTGACATTACATTTCTTCTGTAATAGATTATAGTTAAATGTTTTTATTATTATTTATGTCAACTATAATCTTTATGTGACTAATTAAATATGATACTAATATTTAAAAATTTATTTATTTAAATTTAAGATTCAACTTAGATGTAAATTATATAATGTAGGTCAATGCACCAAAAGTATTGCAATTAATAAAATAAATTTGGAATTACAAGAAAGTAATTTTAGATTTTTCATCAAAATTTTGGAATAAAATCAGGGGAAAAAATAATCTATTTTTATGTTGTTGAATTTAAAGGAGTTTTTTTAACTGAATTTTTGTTTGTAAAAGACAGAGTTTACCATAAATGAGTGGTCTTCTTTTCTGTTGTGCAGGCTGCTGCCTATATAAATTTTCATCAAATAAATGTATATTAATATATATGCCTGCTAGAAAAATAATTAACTTTAGTCATCTAGGAGTATATTATAATACTGATATGCTAAAATATATTTTCTTCAATATTTTATAAGCTGTAAGCTTAATAAGCAAAATTTTTAAGTTCTTATATTAAAAATAAAATGTAAAAAAAAATTGGAAGAGTAATGTTTAAACATAATCCCCACCATCAGTTTTTATTTTTTAATTTTTTATTGATAATTCTAAAGGGATTGGCTGTACCATTCATTAAAATCTAGATTTGTTTTTTTCCCAACAATATTTGCAAAATGAATAGGATTTAGTGAAAATGTAACATTTTTTAAAAGGGCTTTTTGTATTGGAAAGAATGTTCAAATTTTTATTGAAAGAGAAAGAAAGGATCGATGTCTGTGCTAGCATTTTTTATTGTGAACATTATTTTTTTAAATCTATAGAGCCAATACAATGAAAGTAAACAAAAAACAAATGCCAAAATTGAAGAAATGCAGCAACATTTTCATGAATAACTTTTACCCTACTATTTCAACTCTTTGACGTGCAGTGGTGTCACAGCAAAACCTCCACTTTCTAAAAATTATTTCTAAACGTGCGGTGGTTTCTGATCGAAACCAAAGGCTCAAAAATAATGCTCTAACTATAATAATTGCCTATAGATGTCAGCACACTAGTTAATATCCCTCTAACATACAAAAAAATGGGCCATTTTTAAAGCCTTTTCTCAATACTTTTAATTAAAATTTTTTTCATCAAGCAAAAAATGTCTTCACACATTTGTTGTATGAAAGCTTTCTACAACATACATATTTTTTTAAAATCAAATCACGAAAAAAAAAGTTAATCATACTTGACATCTTTTTAAGTGGTTTGAGAGACATAACATCGCACACCTACAACATGAGATTCTCTACAACTTAAAGCGCACTGGCGAAACCTATCTGTTTTCCTTCCTCTGATTCTCTTAGTCAAGTGGCTGATAATTTATGCGAGTCTTGCCATGAGTTTGTGAATGAGAAATTTATTTACATTTAAGCAAGGTTTATACGAATAGGATTTTTGAAATTTACACTTTTCAGTTATGTTGTTCTTGTACTAGCAAGAAACCATTTTATGGGGATGTTAAATATATTTTCTAATATAATATAATTTTCTTAATTTTTAAACGGTTAATTTAAGTATTATGTTTCTTTATAATTTGAATATAGAGAATCGTATTTAAGGTCTAAATGCCACGTAAAAAACTTTCCATTTTAGCTTTATTTGAGGATTACTTGTTATTAAAATTGTTTATTTTTCATTTATGATTTTTTTTTATATTTCCATAAACAAATATTGAATAATTATGTTACAAAATAAATTATAAAGTATTAATTATCATACGAAGAAAATGCCGTAGGTAAGCGGTGGTATTCCAGCGACCCCCCCCCCTCCTTGTGGCGCGGTCCACTATACATTTTTTTAAAGGGATTTTCTCTTTCTTTAGATCCTAAACATGTAAATTAATTACATAATTTTAAAAAATTCAGAAGATTTATGTTTGTGCACTTCAAAGGGTTAAGGCATAAAGTAATTGGTCCCAACAATACTGGCTAAATCTCCTTGAATTTACCAGTAGAATAAAAAGTTATGAATAGTTTACAAGTTTGACAGTATTCACAAATTTAATTGAATCTGTTTTTTTAATAATAACTGTATTGCAATGAAATTGTTTTAGATAGAGAGAAATGAAAATAAGAAGAATAGAACTGCTAGGAATTATTTCAGATTTAATTAGATCTAACATATGCTGCTCCTTTACCTTTAATAAGCTGAAATAGCAAACATTGCTGCTCATGATGAAATTTGCATGATTTTTAATAATGAAAAATTAATGGTTTAATTAATTTTCACAAAATTTTTATTGAAACTTTTCTCATACTTCAGTATTTGTGAGAAAAATGTTAATAATGTGTTGTAACTGAAAAAGTAAAACTTTTAAAGATTATTATGTTATCAATCTCAGCACATCCTTAAACAAATACTTTTTTAATAAATTATTCTTAATACAAAATCTTACATTGTATAACATATTACAATGCAATTTTTTTTTGTACTATATGAAATTTCATTTTCAACAAATTTCAGATTCACTTTAATGATACGAGATTTCTTGATAGACAAGTTAAAACAATGAAATTCAAATTCAACATTTATGAATTTAGGGCGATCTTTACTTGTTTTGGACTTTCAATATATCAAAATCTAAATTATTCATATCAATGTTATTTTCGAAATATGAGAAATGTTTTTGCTAAATCGTTTGTAAGTATCAAGAAATGTAAATTTTTATGTTTTTTTATGTTTTATTTTCTTAAATATTTAATTATCCAACATTCTTCCTATGTTAATGCTAAGATTGATAAGATTAAGACTATATTTTAAATTAAAATCAATCATGCAATGTTCAATTTTTCTGATACACAAAACATATTTTACCTTTAAACTCATTAATCATATTATAGTGATTTTGTAAAGCCATTTCCACAATTTCATTCGGATCATCCATTTTCCATTTCCATTCTGTTCCAACAGGATTAGTATGGTGTCTAAAATTAAAATTTTGATGTATTATTTCTTTATATGGTTAAATTTATAATTTCAACACAAAGCCTGCTTAATCATACCTCCAGCAAAACACACATTTATTTGCACAGGCAAGACTTGGAGTAGTTTCCATGCATCTGTGACTCTCAATTCCATAAAATGTGTGTTTATAACATCCACCTCTGCCTCGAAGCATGGATTTAGTCCAACGACACATTTTAACACCAGAATGACTACCTAAAAGCTTGTAGCCTTGTTTAGTAAGAGATTTGCGCAGAAGAGGAGTTATCATTTCTTTGGGTTCTTGTGTTGATTTTTCCTAATAACATTACATAAAAAGAAAAACTATAATAATTCAATAAGAAATAAATTAATATTTTAGTATGTATATTAACTACGAAGAATATATATCTACAAAAATTCAGTCATACAGTACAGTAAAAATAGCAGAAAATTTTAATTCAAAACAGGAAAACACTTATCACACCCAAAAATGTTTTCTAATTTTCAGTTTTCCAATTTTAACTGTTATTATTTTTTAAAAAGACTTTTAGCCTAGATTATAATTTTCACAATTTTCTTTTAAGCATATAGTTTCCACAACATACCAATACAAATATATATACATTTATTTTATAACTATTGCTTCTCATATTTAAGCATATTACTAATTTTTTTAATATTAATACAATTTAAACAAACAAATCAAAAACTCTTTTTGAACAGAAAATGAATATTAACTAAACGAAACCTTGTTTAAAAATTAATCATTACGATAAAAAAATAATTGAATTTAAGTTATAATATAAAGGCCAGAATTATATCACCAATAAAAGATAGTGCAAAAACGAACAGTGGAGAAAAGCAATTATTTGAGAGTAATAAATGAATTTCTTTTCACAATATTAAGGAGGGATTTAAATGAAAATTGCAAACTTGAAGATTCTAAACCCACAAACAATACTTTCACAATACAATAAGTGCCAATAAAATTTCTAACTTTATACCTTGGATCATGCTATAACAGAACTACATTATGAGCAGAAATCATATGCCATGCAATGGATTCCCTATATTACATAGTATGGACTAATCTAAGTTATCACATAACTATGAATTGATACAATTACATCTGCTTTGTAAATTTACAAAACTAAGTTAAGTACAATAAAATCATGCTTAAAATTTGATCTAGAATCTACTAAGAGTAATAAAAATAAATCCACAAGTTACTATCCCAAGAGTAAAATCACAATATTCGCAACCACAGGAATACAAGATTAATAGGATAAAGCAATATTTCAAATAAGATAATATATTAGGAAAACACATAAGTCCAATAAAAAATTATAAGCAATTAATTAATTACAAAGTACTGTTATGAATTCTGTAAATTGAAAGTATTTTGGGTTCTTAACAAAACTTTGGACTTCAGGTTAAGAAATTTGGTGAAACAAAATTTCTAATCTTTTCCAAAAGATTTAAAAATTTTGCTGCAACTGCAGAGCGAATTTTCTTTACGCTTTCATTAAGATAGATTGGCACGAAATCATTAAAGTTTTAACCAAAAAAAATTGCAGTGCTGTCCAAGAATCTGAGTTTATTTGTCTTTTTTTTTTTTTTTTATGCTCTGGAATAAGTTAGCTTGAAATATAGTAGTCTACTGAAGTTTGGATTATTTTTACTATTATCAACTGTCAATATTATAAATAATAATATTTTCACTTTCTGCTATTTTAATTAAAGCCTATCCAATCCACAAACCTTTGAACTGTAAAAAATATGTCCAAAATCTATTTCCAGTATGGTTACAAAAGATACAATCAGTACAAAGAAACAAGAAGGTTGCTAACATAAACTATTCAATTGATTTGATATTCCAAATTGGCAGATTGGTAATTAAGTCAAATATGTTAGTGAGAGGAAACAAATGTTCATTGCCATAGAGTATCATTCTCTAAAGTGTTAAGACAAAATATAAAAAATAATTAAACAATATACCTTGATATTTGAAACACCACATGCATTTCCTAAGTCCTCTAAATCCACTATACCTTCTTCCTCCTCCTCCTCCTCCTCTTCTTCTTCACTATTACTCTTGTATGCATCTTCCTGCACATTTAAGACAACGATTTAAATTAAAGAAATAAATCAATTGTATTAAGGAACCAATTGAAAATACTTAAATAAAACTTTTAAATCTTACTAGATCTAGATTTAAATCATCTTTTTTAGTTAACAATCTGATCAAAGATGTATGCCATTTTGAAAAACTTCCAGCTAAACCTATAAAAACAAAAATAATTTTTAACTTTTGAAATAAGTCAATTTTTTACAGTGGGGTGTTTAAGTAAACTTACAAAATTAATATTTTTTTCATAATAGAAACTAAAAAGTCATTTAAAATATATTTTATATAAGAAACAATACTTTATATATAGGCACTGTTGATTTCATTTTTTTAGATAACAAAATACATAACAAATTTTAAGCATTGTAAAATTCTCATTAGGACATAGACATACAAAAATTTTTTTATTAAAAATGACAGCAACCAATATCAAAGATAATCAGATTAAAAGAGTTTAAAAAGTAATTATATTTTCTGAGAAAATATGATATTAATAATATAAAGAGACATAAATTATCAAGAAAAGTTACAATAATCTTTTTTAAATGCAGATTATAATGGTGTATGTTACAGCACCTTATCTTGATATAAGATACACAGCTTAAATAACAATCTGCTCAAAATGTCTTTATCAACAGTCAATGAAAATAAAATGCAGCTAAAAAGAATATGTTTGAACATTTTATTGCAGTGATTTCAATATTTTTAATAAGTGATAAATTTCATTATTTGATTTGATGCAATTTAATAAAACAAAAATCATGTTTGATTCTTCTGTACCATGATTGGATTGATTTTAGAAGTAATATGAGCATAAAAGCTATATATTTTTTTCTCTACATTGCCAATATAAAACAAACCAATGTAAGAATGTACAAACTTAAATGTTGAAAGAAAACTAAAAAATTTAAGATCATTATCTGAAATTTCATCAGGGCATTGCATTAATACACAAAAAGGCAATACTTGCTTCACAATTTAATCGTGAAATAAGCATTCAGATATACAATGAAGAAATAAAATTTTATCAAATAATGGAAAATAATTTTTACCAAATAATAGTAAAATATCAATGCTGCAATATCCTTCTTTAGGTGAACTGCAAGATATTTTACATAGTATGTAAGCATTCATATAATAATATGTTTGCTTAAGATTAGACAGATAATAGATTGCTGAATAAATTTAACATTGATCCATCTTTTCAACTTTGATTAATTTAAAATAAAATTTACAAATATTCAAAGAATCTATTAAAAAATTATACAAGAGCATTCATCTCCTCTCTTTCAAAAGGGTAGATAACAAAATAAAATTGACAAACAGTTAAGAAAATTTCATTCTAAATTATTTAAAACTATAGTGCTAAAAATTATGAAATACATAAAGAGGAAAAACAACATTTAAAAATCTCCAGAGAAATTTCTTTTTCTTTCACTTATTTATTGACCATTGTAAAAATATTAAATTGAATAAAAGAACATTGCAAGTTTATAGAGCAAGAAAGGACCACAATCTAAAATCATAACCATTAAAAAAAAAAAGTACAATTTTATGATTGATCATCATTTTATATTTTAGAATATTACAAATATTTGTGAAGTATTGTGCAATGGAATAACTGTAAGTATATTTTAAAATGTTAGAATATTCATGCATTTTATTCAGTTGCTGATAATTAAATTTCAATATATCTTTTATTTATGTTCTAATCCTCAAAAATAAATATGCTACACTAAATCGCATACATATAATGAGCATTCAGGAATTATAGATTTACCTAATTCTGAATCACTTTCATCTGCTTTAACTAATTCAAGCACAGGAAGAGCACCCAATTTAACAAGCTGACCGTTTATTTCAGTTGCAACCTAAATGAAAACTTTAATAATAAGATACAATATAATAGAAAATGTCAAGTAATAATTAAGACACACAAGCAATGAAGATATCATTCATTTATAAAAACTTTTTATATCATCATAAATAATCTAGCAATTATAAATAACTTTTGATGATTTCCAAGAGCATTATTAAGAACAAAAAAAAAAGTGTCAAAGTTACTGGTTGATTAATAAGATTAACATCAAAATTAAAAGCTGAATGAATTCTGTACATTAAAGATCCATAAAATGCTGCATAAAGTGCATTTTTCCTTCTGATTCACAGAGAAGTAAAACAGATCATTTATATTCAAAATCTAAATAAAGTTTCTATATATTGGAAATTTCTTTCAAAACATAGTTTTTATTATTATATTTATAAGAATATTTTTTATAACAGGTTTGAACATTTTCATTTTTCAAATTATTTCACAACTCCTCTTCTCAAATGTTTTGCATCCACAAAATAGTCAACTTGCCTTTATCAATAACTTATTATATGAAAATCTTACATTTCAAAGTAGGAGAAAAACCATATTTTAATAAGTACAGCTGCTGAGCTTGGTATATTTAGAATGCGTTTTGCCTGCTGTACTGATAGAAAAAGAATAAAATTTTCATACCTTGTTAAAATTTTCACCATAACTCGAATTTCCCAGACCAAAAACAGCATAACTTAATCCTCGCAATGCTGTGCGAGAGACCCGGAAATCACAGGATGCCTCTTTCAACCATTTGCAAAACCACTGGCAATCTTCAGGAGGGAGTCCATCATTATATGTTGAAATTATGAAAAGACACAAACTACCTCTCATAGCCTAAAAGGGAACAAATATTTGGTTATCTCCTATAAGTACAAATGCCATTTCGTAAAGATAATACATAAATATCAAAAATTGAAATTCAAAAACTATTGCCCATCCATTTCAAAATCTCATTTCTTTTGAGTGAAAATTATCAGATCAAAATAGGTGGTACTTAATAGAATTTAATTTTAGAAAATATTTAGTCAAAACATAGCCCTTCAGGTACGTATCCTATGATTTCTGTGGGTTAGCAATCAATCCATTTTCTGTTGCATACCTCATTTTTTACAGTTCAGTGTTTTTTTTCATGATTTCAGATTTTTATTATATTATTATTGTGTAAATATAGTATCAGTTCACTTTGTTTGAAAAGTATTTGAACTTATTTACAAGCATCACATGCAAATAGCGATTTTAAAGAATTACATAGCCAGAGGATTAATGCAGCTTTATATATCTACTTTAAATGGAAATTTTCATATTTTTATGTTTATAAGAGGAAAACAAATGTTGAATTCATATATTTCATAATGTACAAATACAAGCATACCATTTCATAAGAATGATATGTGGATAAAATGTCATAGATGATTACAATGATGTAAATCATGAAATGCCTGACGAAAAATTGTAATTATTTTTTAATAACTACCTTACCTTTATTATTATTATTTTGCTTTTACAAAAATTGCTGATCAAATACATTAAGGGACTATTTATGTTTACAATTCACAGAATTACAGCATTCCTCATCTGCACACTTATTTCTATGTATACAGTTAATTACTAAATTTAATTTTCCAAGAAATATTTAAATTTCTGAATCATTAAATATAATTTTCTTTTAAACATTTATTTAAAATTTTCATAGAAAAAATTGGGTAAAGCGCCAAGGAAAACTGAGCTCCTCTGGTTTTAAATCTTCTGCAGAAACACGGAAAGCTTTTTCTATGTCAGATTCGATTAGTAACAAAGCCCAGTTTATTCTCAACTTAGTTATAATATGAAAAATGATACAGTATTCTTTACAATTTCAACTAATAGAAACTTAGTTGCAGTCTAACACATTTCTAATGATAAATTTCTTCTGTTTTGCAGAATTCTTTTCTTACATATGGAACACACAATTTTATATTTTTTATCAAGATCACAGGGGCAATGAAACATTTGTTTCAATTCCATACTATTCTAGGATGGAAAGAGAAAGTAGATTGTAATTAAAAGCAAAGGTGTCAATTCATTTTTAGAAATGGAAGATTTCAACTCCTTATTAATAAATAAATGCTTAAATGCAGTTAAAAGATAAGCATAAGTATCTTGTAAGATAACTGACATATTAAAGGAGAAATAGCTGAGAATAACAAATTTACAAAAATATTTTCAAATTCATGGATGATATTTTATAAGCTTTTCAAACAACACAGAGGAAATTTCATATAAATAAATTTACCTGAGTAGTCAAATATTCTTCAGGATCCTTCACATCTTTCATGTCTTGTACTTCAACTATGCAATCATATTCAGCTAAAATATTTTTCAACTTTTCTGCAAAGTTCTGCATAAAATAAAACAGCAAATCAATTAGTTTTTATTAAAAACATACATTCATAATTATGAAATAAATTCAAAACCACATTTAAGATGGAGGGAAAAAAAAAAACCCATCTTAAGCTAAAGTAAAATTTTGGTAGAAGTCAAACTTATTTATCAAATAAATTGATGTTATTCAAACAAAATTTACTATCTCTAATGCCAGAATATATCATGTGATAAAAATTTTGGACCCTCCCCCTCCAAAAAAAATTGAATGATACAAAGTCAAGGTGGGGGGGGGGTATTCAGCTGATTTATTTTTCACAACTTCAAAAAAACATGATAATTGAAAACTATGAATTCAAATTAAAATAATCCCATACTGGATTTTACGCAATAGACTAACATAACAGACATGCTACCATGTTTCAAAACTGACATATTAACGAGAACATGATTGAATGTGTAATGGACTAAAGAGGTCTCAATGTAAATGTTTTTTAGCAATTTCTCCCACGTTTGATGTACCAAATTCATCTTGCTGTAAAATGTATTCTAATTTTTGATTTGTTAGACTAATTTGTGTTTTTTCCTTACAATACATAAAAAGACTAAACTTACATTTATCAGGTATAACTAAAATAAATTCTTCACCATCTTCTTTACTGCAGTTTAAACCTTTTTCCAGTCACAACACGACACAGTACATATTTTATACTGCCCCTTTGGAATAATCTTTCTAGTAATTTAATAAACATTAATGAATATTGTTGAAGAAAGAGGGACTGAGAAAAAAACCCCATTAAATGTTATCTTAATAATGCTGGCACTCTAGATCTATTTCACCCAGGATTCCTTCTCTGAATTCTTCCCTTTTGTTGTTTTTCTTTTTTGATACATATAAACAATTATGGACAAGCTTTTGATTTATCGTATATAATGTAAATGGAATGGAATGTTTCTTTGCACTTCTTGAGAAAATTAAGCACTTTTTAAGGTCCATTTCCCAAAATTAAGCACTTTTAAGGAGTTTAAAAATAATGATTTTCAAATTTAAAGCATTTTTCATGATGCTATGCATTCCCTTATAGTTCTATATAATAGTTTCCTTCTTTACGGACATCAGAAATTAAACTATCAGAAGAAAAACATTCAAAATAACAAAAATATGAAAAATAACACTCTTTTATATTAATTTTTCATATATATATAAGCATAGAAGAACTGCCACCTTTTCAAAGATAAAGGTCAATTTTAGAAAATTTTTGTAATTTTTCATCATTAGATATTTTTATAAATAATAATTTATATATTAGTAGTAAGAGTAACCTTAGCATTTCCTGTCTGTGTCCCAAAAATAATATTGCACCTATTCTCATCGTCCTCTTCATCTCCAGAAGAAAAATCAGAATCCAAACCAGCACCAGTCTGCAATAGAACACAAAATTATTCTTTTTTTGTCAACAAGTACATTAATCATATAAATCAAAGAAAATAATAATTTTACCAGGCATAAAAGCTTTCCTTTGAATAAGAATTTTTCTATCAAGTAAGCAGATATGCCAGCTACAGATAACGTAATGCCATAACACCACAAATGTGGTTCTTCCAAAAAGGAAATAACAGCCTCCATAACTGAAATGGAAGCAATGATATATAAATCAAAATATTTAGTAAGAAAATAATTCAAAAATTATTAGAAGATTCTAAGCATAATGTGAAAAATTCCTTTAGATAGTAAAATATTGGTTGGTTTAAATCTAATCTCATGCTATTCGCTTACCTATTAAAAGGACTCTCTATTTTATTGATTCTTTCAAATGATATAAATTCAGTTCATATTTAATAAATGCCATTTAGAACTCGATTTAGCATCAAATGCAAATCAAATATTGCAAAAGTTTAAAATCATTAAAATCAGATGTACTTCTTTGTATTTATACAGTAAAAGGTTATGCAAGTGGCATAAAAATTCAGTCTAGAGATTTGGGTGGCTTTGATTTAGACCTTCCTGAATCAACAAAGAAAGGTACATCTATTTATGTAAAAGTAGAAATCCAAGATAATAACAAACTATATCTAGTACATTAATTTTATTCATATATTTAAAAATCTAATAACAATAACTACAACAGAACTCATACACTAGTTTAGAAAATTACTGATCTAGCATTTTCCAGTTTTGAGAGTATATTGTATTGTATTTTTTAGCATATTTCGAGCCACAATTATATTGCAAGTAATCTACACAGATTTACATACCAAATTAAAATTACAGCTCAGATTAATTTGAATTATTATAAAGGATATTAATATAGTCATTGATCATCTTAAATAATATGTTAAGGAAGTAATAAAGTAATTTTTGAATTTAAACAACTGCCAGTTTTTTTTTAAAATTTCTATACAACAAGATATCTTAAGTTATAAGAAATTTTATGGCAAATTCATCAACAGGAAATTAGACAAACACCTATTTAATTTTCTTTATTGTACAAAAATAAAAATAAAAAAAGAAGATATTTTAGCATTTTGTCATTATTAACATTACTGAAAATATTCTATACTTTTCTAATTGTATTACTCAAGCCACGGAGAATTTAAAATAAATACTATGGATACTTTTAAATTATACACCTCATTCATATCCTGAGAACTAAAAATAAAAAATTTTGAATTGATTTTCACATATAATCTGACTTACAAAAACATTACACAAACCTTAAAATATCAACAATCAACTGACTTTATTGTATTAAACAATGGATGGTTTTAACCCTATAAGCCCTAATTTGACAGATCCAACAGGGGCCTAACAGGACTTTTAGGTGGTTAGGTGAATTTAAGGGGTGAAAGGTATTTCGGGATGAACGCACCATATGCTCACTATGTGGGGTCCGCTAACCTTGACAGTGATTGATGAGTGCTTTTTCAAGTCATGCTATGCCTGCGATAGATAGCAACACTAAGAGGATGAAACCTTATTTATCAGTTAAGAAGATATAAATTCAAATCTTCAGCATTATTTTAAAAAAATCATATTTAAATCCCGTTTTTTAATTTCTATTTATATACATTAAATAAATTGACTTTTAAATTTATCTTATCCTTTTCTATAGTTTATACTGTCTCTCTCTTGTCTTTACTCTTTCACATACTCAATGTCTATCATTATATATAAAAAAAATCAACTTCCAGTTAAAATAATATTCCAAGAGATACATTATGGTTATACCACTTTCAAATATCAACTGATAGTAGATGCATAAAATATATTGTTCTTATTTACCAAGTTTCATTTTTTTAAATATGTCAATACAGTCTAATCTTATACTTTACATAAAACATATGTTTTGCATCCAACTTGTTATAGTGTAGCTGTTAACACTACTTAATCAAAAATTAAAATTTATTAACATCTTTTGATGATAATAAGATTTTGAAAATACATGGCTAATGCTGCTTTCCATGTTTAAATGATAAATAAAATGCATTAAATTTAATTTTTTAAAGAGACTCATCAACATCTGCATGAAGAAAGATTTTCAGAATATTATAATTTATCACCGAGTTTGATGAAATATAAGAAATTACAAATTTATATTAAGAAATAAACCAATTCAAAAAAAATTTCATGTTTTAAATATTTTTTATTAATATATATGGAAAAAATTGATAGAGATAAGTTTTGATTTTTTTGTACTTACCTTCTGTGTACATAAATGTTTATCTTATGACATGAGTTGATTTTAATTCTTTTATGATTTTTAATATCCAATAGCACGTGTACCACCGGCAGGATTTACTAACTAGAAACAAACCAACGCAATCCAATGCTAACCACCAATCAGCGTAGAAGAAAGAAGAAAGCGTAAGCTGTTGCTAAGGCTTGAACTAATTTATTGATCTGTAATAATAATTATTAAAATGAATGTTTAGTTTATATTCTTAATAAATTGAAAATTCTAAATTTATTTTTTAAAACCAACAAAATAGTGATTTTATATGGATATTTTAAATATTAATTTATAATTTTAAAAAAAATTGTGTTCGAAACATTTATTGTATATGGCAACAACGTTTTGTTTGTAATACAACTTCAATTTCGTCGCCATATTGCGACGAAGGTTAAATTGATATTTCAGTCGCACAGTGCGGCTATTCGAATTTCTTAAAAAAAATTTTTAAAGCTATTCTTTACCATTTTACTGTCGAAAATAAAATTGACCAAAGTGTGATAGATATTAAGTAATTGTAGGACAAATCCTTTCGAGGAAAGTAATTGGAGTTTTCTTACAAGTTTTTTATTACTCTTTAAAATTATTTTATTCTGAACGAAATCTGGTCGTTCTTACTTCTATAGCTTGAATATGGCATATTGAAATTAGATTTATCATGAATTCTCAAGTCTGCTGTTCAGCTCCAACAGGAGTTAATTCTACCTTTTTTAAAATTGTCATCAAATCTGGAACCAAATATTTTGGAAGTGGGCGTAATGGAGAAGGGGAATGCCAAAAATTCTTCATCTAAATCCAACAATTGCGATTCAAAAAATAAACAAGGTAATTTCTAACATACATGCTATCTACGATCTGAAATTTATGGTAATATTATATAATTACGTCATCAAGTACATTTGAAATCTAACATTTTGAAATGTGGGTGACTAGTTTTTGTAAATTTTCATTTAATTAATTTATATATTTTTGACGTAGTATAAAAAAATTTAATATATTTCTACAATATTATTAAACATATAGTAATTGAATCTGTGTGTTATTCTACTAGTTTTATGGCTTTGTTTGTAAGATAGATGAAAGATCATATTTCCTACCATTAATTTTTATGATACAAACTATTTTTCTTGGCTTTGTTTTAGATTTATCATTAGTTTGAATTCCTAAAATTTTAAATTATGTCTATTCTAGCTAAATCTTTTCATATGTTTTAAATATCCTTGCATCACTACCCTTTAAAAAACTCTTGTTTGTTATGCGATAATTGAATTTTAAGTTTGACAAAGCAATCCAAAGTATAAAATTTGGGAACTTTTACAGAACTTTAATTTATTATTGATTATAACACTTCTGTACACAAACGTAACTTTTACTTTGTTCTGCATAAACTAAGAGCATAGAATATTTTTATTTGAATAAATTTTGAAATTTCCTTGAATTCTTAAATTAAATATGTAATATAAGAAGTTTTATTAGATATATAATTAGTAAATAAAATTTTTTATTAAATGATTGCAAACAAAATACGTAATTAGTTGTGAATGAAATTAAAGTATGTATTGGGTCAATGAATTGTTTTAAGAAATGAAGAGGATTGTATTAATCTTTGTTAAAATCATACTGAAATTATTGTAACAAGATATGTATGCTATTTTTAAACATTATTCTACTCTATAAAGATATACAAATGTTAAGCATTTTACTTAATTCATCATTAAGTAAACAATTTATTATATATAATGCATTGATGTTCAGAAACCATGGCATTGCTTCACTTTTTCAGTGAAATTTGTTCATTGTGTAACATTTCAGTTTAAAATGATGTTGAGTATTTGATAATCTAGTAATACTGGATATTTTTTGTAGAAAGAATTTTCTTTTTAATTATTGTAAAAATTTGCAGCATAATTAATCTAATTGTTTGATTTCGTATATTTATGCAATTTAATAGTAAATTCTTGTTAAATTTTAAAGTATTAAGACAATTTTATAGGTATTCTTATTTCACCCAGTTCATCATTTATTTCATTCTTTGAAAGTATTTTACTATGAGAAGTTTCTACAGGTTGTGCTTATAAATTTTTCCATATAATTTTAATTTAGATGTTCCAAATAAGTACTTTCGCTTGCCACGAGTTAAAGATAATATATCACCCCGCCCTGATGTTAGACGCAAGTCAAATCCTCAAAGAAATAGAGAATTGTTCGATAAAAGGCCTAGAAATAAAACTGGAGCAGTTTGTGAAAGATACAGGAGTGAGGTAAGAAATGCTTCTTGTAATAATTAAAATTGTATTGTTTTATTTGAAGCCCCATTTTTTTTCCCAGCTTAAATATTGGTGCTAGCATTTATTACCAAGAAAGACTTGTAGAACTATTCCTAAAATTGAAATTTCAGTTGTTTGATTTTACTTAGTTTTGCTAATATTTTAATACATTTATATGTTTGAAAAAGATTTGAATATGATACTTTAATTTTATACGAATTGTATAAATAATTCTCTCATATGGTTCTTAAAAAATGTTATTTATCTATAAGATTTGGCAACATTCACAGGCTTGATTTTGCGATTTCTCTTATGACAAATATAAACTTTGATTTAGGTTTTTTTTTTCTTTTTAAATTTGCTGTTATTACTGAAATTTAAATTTCAACTGTACTGTAAAGTCTTATCAAAACAATGAAACGATAAATTCAATGGGCAAATGAATTAATTGAAGAAAGCTTTGAAGTGTGGATAAAAAAAAAAAAAAATTCAAATTGTTTCAGTTTAAATTTCAAGTGTTTACTTATTGTATACTGCTCGAGTATTCATGTCAAAGCAATCTGCTCTGAAATGATGGCAGAAATTATTGAAAAATGAAATGCTTCCAATAAATATACAGAATGCTTTTGTGATTTTTGGTGTAATCGAACTGTCATGCTCTGAATCTCGTAATTACTGGATACTATACAATGCTACATTAGCTTTTACATCTGGCGAAGGCTGAAGCAAAAGAAATAAAAAAAAGTAAAATGGGCCTTATTGTTTGAATACTGGCTATAGCCGTGAAGTTATGGTAAAATTTGATTATCTTCTTCAATGCACAAATTCATTTGCACAGTGTTATTTGGAAATGTGAGAATTATTTCAAATATGCCTTCAAAGGATGCAAAGATGATATTTATGGATGATCCTTCAATAGACATGAGAAGATACTATGCCAGAAGAAAGATCCAGAAGGAGCAAAATAACAATTTTTATTGGAGATAATGGAAAGCTGGCAGCAAACCATTATTGTATTTATCTAGTTGATTACAGAGGATTTCACCAGTGTTAAGACCCTAAGCTTTTCTTTTTACTCATGAAAAAATGTGAATAAAATTATAGCACAGAACTTATTGAAGAAGGGAGATTTGCAAAGTGTGTTAAGAATTACATAATTGTAATGTTATTACTGGTTTACTACTTGTAATGAATTTAGCATGTTACATATTAGTGTGAAAAAACTCCTTTAGCAATATAAACTTGATTCCTATTTTACGATCGAAGGAGTAAGATTGAACTATCTAAGGCTAAATCAAAATGATTTTTTAGTTGTATAGTATTAAACACTACTTTATATAATTGGGAGCAGCTCCCGTATACAGCCTAATGGCGCCATTTTTTTCGCCAATAATGCATGTTTAGGAGGATGTTGCGATTCTTAACCGGAAGTTTTGAAGCCACATTTGGCTTATTTCTAAAACTGCCAAATGCACTAGACTATAAGTCAGGGGGAGGAGCTGCGTCCCCCCCTTTTTATTTTAAATAATTCAGATAAATATTGTGATTATTGACTAATTTTTGAAGCCATGTTAGGCTTAATCCTAGGACTGACAAAATACACGAGTGTAAGTCGGGGGGGGGGTATTGAAATATTTATGATAAAGATCCAAATGAAACGATTTGTTTGATTATAAGTATAATGAAGCATGATGAAATGCTCACTTGCTTTTAAGTATAATGAAATGGTCAAAATTAATATTAAATGATGGTGACAAAATTTTTTGCTCCGATTTTTAAAAATGATTTCTTAATTTTATGCTGAATATGTTCTCATGAAAACATTGATATTTTTTTCATTTTAAAAGTATAGTTTATAAAAGTTAATAGCTGTATATTTGAGCTGCTCCTTACAAAAACACATAAAAATACTGAATATGTTCTAAGGTTTAAGGTTACCATAAAGAAGAATACATATGCCGATGACGGCAACCAGAAATTACTGTTTATCGCCAATTTGCGGGAGCTGAGCCGAAAAACTGGCGAATAAAATTTTCTGACACTTCAGCTTTATATTTCAGAGCACCATAAAATGTCTAGTTTGACTATATACCGCTAATGACGTAATGTAGAAAATTGAAGTATTTCAAATTGCAATCAGACTGAAAAGTTTTCTAATCCATTTACTTGCCCTTAATGAGCTTTGTCTTATTCTTTTTATCTGAATTCTATTAAACCATAATATCAAATATTTCTGTCCATATTTCGCTCTGATTTGTATGTACCCGAGATGAATCCTTTGCTCTTGCCACTCTATACTTTCAGTAATTCTTGAATTTTAAATTCATTAGTAATTTGAAGTGTAGAACATGCACCTTTTGTCAAAAGATTCATTTTTACTTCCTTCTAATGTCTGTAGTTGGTTGTCAGAACATCATTGTTTAACTTCCTCGGCTTATTAAATTCTCTTCAGTTCATGGTTCCACGGTTGTTTTTTAGCATATTAGGAATAAATGAGTGTCTTTTGGACATTTATGAAATATTTTTAAAAATTTAAAGAAAATCAATAGCTGATTGTATCTTTTTTTTAAACTACAAGTATCAATTTTTCAGTCTTCATCTTTTTTAATTATATCCAGTCCAGATGTTTTGTTTATCTATTTTAGATAGCCTACCACAACTTGTTTAATGTTTTGTTTCACAGTGTTCCACTTCATGGAACATCTAATTCTACTTGCTTCTCAAATCATTAAATTCAATTCTAAATTTAAAATATGTTTAAAACTTGCGTTTAATTTTCTCTTTTATTAATAGACTAGCCGCCTTTGGCGACCAGCCGGTTTACCAATATTACAGCTCGCTACAATTTTCAATTAAATATTTTAAGTAATTTGTCTCTTAATAAATTTTGATAGTCATACCAAACTTATACTGTTGTTTAGATCGTTACATTCAATTTACAATATATATTTTTCCTAATTTGTTATCATTTCCGGTAAAACTTCAACTTTAATTTAAAGTGGAAATACTGAAATTGCAATTAATATAAAGATATTTTTTAATGAAGCCAAGCGTTTTAAATTTTTTACATTTTTATTGTTATTTATTTATTATTATTGAATATGAGTATTGCAAACAGTATCGCTCGGTATTTAAGTCTTATGTTAACTACAAAATATTTTTCATAATTTATGTAATATCTCAAAGAATAATTCAGCCAAAATTTCTCAGATTCAGCATAAAATTTAGTTTTTAGATTTGCTTTCAAAAGGATTGAAATGAAATCAGTCATAATATTTTGTTCCAGCCTATAAATATATTTCAAAAATTATGAAGTCTAAATTTTATACAGTAAGGTATCATATTCTGAGAAATATTCTGGACACACCAAATTTTAAATAAATGAATGAATTTTTCTATTTTCCATTATCAACTAAGACTTATTTATGAAGTTTTAAATGTTAAAAATTTAGAAAAACTCAACATTTTCATAATCTTAGGCCAATTAATCTTGAGAAACCTGCACGCTGATTGGCGTATTTTCTTTGAAACAATCGGTGGAAAATCTAAAATTATCCTTTTTTATTCAATAGTGATATTCAGATTTTCATGAATCAGTCAGTTTAAGTGATTGATTTAGTTGATTGGAAATTAGCTATTTTTATTTAAAATATTATTTGTTGTTTTTTTAAATGCGATTTCCACAGCAGAGGCTTTATGTAAAATCGAAAATTCGTTATTTATTGGAGCATTTCTTGAATCAAGTTACATAAAATATAATGATTTACCATGTAGACCATTTTAGCAAATGTGTGTCTATTACTAAAGGTTTAAAAATTAGCTGTGAGACCCTGATTTGAATGGATATCCTGTTCATTTTAAACAAAACTTGCCTTAAAATAAAACTGACTTATTGGAATAATATATATAGTGTAAAAGATCATAGAATAATTTTCCTTGAATTTATTTTTTAGAAAAAATATTTCATATTTGTTTCATTTCCTACAGACACATGCCGAAAATTATATTTTTGCAGATTTCATTTCCAAAAAGATTTAAATTATTTTTAGTTGAAGCTTTAATCAATGTAATGGCAACACTTTGAAAAAAGCTAATTTTTTCCCATGAATGTGAAACGTGCTCGTGCAGCTTAAATTTTATTTTTATTTTGTACGAAAAAAAATGATTCAAAAATATAGTTAAAATATTTATTTAAAAATTCATTAAAAGTAGAAATTTAATTTTAAGGTTAAAACATTGGTACCATTTAAAAGATAAATTTTTGATCTTTAACTTGATGTAAAAACCTTTTTTGTGCGGTAATATTTTCTAAAGTTATACCAGAAACACACCAAAATTTTGCTTAATTTTTAAATAAATAAAATTCTACTTAAAAATTTGAAAAAATAACCCCGAGGTGCACATTCCCGGCCTCCAAGGTATACACGTGCCGAATTTGGTAGCTGTAGGTTGAATGATCTGACCTGTAGAGCGCCAACACATACACACACATTGAGCTTTATTATAAGTATAGATGACAGTTTAAACCAGTCATATTCATAATTTTCAGCTTTAATACATTAGCTAGTAAACTTTTCTCTTTTTTTTTCCCAAGAAATTATATATATATATTGCACAAAGATAATTGCAGAAAAAATTTCAACATTGTTTTATGGGCTGTATTTGAAACTATTTATTCTATATCTAAAAAAAGAAAATGTGAAAGTGTATGTAAAAATGTTGAATAGCATGTGTTCCATTAATGGAAACACATAATATTATCCAGATCACTTAAAATGCACCTGTCATGTTACATGACAGAAAGAGATCATTGGTGTTTTTGTTTCCTATTCTTCTCTCTTTTCATCAAAAATGAACTCATTTCAAGGAATATTGTGAGGGAGGGTTTGAATTCTTAGAAATGACTGA
>JAPMOR010052242.1:2517222-2550813 GCA_026543865.1 Argiope aurantia | reverse complement strand
TAATTTTTATAATAAATTAATTTATTGAAAATGGTGCATAAAGGTCGTTCTGAAGCACTGAAAGGCTTCAAAAAATACCCTCATATAGCAAATCTAAACAAGCCTCCTTTTGGTGTACCTTGGGTCCTGCTAAATCTGCTACACTGGTGTCAAGTACTGTTTTCCCATTCATGTGCAAGAAATTTTACTTATTTTCCTGCTTAAATGCACTGCTGACTCTAGTTGCAGTGTTCCAACTAATATATTAACAAAATCAAAATTGTGAATAAAATTTCAAAATTTAATTTGCATACTTCTTTAAACTTAAATAGATTATGTACAACTTTCTTTATTTAAGTTAAAACTTTTGACAGGGTATGTAGTGTCATTAAAAGTCCTTAAGAACTGTTTATTTTGTACTGTTCTTGTAATAAGAACCTTAAAAGTGCTTTTTTATCTAGGTGCTTTTATTGGTTTCTGGTGGGCAGGAAATGCATTTCATCGTGCGAAATCTCTCAAATGGCACACAACATTAAAAATTTAATACTTTTGTTTTTAAAAAAAATTTGAATTTATAAAATTAATTTTAATATTTTAAAAATTACTAATTGGACAAGATTTTTCAATAAATTAAAGGAAAATTTTTACTGCTATATTTTAAAATATTCAATAAGAATAAGATAATAAACCTGAATGACTTCATTAAAAATTTATGAAAATTGTGCTATTGACCTGGAGATTTCACGAAATTTAAATATAATATTCTTAAGTAATATCATTCACTGGGTAGGAGAAGTTCGTTTGACAGACATATGCATGTTTTATATGAAAGACAAGTATAACAAAAACTGGATTGTACAAGTCTGAAGCATTTAAGTCTATATTTAATGTAGTAGAATATTTTATCTCCCTTTCTCTATACAGTACATTTCTGAGCATCCAGTTCATGACTATCTGGCCTAGTTTTCTTTTATCATAATTAAGTGACGAAAGCAAGGTGTTGCAGAAGTAGTTATCTATTAAAGACTTTTTTAAAAACTAAGTTTTGACTTAAATTAGGGTTGCATTTTCGTATCTGTGTAATCATTTATCAGTGAAAAAATAAAATCTGTTTGAATCTGTTTTTTTTTTTAAGAATTAGGCCTTCATGGAATGCTGGCTTTTTTGTTATCTGTTCTGCCCTTCTGCCACATTAGGCTGGATACTCGGGAATATACTATATATGAATTTGAATGATGAAATAGAATCACTGTGGGCAATCTTTTTACTTTTGCAATAACATTAATATATATATATATATATTTAGAATTTTATTTTTAACAATTAAATACAAGAGAATGTTTTTAATTTCAATTAAATTTTTGTTTTTATTCTTTTTAGTCTTCGAATTTACTTAGCGCCATCTGTTAATTGATATTACGAAATGAAATTCGCATTTTAGATTTCGTTTAAGTAAGTTAATATTCATATTCCCTTAAAAAATTTTTGCAAAATAAATATATTTCAGTTGGTTTTTCTTTCCTGATTTTAACTTTAAAGAAATTTGTCTGTCTTTCTTTTTTATTTATCTAATTTTAAGTGTGAAACTCTTGATTTCTTCTAAAGAAAGTGCTGTGGCAAACAAAATATTAATATTTTATCTATCACTAGCAGGTAGGGTACTCTTCGTAATCGTGTGTAAATACAAAGAGTGCATGTACAATTTTGGATTTATTGATATTGAAAGGATTTGCTAATATCTTCTGTAATTTGCTGCTTACTGCATCTTTACTGTAACTGTAAACTGCATCTTTTATTCGCCCTTGAGATTCATTACTTAACCTAGAACATGCTTATGCCTTTGTCACATCCGTGATCATTTAAACTAAAATGTTATCAAGTAGCAGTAGAAAGTAAGTTATGCAAGATGGCGTTATTGGTTAAAGAATTAATATTGTTTTGTTATCTGAATATTAATATATAAATATTATTTTACCTTTGTTTATTTTATAAGTGATAAACAAAATATTTATTTTAATTTTGATTTCAGATAGCAGATGGAGCTGTAGGGGAACCATCTACTAAACAAGGATGCAAAAAAACAAATTTGAACCATTTACTGAATTTTACTTTAGCACCGCTTGATAACTGGGAAGGAAGTGGTAGACGACCTATTCATAACAGAAACAAATTACCAAAATATAATAAAGAACTTTTCTTACAAGCTAAGTAAGTTTAAAGATTCAATTAAAAAAAATTACTGCAAATAAAATATATTCTTGTCATTTCTGCCATATTATTATAACCATTGTTCTAAATGTTTCAGCATCTAAATAAATTGGCAACTTGAATATGTTCTAGTTTAAAATTTAATATTATAATTGATAAATTTTAACACTGATGACAAGATTCTAGATAGGACACTCAAATACTCTTTTAAATGAGGTTTATTCTTATGTTACCCACTTTATTTCTTATCTTGATAATGAAAGCTAGATTCTGTATTGCGCATTATCAGTTTCTGACCTTTTTGGTAATAATACTTCTTGAAACATTTGAACTTACTTATAAAATTGAATTGATATTTGGTTTAGTGTATTTTATTAAAATTTATAATTAATTATTAAGTAAGAAATATCATGTGCTTTTCTTCATTTAAAATGAATACAAATAGTCAGTAAAGAAAATTGTATAAGAATTATTATTTATTGATTTTTCTTTAAATTCTAACTGTTAATGTAATAGTTGTTGATAATATAAAAAGTTGTGAAAAATAGTATGTAAATATTGACATATCTGTTGTTTCATTAAACTAAATTTATTTAACTTCATTGAAAGTTGTCTATGGTGAAGTTATTTTATGAATGAAATTTTTAACAATTAACACCACTCTGACCCTTTTTATTTGTTTTAATTGCACCTTATAAGAATTTGTTAGAAATTTTACAAAAGTATTAAATTATTTCATATGAGGATAAAGGTTCAAACATTTCTACAACAGTAACTAACCCTCAGAAAATAAATTTGATTTGGTATGGAAAATTCTTTTGCTGTTCAAATAGTCTTTAAACCATATTTTGAATAAAGAAATTTTGCTGACAAGTAACAATGAAAAACAATTTCAGCTGCTTGAATTGAATATTCACTACTGCCTTTTTAATCAGTATTCAGAAACTACGACAATGATAAGTAAAAGCAGGCAGGTTAAGCATCCTCTTACTGTAAGGAATCTTAACACATTTCATACATCTGTCCTGAATGAAATCTATATGAGAAATCAAGCTAAAGTAAAATTTCTAAGCACTGATAGTTTGAAATGTTCATTTTAAGTTTAATTTTTACTATTTTAATTCTAGCATTAATAAAATCCTTCAAAAAAATTTTGGTTCAGATTAAAAACTACATGACGAAAAACTGTCTGTAGTTAGCTAGATTTTAGACTTACTTAAAGATGAGACTATTATCATAATTTATAATAGTTTGTTGGGTTGCTCTTCAGTCAAAGCATATATTTTGAAAAGACTAATATTTCGTGAAAAATGTAGTTATAATTTATTATTAAATTTAATGCTTACAATTTTTAAAAAATCTAATTATGAAATCAAAGTTTTAAAATCTTTATTGCAGCTGCCAGTTTATTGCGAGGGATAGTGGAAATTATTCTGTGCACCAAAAGAATCCTGATATTCTTGTTGAGTGGTCTCTGATTGAAGAAATAGTATGTAGTTTGTTTCTGGCATTTGGTGATATAATGGTTATTGTAAATTACAATAAATGCAAAATTTCTTTTATTGTGGAAATACAGATGAATTTGATATAAAAGTATTTTAATTCTTAGCTTTGCTTAATTTCATATCAAGTATATTTAAATCTTTTTTTTTTTTTTGAAGTTAACATATTTAAAAACAGTTTAGATCTCAAAATTAGTTAAGAATTTCTGTTATGTTTGTCATGTTACATTTTTCCATTTATAGAAGATAATCACATTCTTGTAATATCCATTTGATTTTCTATATGTATTACTAAAACAAGGCTAGAATAGAGATTAAATCATCAATAATTAAAGTGACAAAAGTCTCTTTTGCATTAAAAATTTTATTTAAAAAATGAATTCAAGGCAACAAAATTCTGAAGGTTTAGTAAAATATATTTTGATCAGTATGGTATGTCTAATGGCAGAATTAGATGTATAGAAATGTACAATATCCTGTTTTAAAAAGTTTTATGTATCAATTAAAAAAATTTTTATTAAGATTTTCATGAATATATAATTGTAAGTTTCACTATCAAACTATTTATTTTCAATGAAATAATTTGGTTTATTAATATATATTTCCCATTACAGCGTTTACCATGCCATGAAGTGCCATTATGCCCCATATGTCTGTATGCTCCAGTTGCTGCAAAAATTACTCGTTGTGGACATATATATTGTTGGCCTTGTGTACTGCATTATCTATCCTTGACAGATAAAACTTGGCAAAAATGTCCTATTTGTTTTGAAGCTGTTCACAAGACAGAATTGAAAAGGTTATTTTAATAATCGATTATTTTGAAATTTTTATAATGTACATTGAGATAACAGACTGATATATTAACTAATAAACTGTATATACTTTGATTAATTTGATTATTAAAAATTATCTATTTAAATAATTTTGGTTAGGAAATTATAGTTATAGAATAATTTTATTTGTCTGCAAGTTAGATTTTTCTTTATTAATCAAGCTATATGGACAGTGACTTCATGATTGTTTTAAATGAGTATACTTGAAGCTTTGTTACATTTTTATTTCATAAAATATTTTGTCACCAAAAATATGAAGTTGAGAGAAATGTAATGAAAATATGTCTTATGTACAAAATGATTTTAAATCATAACTCTTTAATTGTTAAATGCCTAGCTTGGAAAAGAAAATATTTTGGCTAGTTTGAAATTTGAATGTATTATAAAAATTTTATCTTTTAATTAATTTATTTTTGTAGTGTATCATTGCGAGTTCAGAAATCTTTTGCTGTTGGTGATGAAATTACCATGTGTCTTATGAAAAGAGAAAAAGGGTCCTTACTTTCAGTTCCTGTCATTGAACAGAAAAATGCTAATTCCTTATGTAATGTTGATGAAGGTTCGTTGAAGTTTATGTTGACTCTGCATATAAAAAAATTTGAACGCTTTCAAGATTCTGTCCGATTTCCTATTTTAGCTTAGCTACATAAGTTTTGAAAATAGAAAAATAAATGGAATCTATATATATAATGTATAAGTTTTTTTTTCTCATTTATGTTAATTTTTCATTCTGTAGATTGTAGATAATTTTCTAGTGCATTGAAATGATCAGTTTATTTAAATTATATATAGTATTATATCAATCATTGTTTGAATATGTGATCATTTGACCACTCAATAAAAAAAACAAAAAGTCTTTGAAATTTTGTTTTAACCATGTTGAGCCTCAAGAAATTTTTGATAAATTCCAAGAAACCTAGAATACTACTCCCCCCCCCCTCCCAGAAAAGAAAATCATGACACATTATTAGTTTCGAGAAATGCTAAGCTATATAAGCCTTATGTCTCATAATATTTGCATAATTACTTACACAGGTAGACTTGCATTCTTAAACAGTAAAGCAGAGTACTGCCTAAAAATGTTATTTTATTTGGTGTATATTTAATTAGGAACAAAATTTTTATAATGCTTCAAGTTAAAAAAAAAATTTAAATTTTGCTTGAATTCTAAATATTTCTTTTTAATAAACATTTCTTTAACACACTTTCTTCATTAACTCAGACATTTTAGCATATTTGTTAGTTACTGTTGGGTTATTTAAATATTTTTCTGTTTTTTTTTTTTATATAGTGGATTCAGTGACTCGTTATCAAAAGCTCTTACTAGCATGTCCAAAAGGTATACAGTTTATTATAAATAGAGAGCGCATGGAATTAAATCAAGCATATGAGGCAGAAAAAGATACACCAGAAGTTTGTTTTATTGAAGCTGCAATGAAAGTAAGATTTTATTTTTATTATTAAAAGGGCATTTATTTCTTATAAACATTTTATCTTCTTTGATTAAAATCATTGCATTATTCATAAGGTAAGTATTTTAATTTATATTGAGAATTTTTGCGCATTAGTGGTTGAAATTTATGTATTCCATTTGTATTGTGTGCTTTATAATTCAAATATTTAGTTATATCATTTAAATCATAGTTTTTTGCTTATTAAATTTAGTTGATTTTGTAATTTTTAAAAAAAAAATCTTACATTAAGAATGATGGATTTAGAATTCATTGACATTTTGGCTTTTTTTTTTTTTTTTTTTTTTTTTTTTTCCACTACTTATAGCTTTTGGATGAAAGGGAACATAACCTGAATCAAATCCTAGATAATGAACTGCATAAGGAAGAAGAAAATGTGAGTAAACAATATATTATTCTTTTTCTGTGTGTATGTTTCTGCATTAAATTTGAGGAATAATATATTACAAGACTAATTTTATCATGGTCCTTTTTTTTTATTTAAAAAATGAATAGGAAAAAAAAAAAAGACCCATTACTCAAGGAGACAGTTTCTGTACCTCTTTCCCATTTCCTTGTATTTGCATAAGCTTAGATTTTAAAGGAAAAGTATTTGAAATAAATTTTAGTTAAGAATTTTATTTTTCTATGAAAAATATTTTAAAGAAATTTTGCTAACACAGGGGTGTTTGTGCTCCGGGGAAACCCCGGAATTCCGGGGATTTTGAACTTCAATACCCGGAAATTCCGGGGATCGTCGTTCAAAAGGAAGTAGGAATAATAATGAATTATTTATTTTGATCTGGGTAATTTTGTTTGCTTTCAAAGCAGAAAATGCAAGGTCAGTGTGTGTGGTGAAAACTTTTCCTTTCTTTCTCCAAAGGCAGTGATAATGCGTGAAAAGGGGGAAAAAACTTTTTTTGTTCTTTCTTTATTGCGAGTTATGACTCATTCCCCCGGTTCTCGTACATTCTCTTCTGAATTCTTTTCGGCAAGTAGGCGCGGCAAAAAAAAAAGGGGGAGAGACTTCGTTCGACCAGATGTGCGATCACGTGACTCTGGGTTCAAAGGTCTTATCTCTCCTGGCGTGGCGCTAATAAGTAGAGAAGGGGGATTTTTCGCCGTATTAGCTATTTGTCATTGATTGCTTCGCAACTTTTTTTTCTCTTCTGTGTAAAATTTTCGTTTCATTTATTGATGCACGTGTAAATTTTTCGTTTCGTTTATTGAAATATTTTTTTATTTATGTACGCAAGAGAATTTCACTATGAAATTTCTCAATATAAATAGGGATATTATACAATTAGAAGAAGGTGTCCGGAATGCATTTAGGTGGAATTGGATTGAACGGAGAGATGGTAATGGGGATACCATCGGCACATGGTGCAAGAAAATAAATGTTGCTGGGCAAGCATATTGTGTTTTTTGTAACTCACTGCTGAAGTATGGTGGGGAAGGATTCAAGGCTTTCACAAATCATTCTAAAACTGTGACGCACATAAAATATTCAAAGTGCATTAGACATTCAATGACTTTAAGTAATTATGCTAATTCAAAAAATACTGATGACTTACTGGAGACTGATGCTCGGCCATTGGATATAGTGACAAGAAAAGCACGCCAAGAGGTATTAATAACTTCGTTTATCGCCGAGAATTCTCTTTCTCTCAATGTAGCTCCCACTTTAATTGTATTCTGCAAACAGTTGACTCACGATCAGACAGCACTAAACTCGTTGGAAATGTCCAGAACTACTGCATGTTATAAGATGAAATATGGGCTCACAAAAACTATTAAGGAAAATATCATTAAAACTTTAAAGGAGACTCCATTTTCTCTAAATTTGGATGAAAGTACTAGCAATGCTCAAGAAAGTATACTGGAAATATTGGTGCAGTTTTATGACAACAATCAAAATGAAGTTGTAGTTCATCATTTTGCATCTCTAAAGATGGAATCTTGCAATTCAGAAGCTGTTTTTAAAGCAGTTGTTAATACTATTGAAGATAATAATATTCCATGGGCAAACTTAATTAGTGTATTAATGGACTCATGTAACACCATGCGTGGAAAAAAAAAAAAGGGTGTTGAAACCAGACTACGATCAAACAAAGCACCCTACTTATTAGATATTGATGGTGACACATGTCACACAGCTAATAACTGTGCAAAAAAATTTGCTTCATGTTTTGATAGATACTTAGAAGATTTGTTTGACATCTATTTTGATATGAAAAGCTGCAGTAAAAGAGAATTTTTTCAAAATCTGTGAATCCCTTGCCATTAAAAAACTTAAGCCCTTGAAGAGACCAGACCATAGGTGGGTGTACATTTTATGTGTTTTAGAAAGAATCAAAGATCTGTGGGATGCTCTTATTGCATTTTATTTTCACTACTTGGATAAAACTGATAAAGGGGATTATTTTTCTTATGTTGAAACTGTATACAATAAAAGAAATATTTCTGCAGCTCAGAAAAAAATTGTTGAAGGGGTGTATTCTTGCTTGCATTCCCAACAACTTGCAAAGGATGCTTTAGCTCGGAAAAAAAGAATACTAAATGGGTTATTTGTTATGCAAAACAAAACTTTATTGCATATGGCATTATATTCAGCAGTATTACCAGAGTTCAACACATATATTAAATTATTTGAAACAAAAAATCCAATGCTTCATTTTAATACATTCCAGTATTTACAAATTGATGGCAAAAATTTTCTCTTTTTTTATGAAGCCAGAAAAAATACAGAGTGCACATCTTATAATGATTTATTAAAGGTTGATGTCACAAATCCAGAATTCCATCTACCTAGCAAAGTAATATTTACTGGTGCAGAAGCTTCCACTCTCCTGAAGAAATTATCAAAAAATCATCCAATAGCAAAAGAATTCCAAATTTCTCCGATGAAAGCTTATACTAATACAGCACAGCATATGAAACAGAAATTACCCCTTAAAAATTCATATCTAATTAGTTTTACAGCATTAGATCCAGAGCTAAAACCAGTACAATATTAGCTTTTGAAAAATTATCATCTTTTATGTCCCATATTTTTAGTGATAATGAAAAGTCAAAAGTAGAAGCTGAAATAAGGTTATACCAGAGTGATATTGATATCACCAAAGAAATGCTCTACACATCTGATGAAAGTGGAAATCAAGTCAAGTGTACAATTGATAAATATTGGTCTAAAGTTTTTAATTTAAAAGATGATTTCACAAATGATAAGTATCCTACATTGGCTAAATTGGTCAAAGCCTGCCTTAGCTGCTTCCATAGCCCATTAGTGGAAAGTGCATTCAACTTAATGGATACACTTGTCACTGACTATAGAACCTCTCTTAAGATTGATTCCCTAGATGCAGTGCAGACTATTAAATATGATTTAATGGCTTCTAAAGAAACCTCGTGTGAAAAATATGGCTCAAAAAATCCAATGACTGATCCAATTCACAAAGATCTCTTACTGAATATGAACAGAAGTTGGAAAACATATCAAGAGGACTAAAACATGTATTTCAGATGAGTCACCTATAAAAGTCTCTGAAAAACCTACATTAGCAGAAAGGCAAACTGCTTCTACCTCTGCATGAGCAGTTCTCGAGGAAATTTCTTCAACTGTAAATGAGGAAAATAAAAGTCAACCTTCCTGCAATTATGAAGTTCACCACAAAAGAAAGACAAGCCCACAAACATCAGAAAATAAAAAAAAGCAGCAGAAATTAGATAATTTTTTTTAAAGAATTAATTCAGGTAATTTAAAATATTTACATAAAATGTAGTAGTTTATATGTTTGAAAATTTATGGTTATTAATTTTGCAAAAAAAGTAATTCATTGAACTTTTATAATTAGGTCATTCAATACTTCAAAATTGTAATTTTTCATCCCCCCCCCCTCTCGAAACTCCAAAATGTCGGTAGTAAGTCCGTAAAAGTTTCAGGGGATTTTTTGGGGTCCCACAAACACCCCTGTAACATCACATTATTTTACTATATAAACAATTATTTTATAAAATTTGCTTAGTATTGGGTTATGATAAAAAAAAATTTTAGCAGTTTTACCAAATTAAATCTGTTTAAAGCATTTATTTATTTACTTATTTATTTTATTTAAAGATAAGATGGACTGACTGAAATAAAAGATAGAAAATTTAATTGAATTTTGGTTTAGATATTTTTAAAATTATTTTTATTTTATGGAAATCTTTTACAGCAATAAGCAAAATATTAAAGAATGGTACTGCAGAATAGGCTTATTATGGCAAAATTGCTTGTTACAAAACAAATTGTTATGCTAATTGATTGTTTGAGTACCAATTTATGCTTAATCTGAATGTTAAATGCTGTGTTTTCGAGAAAAATTTATATAAAATTAATAAAAATTGTTATTCAATTTCTGCAGTTTAAGCTATAGATTTTCAATTGATGTTACTTTCATTTTAAGAAAATTCTTTTCATTTTCAAAAAAGGAAGGGGGTTGAATACTAAGCTGAATGTTAAGGTGCCTTTTTTTTTATATTTATAAAAATGTTTTTAAAAAATATTTTATTTAAGTGTGATTGTTTGAGCTTTTTCTTGAATATTTTTCATTTATTAATTTCCTAATTGTATAAAATATTTTAAATTTAACTTTAATTTGTTCTTATTTTAATTAAATATAAGTGTAAAATTATTTTACTGTAGGAGGTAAAAAAAAATTAGTATTATTTCAAAAAGAAAACAATTATTTACTTTTTTAATAAATCCTTTTAAATGTTTTTAGATGATTGGTGCAACTCGAAAACATCTTACATCAATTAGTTCTGTGGACTCTACTGATGAATCTGTTAACTTAGGTAAGTCTGTGTCAAAACTGTTTCTCAGAAAACAGTTATTCATTATTGAAGTATTCAGATAGTGATTTAGCTTAAAATTCTTTTAGGGAATATTATATAAATGAAGATGATTTTCTAAAAGACAACTAAGCAATCTGTCTAATGGTTATTTTAATGTAACTGAAAATGGGAAATACAAGGTGGCAAAAAATAAGTTACCCTCTTCAGAGAGCTCTAAAATGCATTCTATTGGTCCAAATAAGATAAAATTTGAACTACAGATTGTTCAGATGATGCTGTTTACACTTATTAATTAAAAAAATTTAATAAACACAAATGGCATTTATTTGCATATATTGAAAATATGAAACATAATTTGCATTATAGCACATGTCTATTACTAATTTTCTTTTGGATAAAAGGAAGGCGGACTCTGCACAAACATGAGTTTCTTTGTTAATAATTCTTAATTACAGGAAAATTAAATCTAAAGATAGTGCTGGTTTGGATTCTATGATATTCAAATATTTCTTCTTTTCTATAAATAAAAAACAGTTATAAAGACCAAATTTATTGTAAATGGATTGTCATTTAAATTATCATATATTATCAAGAAATCTCATTTCAAAATATGTGCCTGACTTAAAAATGGGCACCACAAATGTAGTCAACCATTATGTCATCAAAAGTTTCATTGTTTCAATTTTTCTTTTTTTCACAGCTTAAAAATAATAGAGTGTAATATCAAGACTAATTACATGCTTAGTTATTATTCCTGTTTTATTGAATAAATTTGGATTTCATGACAATCTATGTAACCCCTATCACCTGTTTAAAAAGGCACTGTGAACTTAGAAACATGTATGTTTTTTCTGCAGCCAAATTGTAGAGTGGGAAACTATAAATCAAATTGGCTTTTTTTTTTTAATACAAATATACTAAACAAATAGACCCAGGTGGAGCTACAGATGTATTAGTAGTGTTATTGAAAAAGTCTTGGTGATATATTGTATTAACAGAATTCTTTTAATTTGTAATGTTTTAAGCATTTTTAATTAAAATTTAAGATAAAACAAATTCTTACAGAATCAAATTCTGTAATTTAAATATACATCTTTGTTGATAAGCATTAACTTATATGTAATTTGAAGGTCAGCTGATTTTTGAACTTATGCTAATACTTATTCTATTTTAAGTTATTACATTTCAGTGGAAATGACTTGCAAAGAATAGTGTTATGCAGATTGTTAATTTTATAATTTTCTCCCCCTTAGAAAATGAAGAAAACTCTTTCAAGACAGGAAGTGTTACACCAACTAATTACCAGCAAAATCCTTCCATTGATTCTTGCAATAAGAGCATTTGTTTTTTCTATCAAGGTAAAAAAAAAAAATCTTTTACTTATTTATGAATATTTTCATTATTACTTTTGCAATAAAGTGTTGCAGGGCTTGAGTTCCTATAATACAAAATAGCAAGTTATCTGTACTTTTGAATCTATAATTAGCTTCATATATGCTGTTTTGTTAAATTAACAAAAAAAAAATCTGAATGATTTTTTTTTCTAAAAAAGTAACATAATAAGAATTTTAAAACATAGTCTTGAAGTTAATTTTTAAAATCATAAAAAATGAAGTGAATATATTATTTGATGTTTTGAGTTAAATATTAGGAGGCTCTACAAAATTGTATTGACAAAATAATAATTTTTAAAATGTAGCGTTTCATTGTTAGGTACTGTTAGAAAGCTTGTCAAGTATAGTTTTTGAAAAAAAAAATTGCTTTTCATTAAGATTTGATTTTACTTTAGTTTAATCTTAATATAAATAAGTTGTTGATGCTTTGTATGTATTTGTTCTATGTCTCTCCCTAAATAGCCAAATTCAGACTTTTTCACACACTTATTATCGAAGATAACATAAAGAATACTATCAATTTTTCAATGCAAAAGTTAACAAAAATTCTGTCATTTTCTACATAATTATTGAGCAAATTATTCTACAATAAATATTTTTACTGCCTTAGAATTCAAAATATTACTTTTTTCTCTCTTCTCCATATGGTTTTTCCTTCAATTTTTATTGTTTTTTCAAAATATGATAAACAATTGTATAGATGCAGTTAGTTTTGAAATAAGAAAACATAGATGTTGCAATACTATGCAATGACCAAAGATTGAATTGCTCTTTTTTTATATATATATATATTTCTGTTTAAATTTTTTGAAAATATTTTTGACAGTGTTTTATAATTGATTGTAAAAGATTAAATTTTATATATTGCCAATAATTTTAATAAAATAATTATTTAATCAAGCAATACTGATATTTCTACTAATAATTACTAACTTATTAAATGAAAAGTTTCAAAAGTGTTTTGAAAATATAGTAGTTTAATCAATCAGGTGCTACCCTAAAAAAGGTTTCATTTTATCACCTTTCCTAATGGATATAATGTATAGCATTACTATTATTTTTTTTAATGAAAAACAGTGCATTTTTATGCTCAGAGAATTTGCTTTAAGTATATATATATCCTTTTCCTGGTTTAATGTATTGTTTGAACATTCATGCTGCCCCTTCCCAAATGATTTTTTTTAATATTGTGAAATGAAATTTAGCTTTTCACATTTAACTTTAGTTCAATGGCAACCTTTTAGTAGATGACTTTAGATGATGCCATATATTTATAATTAAATTAGGGACGTAAGAAATGTAGTATCCAATATCATTATTCATTCACCTATCCATTGTTGATATTTTATCTGTAACTCACTCCTGCTAATTTGGTTTATTAACATTGTTGGTAATGGTGCATTTTATTAATTTGATCAAATTTTGGAAATTATAATATGAGTATATTTTACTGTAATTTTTCCTCTTTTAGCTGAAGATGGCCAGCATATTTATTTGCACAATGTAAATGTACGCATGCTTCTAAAAGAATATGGTTCTCTTGAATTTGCTCCACCTGTCTTAACTGCAAAACTTGTTGAAGTAGAAAGTGTCACAATGACAGAGGTAATGCTATTTGAAAATTATTGCTTGTTTCGGCTAGGAAAAGAAGTCATTAATCAAAGAATTTTTTTTAGAGGTTATTTGAATTGTCTCATAAAAATCCTGTAGCAGTTGTTCAGTTCATAGCTTTGGTATGATTGTAAAATTAACTTAAAAGTCTTTCAAGGTATGGAATCCATTTCCACCCTTTCAAAATATACCTTATATTTTGTTGTTTGTCAGAAATATAAGGCCTTCTTTTAAAACAAAATTTATATAAGTAAATATTTTAACCCCCTTCCCCCCAAAAAAAATTGAAGAAAGGTACATTGTTTCTGTAAATATCAAGAAATTAAACTGGGTTCCTTTTTAAACAATGGGTAATAAATCCACATGAGTTGACAAAACAATATTTGTCTCATGGAGTTTTGACATTAACTTCTTTCAAATAATTCTGTATTGGTGGAATTACAATAAAAAAAAAGATTTTATAAATGTTTTATTTATTGTGGATTGGATTTTTTAAATCCATCAATAATTCTTGAATTTTAAGTTACTTTTCTTATTTGGGGTTTTCTGAGAAAAAAGTTATAGAAATCCTAGTTTAATAATTATACTGTTAATGTTTGTGGGTTTTTTTTTGGAAGAAGAATCCCCATTTTTCGGACACAAAATTTCATTTCTTGAGATATCTATCACAAAATATCTAAAACTATATTAAGTATTTTTAATAACTAAAATATTGCTAATTTATTTAAATCAGACTACCTTTTAAATCGTACTACTATTAATTATAATTTTGTATCCTAAATGTAA
This sequence comes from Argiope aurantia, assembly GCA_026543865.1. NCBI lineage: Eukaryota > Metazoa > Arthropoda > Arachnida > Araneae > Araneidae > Argiope > Argiope aurantia. The sequence continues at coordinate 2,536,210 of JAPMOR010052242.1, read as the reverse complement.
TCACTTCATATAAATAATGTATTAAATTTTCGCTGAAAGTGTTTTTTAAACTGCTTTTCTTTTTTAGGTATTAAGAAAGAGATTACGGTATCTACAACATTTGCCTTTAACTTGTGAATTCCAAGTCGTAGAACTTGACTTCAACCATCTTGTATCGGAATTAACTGTTCAGCAGTTTGAAGGTTAGGTCTCTGTTTCAAATTACTTAAATGTCTGAATTTTATATTAAATATTAATATATTTAGTACTTGGGCAGTTTCCACTCACAGATTGAAATTGAATTCAAAGCAGCCACAATCAGGGTGTAGAAATTTTCAATTTATAAAGTTCTGAGTCACGGTTTTATCAAGTTCACTATAGACTTGATATTAAACCAATTGATGTTGTTATAAATTAATTGTCATAAATCTTTATGGTCGTATTAAAAGCAAAGAAGAATTTTAAATCAGTTTTAAGAACATCAATTATAATTTTAAAACTTGATGGCTAAGACTTTCTTTAAGATTATGTAATTTAATTTCTAAATGGAACATAAGAAATTTAGGTATAAATGCATGAGAAACTTTTTTTTGCATCTCTTAAATTTGTTGCTTCAGTTATGGACTTTTTTATTTAAAATGCTGTTTTCATCTGTTTGTTCTTGAAATTTAGTTTGATCCCTGTTTTTAACTTAAAAATACATTAGTTTTAGTGTATGAATATTCAAGTCTCGAGTAATATGGATATAGTTAATTATTGCCTTAATGTGAGACTAGTGCTAAAAATGTAAGTAATTATTTATTAAAATTTATGATTTTACTTTTTAAAGGTGAAATCAGGAAAAGAAAACTGAATCGTGCTAAAAAAATGCGGAGTGAAAGAAGGCGAGAAAAGATGATAGAAGAAGAAGAAAATAGAAAACTTGGAAAATGTAATGAAATATATTTGTATTTCTATTCCTCTTTTCCATTTTTAATACTAATTTTGAAAATAATATTATGTATATTTGATTATTTCTGCTAAGATATTACACTCGAGAGCCAAAGCATTATGACCACCCCTACATTTTGCAATGAACTCGCCTGGATGAAGTGGGAGGCACGGATCAGGTGGAAGTGGTATTTAACTGCTGCTGGAGAGTCTGAAGAATCATTCTTTCACTTACTTCTGTGTGTGATGGGAAAGGCTGCGGATCTAAGCGACTTTGATAGAGGGCAGATTGTAATGGCTCGAAACAAGTATTTCCGAATCTGTGCGACTCGTGGGTTGTGCACGATCTACAGTTGTTAGTACTTATGCAAAGTGGATGAATGACGATGAAAGCAGCAGTAGACGACATGGTGTTGGACGTCCACACGCTATCAAAGAAAAAGGTCGTCTGAGACTGTCTCGCATGGTGAAGCAAAACTGGAGCCAGACAGTGGCTCAGCTGACAGCCCAATACAATGCAGGGCCAAGTAGAATAGTATCGGAGCACACTGTTCAGTGGACACTGTTGGATATGGGACTACACAGCAAACGTCCGACTCGTGCCTTTGCTGACCAAGCGTCATTGCCAACTGGGCCTGCGCTGGGCCCGGGAATATCGCGAAAGGTCCATGGATCTGTGAGAGATAGTTGCCTGGTCAGATGAATCACGGTTTGTCATACATCACGCCGATGGCCGTGTTAGGATACGCCGTCTCCCAGGCGTACAGTTGCTCCCTCAATGTACAGTAGTTCATACACAGGCCGGTGGTGGTGGTATTATGCTTTGGGGGATGTTCTCTTGGGCGTCTCTGGGACCCGTGGTTGTGGTAAAGCATACCATGAATGCTACAGGGTATCTGAACATCATTGAGGACCAGTTGCATCCTTACATGGCCTCTGTTTTTCCAGCTTGAAATGGAATGTTCCAACAGGACAACACCCCGTGTCCCAAGGCTAAAATTGTGTTGGAGTGGTTCCAGGAACATGATGCTGAATTCCAGTTAATGTCCTGGCTGTCTAACTGACCAGATCTCAATTCGATAGAACACCTTTGGGATGACATGGGACAGCAGCTCAGAGTTCAAAGACCACCAATTCGCAATATCTTGGATTTGCGTGACCGTTGCTTAAACATTTGGTACAATCTTTCTCCGGCCATCTACCAAGGACTTGTGGCATCCATGCCAAGGCGGGTTGAAGCTATGTTGCGCGCCAAAGGTGTGCCTACTCGTTATTAACAGGTGGTCATAATGTTTTGGCTCTTGAGTGTATATCTGCTTTTATATTAGTAATGTAATACATGTGTTTAAAATACAAAACACTCAAGTAAAGAAATGCTCAAGTAAATTTACTGAACATCAGTTGTTTAACTTAAATTGTTTTCCTGTTTTAGATCCAAAAGCTACCTATAATTTGAATAGCGTCGATCAATTTCCTAGCCCTGAAGACTTCTTATCTCTTTCACCACCGAAAACTAGCTTTAATGGAATGAAACCAACTGCAGGTAAGTTTTATTACTAACATCTATATTTGCTTGTTTTATGCATGCATATCAATATGTTTAAAAATTTTAATTTTTTGAAGCATATATTTTATATATGATAGAGTTAAATGCATTAATGTGCTTTAAGAGTTTTAAAAAATCTTATTCACTATAATATTAAATGTACATAAATTATCAATTCATATTTGTTTCTCATTTAAGTAACTTCATTTTAAATACATTTGACTTTTAACTTAAATATATGAGGAATATGTTTGCTATTTTGGGAAATAAGCTAACAGCAAGCTAAGCTAAGTATATTTAGCTTTTTATATAAAAATTTATAGGCAATGTCAAACTTTTGTGTTAGGATATAACTTTGTAGTGTTTCTCAGTTGTGAATTAAGGTTATTATTTTTATGAATAGATATTTTTTGAATTCTTTTATCTCTCTTAATAATTTTCTTCAAACTTTCCAAGTTTTAAAGTACAATCATGATGATAGATTTCATTATAATGGACATGTTTGAATAAAATATAACCATCAATATCAAATATTTTGGATCACAAAGTCTACACTTAAAACAAGAGTTTAATTTTGCATTGCTGTTTTTGTACTCCTAGAACAAATAGAAATATTTTACATCATTCACCAGTAATATGATGGCTTATGTGTATTATTGTTAAATTTAGAGTAATTTGCCTTATATTTTAAGTTTTTACTTGTCATTGCATGATTTTTTAATTTTTTTTTTTTTATTTAGCTGTCTTAAACATTTTTTTTAGTTGATTGTGCTTTTTTTTAAATATTTATTTTATAATGTACAGGTTAGTTATAAACCATGAGTGGTGTACACTGATTGTAAAACTTATGCTTTAGTTGAATTTTTATAATACATAATGAGCATATTTATTATGCATGTAAGATTTTGAAAAGGTAATGTCCACTCACACAATAATTTATAACAACAAAGAAAACATAATATTGTGTTTTATGAAAAAAAATTTGAGAACAAATGAAATCGAATGCGCAATAACGTTGCAGCAGAGAAAATATATTGTTTTCTGAAGCACTGCTTCAGTTGAAAACAGAACTTTGCATACTATATATATATATATATATATATATATATATATATATATATATATATAATATATGAATGAAGAATTTCTTAAACCTTATAATTTTACAATATATTACTGTATTGTTATTCTAAAAAATAAAAACTTTTAATTTACTAGTCAGTTTAGTTTGCTATATTATTTTCAACTACATTTAGATCGAAATGTCTCCGATTCAAATGCTGATGACAATATTTTGAGCTCTGGCTATTCTGATGAGTTCCCTACTGCTGAACCGATATATTCTCCTGTCACTTCTTTTGCTCAAGTAAATATATGTATATTTAGTATTTCTGATGCTACCAGTGATAAGACTGAACAATTAAATAGTTTTTAATTAAAAAATAAATTTTGATTAATTGTACTCAATGTTTACTCCATCCTCTGTAGAAGCTGAAAGCTGGACCGAAGACATTTACAAGTATACCAAAGGAATTTAACAAAGCAAGCACACTTGTTTCTCCACAATCACAAGCAAGTGTGGATTCAGATGGGGAGGAATGCACTCCAGCTCCTGAATATCACCAATCTTTCAGTGATGCAATTCAAGCTGCTCTTGATGCTGTAACTTTGAAAGAACCATCAGGCAAGTAAAACAAGCTTGCTGAAATTATTTCATGTGTTTAAAAAATATATTATGTTTTTAGGATTAATATAAAATTATCTGAATTTATATTTCAATGTCTGTTATTCCAAATGTTTTGAAGGAGCAGCTACATGTGCTTATAATTTCAGCTTAAAATAAATTTAATATTTTGTATATTTGGTAACTTCAGATTTTGTTACTAACATGTCAAGTATTCTTACAGTGTTAAAATTTTAAACATCTGTCATGAATGTTCAATTCATTATATCTTCAGCAAATGTGCCTTTAAAACACACATTAGGACATGTGCAATATCATTTTGACCCCAAATTGTTGGGCACTTACTTATTTTATTGGCTATTTGTATAAAATATGACTGAGTATATAAATATTTTTTTCAGGCAAATATGTTCTTTTTAAGACGCAAATGTAGTTAGTAATAATAAAAATTAAACTTAAACACAGAAATGGCATGAAAAAAAAGTTATTTCCCTTTTCCCCATTCTATTCATATAACATTTATTTTAAAAATATTTTTCTGTATGAAAGAAATTATATATATATATTAAATTCTGTATATTAAGAAAAATCAATATTTTACATATGGTTTACATTTGAAATTCTTTTGGAAAAAGATGCTTAAAAATACAACTTGGAAAATTCTTTCACTTTTACATACATACTTAAAAAACACTTTTTATCATTCCTCATTAGAATAAAATTAATTTTGGGATACTTTATTCATATTGCAAGTGAATGCATTTTATATAAAGATTTGTCATCTGAATTCCGAAAATATTCAGAATCTGTGTTTTGATCTGATTCTGTTTAACAACAAGTTTCATTAATATTTAATGAATTTGAGCTGTCATCATTTTCACTATTAGTAGTCACTTACCCGAAAATCTCTGCTGCTGTCATAGATATAACATTAAATAAATCTGAAACACTTGCAAGAGTTAATTTGTCACCAATCCTCTTCTTCTGTCCCTCGAAAGTATAGTAGCGGGTGTAAATTCTTATAATTTCTAAACAAAGGAGAAAGGATGCAGGCAAAAAGAGCTTATGTGCATGCTGACAAGTTAAAACATCTTTGTTTTTTAAAATAGTAGTTTATTCCTACTTAATGAATACTGATAATTGCATATTAAATTTTTAATTTAAATTTATATAAAAACGTATTGTATATAACATTTTATAAAAATTAAAATATAACTATCAGTTTTTATTATGTTACAATAAAAAAGTTTTACATTAATAATATTTTTCTTTATTTCAGATAATAACCAAAGTTCATCCAAGAAGAAGAAAAAAGGAAAGAAACAGCTTTTATTTACAACTTCTATGAACCGTAACAATTTTTGAAGCATAACTACTGTATTTTGAAGTTGCTTTTTCATAAAGGGGGAAAAAAATTTGTTTAGATACAATTTGTGTAAATTCTGGTTGTTTAAAGAAGTGCAGCAATATTTCTGTGATTTTCAGTTTTGTTGTTTTATGTATATTTGTTGTTAGCAAGTTAAAAATGAAGTTGTAAAGACTTTTATTTGTGTATGTTATTTATAAGAAATTCACAGTGGACACTTAAAGGACAGTCAATAAATCTGAAATTTTTATTACAAAATAATAATCATTTAATCTGTTAACAAAATCATAAAATCATACATCTGTGTTTTGAGCATAATTACAGCTGCCGTTTGAACTTCTACTATGGCTATTCTAAGAAATGTTGACTTGTAAAATATCACAAGTTCTTTAAAAGTCTCCTCATTATAGATAAAGAAGAACTTCTATATCCACCTCCAAAGTGATTCCTGAAAATAACATTTTAATTAAGAATTTTGGCATGCTAATACTGTATACAGAAAATGGATCATTTTAATAGATAAAATACATACCAGTGATTCAAGCAGTGAAATAATTTGTATAAATCTTTTCTTTTGTCAAAGTTTGATTCTTTTGGCAGAATGTTATGGTAAGCATTGTAAAATGATCGTGGAAATCCGCCAAACATATCAGCTATAGACAATTCAAACTCTGAATGTCCATAAAATACAGCAGCATCAAATATAACTAAAAAGAAAAATGTTTTCAATATTAATTTTTTTAGATATTTTGAAAATATTACATGCTTTTCATCTTTGGTCTTCTAAAATATGAGTTTTGATATTAGTCTTACTATAAATCCTTTATTTCAACAGCTTACCTCTAATTCATAATCAAAGTATGGACATTTAATACCAATAGATAAATATAAACATTTTCTCTTGTCAGTTTAGTAAATCTTTCATATCAATTGCAATGAATTTTAAAATAAAAAAGTACAGAAAATTATACTTTTTTTTATTTTGATAATATATAAAGTATCCTAATAATACTGGTGAAAGAAAAACAAAGCCTTGTAATTTATGTACAGTTAAAGATATAAGCAGCAAAAATAATAAAATATCAAGAATGCTATTCTAGCAGAATTAAAAATTGAAACAGTATGTTTTTAATATTAAAAAGCAGATGTATATAGTTTCATTTAATAGTTGCTTGATATATATATATAAAGATACATTGATATAATTAGATTTTCTTTGGTTTGAATTGTTACTTTTGTTTCCCGACCTCTAAGTTACTAAATTTTTTCTCCTATTTCAATTTACTGAAGGAAAAAAAAATTAACTGCATTTGCATTTCCTCTCCATTAGTTAATTGTTCCAAATTTTCAAAACGTTTTGTATCACAATCATCTTTCTCTTACATTATAGTATGAGAAACAAAGTAATGGGACATGTTTGTTATGTAGTACAGTGTTACCTTTTAAATGAAATTATTGTGCAGGAATTGATTCTATTTATGACCAGAGAAACAAGATATTTCTGAATATCAAAACACTCGTACATACCAGGTTCTGTTTTTGTTTCTGCAGCATTACCACTCCATAAGTCACCATGTAATAAGGATGGCTTTATCTCAATGCCTTCAAAAAATCTAGGAATCTTTAAGCTTAATTCTGACCAAAGCTCTGCGAGTTCTCTATCACCGTAAGATGAAGTCAGTAATTTTATTTGATGATCCAGTCGTTGTTGTGCATAAAATTCCTATATAGCAGAATATATATTTATATAACGATCTTAAACAGCAAAAAGAGTAAAATGCCTGCTTAAATGGTATTTATATACATGGTATCATAAATTTTAAAAGAATTATGAAAATACTGACCACCCAATCATTTTTCCATGAATTAACAAGAGGAATGTAACCACAACATGTAGTTGTGTGAAATCCAAATTTATCTACATACACAGATTGTTCATCATCATTTGATTTCTTGATTGAGCTGCCAGATGCTTGTAAATTTATGTTGAATAGATGCATCCTGGAAATTATAGTTTGTATTATCTGATGATGAATAGCATTTTAAGTGACAAAAGGATTAAAATTTAAATAAACTTACCTGGCAAGTTGCTCTCCTAATTGTTCTGCATATTTGGATAAACCTGACATTTCAATATATTCCATTACAAAACATGTAGAAGACTTTAAGTTAATAACCTAAAATTTCAAAAATGTATAAATATGCTGTTATGTCTACAGACTGCAAATAACTTAATACCTTTCTACATTTATAAATGCCAGCATATTAAAATTAGAAAATTCTAATCAATGTACTGATCATTAATTCTTAATAATTAATATGTATAAATATTTAAATGGCTAATAATTCAGAACTCCTTAAAAAAATGTGCTACTTTATGTTCTTTTATTTCATTTAAGAAATATTTTATGGCCAACAATTCAGAATAAATAAGAAAAGAAAACATCAATTAAAATTAAAGTTTTGTGGCCATATATGTTTCACATCTCCTAAACAACTGAAATTCAATAATTTGCATACTTAATTAATATAAGAGAATGCTGTCAGCTTCTTAAAACAAAAATTAACTTTAATAAACAATTGAATAGATAAAACAATTCCGAAGTAAACAAAATTAATAGATACTCTGTTGCCAGGCAACAATATGGCTTTAAACAAACTAACATTTTTTTTTGGGGGGGGGCTTTAAAAGAATGTTGAAGCTTATTTATAAAAAATGAAATTGCAGATAATATGAAGAATAGAACAATTTTGGGATTCTGCGAAGCATTAATATTAAATATATTTTTAATAATTAAAATTTTACAAATAATGAATTATAAACAATTTTAATTCACTTTTTCATTAGTAAAATATATAAAAGTACCATCCTAAGCAATGCTGGGTATTTCACATACTGATAAGCTTACATTATTTTAATGAAATTGTGTAATTTTTTTAAAAAAATTGAATCAAAAAATGGAAGCTTTTGCAGCTATTGTGTTTCCCTAACTTTGAACCACAACCTATACTTTAGGAAACATGGATAAGAGTTAATGAATAAGAGACTGTCATTCTTTATATAGGTTTTTTTTTTTTTTTTTGCAAAACACAATGTGACATAAATTGATAATCAAACTATTATCTATCTCATCAAAATTTTCAAAACTATTTGCATGTATTTGTTTAAAACTTTATAATTAATAATCAATAGTTTTTAATATGTTTTTAAAAAATTCTTAAGATGGGATGCCTGCAAATAAATACTCACCTTTTTTTTTTTATCATAATAGAACAAAACCATTTAAGTTATTATATTTGTTATGCATAATGTATTGTAATATAATTCTTCAATAAAGTCAGCAAGTTCACGCTTAAATTATATTCACAACGATCTTTCTAATAAGTTTCACTTTTAAGACATTTACTGGAAACTATCAGCCACAACAAATCTAGACAACTTTAGCAATGTGATTTTCCTCTTATTAAAATACTTTAAATTTCATCCAGAAACTTTTCATGAATTAAGTTCTTATACTACTGAACTCTTCAACTCAACCTTTATGGAGTGGAATATTTATAATACTGATCATATGATGCTTAAATATACTTAAAAAAATATATTAATGTTACTGAAATTGCTGGCAGCCACATCATTTATTTGTCAGAAAATAAATGGAAGGAAAATCAACCAACAAGAACGGATATTTTTACACCATTCTGGATAATAACATGAAATTCTCTTTGAAACAGAGAGGTGCCCAAACATTAGATATATAGGAGTTAAAGTATTTCATGCATAAATGTTAGCAAATATAGTTTAAATATTGTGCTGCTTGAAAATATGATTTTTAATAACTTAGCATGCAAGTTGATTGAGTAGAATTATATCTGTGAGAGAGAACCTTATACTTCTTTTCACTTTCTTTTCAGTTTAATGTATTTTCTCTATTATATATTTTAGCCCTTTGGTACATTTAATATATGAGAAGGCAAACACTTGTTGATTTTTTTTTTTTTTTTTTTTGTAATACTAATTGCTTAAAACCATCTCAATATCACATAAAAGTATATATAATGAATAATATGAAATGAATTCTTGCATAGAATCTACTATCTTTATATATTACCAAAAACTAAATCTGTTCCAAATGCAATATATTTTCAAATAAATGTGTACCAAGAAGTTTAACATTATGATTGAATAAAACATGTATTGCAGTATGATTATGATGGGAAAAAAATTTAAGCATAAATTTTAATCTATTTGATTTTCAGAACAGAGAGGACAAAAACAGTATATTAAAAAAAGTCTTGATAATTTTTTTTTATTTACTTTGTTTATTTTTGACACTAAAAGGGTAATTTGATTACTAATTACCCTTTTCTTCCTTTTTTGAGTATTTGTGTATTAATGAATGCCAGTGACAAATCACTAAAAAATTATTAAAGTTGCCATGCTTATTTCAACTAGCAATTAATCTCTAAAGATATATTAATTTATTTACTATATTCATCAAAAATATATAATAAAACCTATTTTTTGCTATTGGTATGCAAAGTCAAAGTTAGAAAATGGTATGCAGTTAATATGCAAATACCTTTTTTTCAATACAAAGATGAATTAATATTTATTAAATGATGTATGATCATGTACATAACCATTCTAATACTGCAAAGTTAGTGAAGTTAAACATTTTCTATATGAAGTTTGTATTATTTAAGCTGAAATTTTATTTGTATGTTAAATTTCTTTTATGAATAAAATAAATCAAGACCTATAGATTTTGCATCAGATAAAGCTTACTTGAATAGGAGTAGGAACTCGTACTGTATTGGTCTCCTTAATTGCTTTTAATCCTTCTAACTCACCTTCAAACATAACATCAGCCTAGAATGAATAATAAAATATTTTATTCATCAATACACTGCAAGTTCTGCATTCAGAATGAAGGTTGTTATATATATATACTAGCCGCCTTTGGCGACCAGCCGGTTCGCCAGTATTACCTTTCTCTACAATTTTCAATTAAATATTTTAAGTAACTGGTCTCTTAAAGGATTCTCAAACAAAACATTTTTAATCTTCAAATTTTGATAGTCATACCAAACTTATACTGTTTAGATCGTTTCGTTCAATTTACTATATATATTTTGCTAATTTGTTGACATTTTTGGCAAAACTTCAACTTTAATTTAAAATGTAAATGATGAAATTGCAATTAATACAAAGATTTTTTAATAAAACCAAGTGTTTTATTTTATTTATCATCTTTATTGTTATTTATTAATTATTATTAATATTGAATGTGAGTATTGCAAACAGAATCGCTCGGTATTTAATTCTTATGTTAACTACAAAATATTTTTCACAATTTATGTAATATCTCAAACAATAATTCAACAAAAATTTCTCAGATTCAGCATAAAATTCAGTTTTTAGTTTTACTTTCAAAAGGATTGAAATGAAATCAATAATAATATTTGGTTCCTGCCTATAAATATATTTCAAAAATTCAAGTCTAAATTTAATGCAGTAAGGTATCATATTCTGAGAAATATTCTGAACACACCAAATTTTAAATAAATGAATTAATGTTTCTATTTTCCACAATCAAATAAGACTTATTTATGAAGTTTTAAATGTTAAAAATTTAGAAAAATTCAACATTTTCATAATCTTAGGCCAATTAATCTTGAGAAATCTGCGCGCTGATTGGCGTATTTTCTTTGAAGCGATCGATGGAAAATCTAAAATTATCCTTTTTTTATTGAATAGTGGTATTCAAATTTTTATAAATCAGTCAGTTTAAGTGATTGGAAATTAACTCTTAAAAGTCAGTGATTCAGTTGATTGGAAATTAACTCTATGATCACCATAAAATCTGTGCTTTCTCTTGTGGTGTATGCATTCTCCTTAATATCCGCTCGAATAAAACATCACATACAAAAGTACTACATATAACAAATACATCAAAAGTAAACATAACATTTCAATAGTTGCCAAAAACAAAAGGGAGAAAAGTGCAATTAATAAGCAGATGATATTTAGAAAAGTACAGATATTTAGACTGGAAAATGAAATTATCTGAAATTAACCACACGCGCAGACGATATTTACAAAAGTAAAAATATTCAAACCTGAAAAGAAAAATATATGAGTTATTCCATCAATAAATGCCATAAGTTTGTTTATATCTTCATTATTTTATAAGTCATTAAACATCAAAATGGGTCCGGGACTAAATAAACGCCCTGTATAGAGAGTGTAAAAGATCATAAAATAATTTTTCTTGAATTTATTTTTTAGAAAAAATAATATTTCATATTTGTTTCATTTCCTACAAACATGTGCTGAAAATTATATTTTTGCAGATTTCATTTCCAAAAAGATTTAATTTATTTTTAATTGGAGCTTTAATCAATGTGATGGCAACACTTTGAAAAAAGCTAATTTTTTCTCATAAATGCGAAACTTGCTTAATTTTTATTTTTATTTTTTACGAAAAAAATTATTGAAAAACATAGTTAAAATATTTATTTAAAAATTCATTAAAAATAGAAATATAATTTTAAGATTAAAACATTAGTATCATTTAAAAGATAAATTTTTGATGTTTAACTTCATGTAAAAATCTTTTTTGTGCAGTAATATTTTCGGAAGTTATAGCAGAAACACGTCAAAATTTCGCTTAATTTTTAAATAAATAAAATTCTAGTAGGTTGAATGGTCTGGCCTGTAGAGCGCCAACATACACACACACATATTGAGCTTTATTATAAGTATATATATATATATATATATATATATATATATATATATATATATATAATATTTTGCAGATTTATTAATAATACATTAATATGAAAGTTAAAAATTTTACACTGAATTAAAATTTAACTTTTATGAAATATGTTAAAGTAGATTATATAACTTGAAAAAAATAATCATATTTGACATATATTGTCTTAGAAATTTTTTAATCTTAAACTGAAATAAAACTTTTAAAGAAAAAAAACACTAACAAATTTTGTTAAAGAAATTAAATCAATACATACAGACAGTAGTTTCTATTAAATTAAATTTGGGACTTCTAAATGCTTATTCATTAATAAGTAAATAAATAAACTTTATATATTAAATTGAATAATTTTCTGCAGTCAGATGGTAAGTATAAAAATCAACTAATATTATTACATTGTAAATAACATATATGAGGTGCAATATAAAAAAAAATGCTTTCAATTTCATAGCATATTTACAAAAATGTTTAATGATTTTTTTTCATCATTAATTTTAAGGAAAAAAGCTTAAAAAATTTATGTAAAAGTAAAATCTAAAAGCAAAGCTTGTAAAAATTGAATTTTTGTGTAAACTATATTTCAAATAGAAATCATTCAATAGTGAAAATTTAAGAATGCCGAGTAATGACTTGCCTTAGCTTCTGAATTTACTTTCACAAAAATGTCACCATTTTCAGTCTCAAATACTTTGCCTTCAGATATACAGCCACCACCCTTTGATCCTTTTGATTTTACAACAGAAAGACCCAATGCAGCTTTCAGCTTTTCCTCCATCTTCCTATAAAACAATTATAAATGAAAAATCATTTTCTAACTTCAGATTTACATTATCAGCTTAAAAAAATCAGTCACTTCCAATTGACAAAATTCTGCAGTAGTATTAATTTAAGCAATGAATTTTGATGTGTGTTATTAGTTTTCTGATAATAATTATTCAAAAAGTTATTAAAATTTGAGACTTACTGTGCATGATAAAAATGTCAGTGATATACCAGAGAATCATTTCTAAAAAAATAATAATTACAGTAACTAAACAGACTTGCAGATCTATACTTAAAGTGGAAATAATTTTAATTAATGAGAGATTTTCATTTTATGCTGGTTTCTTATGTTGCATTAATACCATATATGGAATTGTAACCAATAAAATTGCAACTAATGCAGGATTAATGCATTATTCTAAGAGCATGTCTATATTGTCTAGAATAAGATATATAGTTTCTTTGGGTTATGTAGGGTTATCATAATTTTGAGATTATACAATTGCATAATACATTTTCTTTTTTGCAGAAACAATATTTTTTTTTTCAGTATTATGTAAAATATTTATAAATGAAGACATATAACAAAATAATTTAATATACAGCTAATTAAAATTGCCCGATCCTTTTTGTAATGGCCAAGTTATATTCTCTTAAACAGAAAAATTTCCTTTAACAATTCCCAATGGTGATTCCTGGTTTGATTAGTAACAATAAAATTAAGAAAAAAGAAAAGCTTCCAAATTATGCCTTTTTTTAAAAATTATATAGAAGAATAAAAAGCATTTTTTTTATTTTTCAATTAAAGTTATTGGAAATGTATCAATGGACATACTTAAAACAGCATGGCCAAATCTGGTTTTTGAATCACAAAATAAAATTGCATAAAAGTTGAATTAATCAATTTGTTAAAATGTGACTTTTTTATTGTCTGAAGGGTGTAAAAGATAAATATTCATCTGATATATCCTAAAATGTGTTTAAATAAATAAATGTGTCATAAAATCTTAAAATCGCTTTTTAACAGTAGAAAAATCAAAACAGAAACTTTAATCTTTGATTTGCTAAATTTATAGGCTTGTATTGTAAGAATTTCTTCTAAATTGTGTGAATGTCAAGTTCTGATTAATATAGTCAAATAAGAAAATGTTTTGCTTTTTATAAAAATCACATTATATAAAAATACACTAATGATTTTAAAACAATAAAGATTCAAACTCTACAATAATAGAATAATAGCTATGCCTATGAATATTGTAGCTGAAAAATAAACAAAGCAAAAGCTCCAAGTGTTTTTTTTTAAACAATACATTTTTAGTTCAAATTTTAATTTGTTTTAACAAAATTTTGGCATTTATACCTAGCTTTTCCATTAACAACCGTTGAAAAATTATTGGAATTAAACAATTCTTAGATAAATACACCAAATTAAAATTTAGAAAATTACCTTTTCATTACAATTATGATAATTGAGAATAATTTTCCTTGTAATTTTATAACATAGTAAAATCTTTTATGTCTAAGACCAAATAAAATGATAATATATAATGTCACAGATAAATTTAATTAATTTAGATTTTTCATTCATAAATCCAAAATTTAGCTTTGGAAATAGAAAAAAAATTAGTGAAATGGAATTGCTAATTCAATAAATATAGTTGATTTTATTTTCATCATACTCTTTCTCCATGATAGAGCAATATTCAGTATGTAATAAGGGAAAAAATGAATGAAAGGAGGAACAATACAGAAATCTATGTTCTTTGATAAAAATATGCATAACTCATTCAAATTTTTTCATGTAATCTTAAAATACTGTTTTTGTTTTTCTGAAATCTAAAATTATGTATTAGAATATCGATTTTCAACAATCTAAAAAATTTTCATTATTATTTATTTAACTGTTACGATTATTAAATAAATAATCTATAATTTCAACAGAAAATATCACAAACCAAAAGGAACAGGCAAATTCTACATAATTCAAATACATTAAGAAACCTCTTATACAGCATTGCAGATTCCTATAGCTGGATTCCACTGTACTTATTTCTTGCCCAATTCGTTTTGTATAGCAAAATACACTTTATTCTTTTTTTTAAAGCAGCAAACTGTTTACTCAGTTGAATTTACGTTATCAAAGATTCATACATGTATTTGATTTAAATTCAAACTAATGATTTTAATTTTGTTGCAGCAGTAATCAATATTTATTAATTCTGTTGCAAAAATGATCTGTTATATTTGGCATTAAAAATAAGATATTTTCAATATATTCTATATGGTCACTAATCTTTAATAAATCACTAACTATGATATTTGTCTTTTAAGTATATTATTAAACCTCTTTTGCAAGAAATTGAATGATTGTTCTCAGCCATTAAATGAAATGCATGTTTTAATACAGATACGGCTCTCCATATTTCATTGATCAGCACTCTATGTTTTTAAAAAAACTTTCCAAGAGAGAGATTCAAAAGGAAGTATCAATTCTGAATTCTAAAAAAAATGTCAGAAAACAAATATTCTGGCTCTACTTTCTTTTCTTTTTGAAATTAAATAAAATATATTTTAATTCTTCTAAGCAAATAATAAAATAAATTCTAAATTTATATTTTATTGCATTTTGCAATCTTTACTTTATTATAATAATTTTTGTTTATAAACCATTCTTATCATAGTTTCATAAATAAGTTTTTTTTTCCGACTATTTGACAGTTGAATGATTTTTCTTTTTCAAATCACAGAACCAACAAATATAATGGAAATATTACTTGAATCTTCACAAAACTTAATTGTATGTAGTATTGTAGCGTTTCACCCCTTGAATATATGACAACTATATTAAACAACAAAACAAAATTTCTATTCGAAAAAATACTTATTAATTGAAACAAAGAATTAATACCAAAATTCAAACTAACATTCAGGATCTTTCGAATTTGAAGGCCGAAGACGTTACTTCATCGAAGAAGGAAAATCGAAAACCCGTTATAACGCTGCAGGCGACAGATATATAAACAAATAGTAAAAAACGAAAACGCATAGCCGCGTTCATTTTAATTCACTTCAGTTCTTTTTGATGATGAAGGATGAGAAACAAAGGAAATATACGGGATTTCTTAATTCCATTTTTTTTTTCTTCATAAAGTGAGTCTTGAATTTCTTCATAAAGTTAGTGAATTTTCATCGCACTGGAGTAGGCAACAATTATAGTATTTAATAAAGTATTCGAAGATATCACTCCAGATAAATAATCCATCGATAAAATTAATCTTAATTAATGTCGATTATGTTCGACATTTGTATATTCTCCATTAGGAATAATAAATATCTGAAGAACTTTGTGCATCATATCAAAAAAAGAATCTATGTTGAATACTACAGATGGTGAGGTGTAATTCAAAAAACGACTTTTGCGCTTACCACTCTTTAATCAGCAAATAGAAACCATAAAAGAACCTGTTGCTATTGGTTATAAGCGAGGATCGAACTCGCAACCTTATGGTTCATAGCGGCGTAACATGACCACAAGACAAAAGAAATCTCTCATGTCTCGTACCTGTTATCTGGATTATAAAGCGTCACCACATTACTCCCCCTCCAGTGCGTCGGATGTGAGACGAAAGATATTTTGTCCGGTTTTTGCTGTTATTAGTGGTGATATATTGGCTGTTGCGGCTTATCCATTTTTTTTTATTGGCTGATTATTTATCAGCTGCATTTTTTTTATTGGCTGATTATTTAGCAGCTGCATTTTTTTTATTGGCTGATTATTTATCAGCTTCTTTTTTTTTATTTATTGGCTGATTTTTTATCAGCTTTTTTTCATTTATTTATTTCTGGTAGAGGGCGCCACAACAGTTGTATGAAGTTTGCGTATTTTCGTCACCGGGTACCAATGTTGCTATTGGTTATAAGCGAGGATCGAACTCGCAACCTTATGGTTCGTAGCCGCGTAACATGACCACAAGACAAAAAAATTTATCTTGTCTCGTAGCTGTTATCTGGCTTATAAAGCGTCTCCACAAACCTGACTTGATCTTCCCAATTTAATCCCCCAGGAAATTTAAACAGTCGGGGGGGGGGGGAGCAAAAAAAAAAGAATCATCCCTGTTTAAATATTAATCCCTTTCAACTTAGAGATTCGTGATCTCTTTGTTGAAAAGGATCAACACAGAGTCGTTGATGGACCTCATCAACATAGAGACATTGATGATTTTCCGCAGCATGTTTCGCTCGGATTACTTTTAACCCCTATTTTTAGCATTATAATGTATTTGTCTATGTGTTTTTCGTTCTGTCTGGTAATATTGTCCATATGTGTACACTTACAATATGGCGGTTTCATGATAATAAACCGGCTATTTTCATTAGACTTGTTATACATTGACATAGCGAGAAAGAGTGGTAAGTTTATGCTTTGGAGAATTCTATAACAGTATTTTTAAAAAATTTTAGTATAGTTTCTCGCTTCTGTCAGAAAAAATTCATTAGATTACGGGGAAAAGAAAGAATCATTACACTTGAGCACCATTTAGCTCATTGTTGCAGTAGTATAATTTGGAGAGACATACTATTGTTATGAAACTTATATATAATTAGATAGGGGCTTTTTATCATTTGCAAATTTTATTTTTATTTTAATTACAGAATCATAAACATACCTTATCACTAGATTCAAGATTAAGCATAAATAATTATGATATTTATATAAAAAGTGCGTTAAAAAATTTCTTTAGGGAGTTTCATATCTAAATTTTAGAAAATACCAGAAATTTAAATTTTTTGTCCGATGAATTCTGCATTCTTAGAAGTTGTATAAATATTTTATCGAGTGTTTTGATTTGAAACGCATTAGAAATTTAAAAGTTCCGAGAAGAACTTCAAAACATTTGGAATAATGAAATATATATACTGAAACAATGACGAAGCGCTTTATATATATATATATATATATATATATATATATATATATATATATATAATTTTACAATGCAGATTTAAAGTGCAAACAGTTCAATATAGTTTCAAAACAAGGCATTCATTCTTTAACCAAGCACTTAACAAAGCTTCCTTTTAAATCAGAGACCTAATAAATCTGGAATTCCATACTAATTTTTCTATCATTACACTATGAGAGAAAAATTAAACTATCTATTACGGTTTTGTGATCTTTACAAAAGCTATTAAATTCCTTACACGTCAGATATTATGATGTGAAAATACTTATTCACGTGAATTTACAGAATTCTTTATATTTTCTTTTCTGTGATGGAAAAATCAGCATTTTCTGCTTCAGTCAAATTTGAATGGTCAATTTCTTTTCTTTTCTTTCTTTTCTTCTTTTTTTTAATAAAAAAAATAATAACTTATTTTTATATCAAATGAAATATTCTCAAGAAGATTCACCATTGGATGATTATGGTTATGAAAGTAACTTAAAATAATTTTTAAGAAATTAACAATTATATGATATTTGACAGAATCTCTTTTTCCCAGTATTAGGCACAGAAAGTTAACTAGTGTAGAAAACATAGACCACTTCTGCAACTTCTCTAACAGCTGGTTTTAGAAAAATGAAACAAACATATTACTTATCTTTCTTCGTCACTGCTTTAAGTCTGACACCTGTGAGATCAGTACTCATTTTGCTTTCATTTTTGTTCTTTATGTCACTGTTTACTGAACCAAACAGAATAATTTTATTTCTCAGGTTAAATTCTTTCATTATTGGATCATTCACAAAGAAAAATGATGTAACATAAGCAAATAACAAATAAATGATATAAACCACCCAGGAATAAGAATAATAACAATTATAAAAAATATGGGAATACATTAAGTAGTATTAAATATAAACGATAGTTACATAGATGTAAAAATTGTGCTTTACAACTAACTTTACTAATCACAGTGGCATAAAATGGAAATTGGGT
>JAPMOR010052242.1:2466331-2511917 GCA_026543865.1 Argiope aurantia | reverse complement strand
TAATGAAGACCGGTACATAGACGAAAGAAGAGCCAAATAGGAGTGAAATTTGACGTAGAGCAATTTGACGTACTACAATAAACTCTTGGATACCAACTCCTTGTGGACTGACGCAGTGTGGATCGACGTTGAAGAAATTGTGAGTACAATTTTGATTTATTCTCAAGTATGGCATTTCTTACACGAGCACGAAAGAGCGACTTACTAATTTTAGTAGACGAATTAGAACTAACAGCACCACAGGATGCCAAAGTGCGACAGTTAGTTACAATGATAACATCTAAAGACTATGACGGAGAGTTCGTAAAAAACTTACTTTTAACTATCACTCAGGAGTGCGAAAGGTTAGATGCTGAAAAAGCCGAAGCCGAAAAAAAAGCGTGAATATACTTTGAAAAAGTCAGAACTTGAGTTAAAAAGTAGAGAAAATACTTTAACTGTATCAGATATGCCTAAGACTGATATATTAAAATTGCTGAAGAATTATGATAATAGCGGAGACATAAGTGTTTACCTTTCGTTATTTGAGAAACAAATAAGTACGGCTAACATTGCAAAAGAAAACTGGATTTCTGATTTACTCGGGTTATTACCATTAGATATAGTCAATTTAATTGCTCGTAAACCTGATCCATCAGCTAATGACTATGATTACATAAAAAAACTGTTGCTTAAATGATTTAAATTAACTTCCGAACAACTCAGGCAGAAGTTCTTTACTCACAAACGAGATTCTTCTTCTTCATGGCGGGATTTCGGTTTTGAACGAATAAATTGTTTAGAAATAACCGATTTTGAAGATTTAAAGCAGCTAATGGTCGTTGACCAGTTAAAGAGTAAAATACCAAATGACGTACGCGTTCAATTTTCTCGACTATTTGCCCAAAATAAAGAAAGTAGAAGATTTGGTTAATAAACTGGACGAATATGAAGCTGCACGAAGTCACCTTATAAAGGAAACAAACAGAAATTGGCGTGTTTCTGAAAACAGAAGTAAATTTGATATCGCGAAAGAAGCTAAAAATTCACCGTTGGCGTTCGTTCGTGCTCAAAAGAATTATGCTGATGATAATTACTATAACAAGAGTAATAATAAATGTTTTAATTGCAATGAGGCTGGCCATAAATCAATTAATTGCAAGTTTAAAAACAAAGGATTGAAATGTTTCCAATGTGGTAGCTTTGGCCACAAAGCCAGTATCTGCCCGCAAAGAGATTTTAAAGTGTCTCTCTAAAGTGTATATTCGTAACTCTCCAAAAACTGTAAATAAGCTTAGTAAAAATGTTGAAATAAATGATGTAAATTGTGATGCATTAATTGATACTGGAAGTGATATTACTATGATTAATTATGATTTTTATTTGAAAATTGGTAAACCTAATTTAACGACTGATAATGTGAAATTAGCTGGTATAAGTGGAGATAGCATTACTCCTCTAGGTTTTTTTTATTGTGATATATTAATTGATGAATATGTAATATCAACTAATGTGTATGTGTTAGAAATAATGCCGAACGAAATAATCATCGGCATGGACGTATTAAATAATCTAAGCTTTTCATTCCAAGAAAAACAAATTACCATTCATGGGAAAAATGCTCAAATAAATTACGCCCGGCTGGTGAGAAACGAGGTCAAGGTCGTATCACTACGTTCTTCGGAGCTGAAAAGAGACAGAAAGGCACCTATTTTTGCTGATACTTGCAATAAAATAAATACACATCCTCTCCCATACTTCATTCATTTAGCGGATTCGAAAAACCATGATGATAATCGACATGAGTCATGTAAAAAAGCCCCTTGAGACAGGAAATAAATCGTCTTTTAAATAAGTATTCGCCAAACAAAACAAAAAGTACGGAGTTACAAATGAAAATAATACTGAGCGATGATATTCCGAGTAGTCATAACCCTCGAAGACTGCCTTTTAAAGAACAAAAATTCGTTGAAACTCAGATTGATAAATGGATACAGGAAGGGATAATAAAACCCAGTTCTTCAGATTTCTCTTCACCTGTGGTTTTATGCAAGAAGAAGGATGACAGTTATAGGTTATGCATTGATTTTCGTAAGCTAAATAAAAAGATGATTAAAGATCGGTACCCTTTACCCCTCATAGAAGATTTGCTTGACAAACTTGAGCAATCAAAAATATTTACTACTTTGGACTTGAAAAACGGATTTTTTCATGAGACGTAGAGAATGATAGCACAAAATTTACGTCTTTTGTAACATATCATGGCCAGTGGGAATTTCTTAAAGTACCATTTGGACTTTCCAATAGTCCGAGTGTAATTCAGCGTTACATTAATGTGATATTCAGGAATTTGGTGATAGACGGAACTGTACTGATTTATATGGGCGACATTATTATACCATCCAAAACCGAGGAAGAAGGGCTAGAAAAATTGCAACGTGTTCTACAGGTTGCATCAGAGTACGGTTTGGAGTTTAATTTTAAGAAGTGTCAGTTTTTAAAACCACAAATAGAATTTTTAGGCTATAGAATCCAAAACGGAACTATACAGCCCTTTGTATCTAAAACGGTAGCAGTACAAAAAATTCCACAGCCACAAACTGTTAAACAAGTAAACAAGTTAAACAAGTTTTCTCTAATATTTTAGGCCTTATTAGCTATTTCCGGAAATTTATACCCCACTATTCGAAAATCGCAAAACTGCTTAGTGATCTACTAAGAAAAGACATTGCATTTAAGTTTGAATCTGAACAAAAGGAAGTTTTTCAAAAACTTAAAGATATTTTAACTCAGGAGCCAATTTTGCATCTCTATCATCAGGGATCAGTTTTAGAACTCCATACAGATGCTAGCAGTCAGGGATTCGGAGCAGGGCTGCTGCAACAGGGAACCGACAATAAGTTTTATCCTATTCATTATTTTAGTCGAAAAACATCTCCACAACAAGAAAAATATAGCAGCTATGAATTAGAAGTTTTGGCTGTAATCGAAGCGTTGAAAAAATTTAGACATTACTTACTGGGTTCTAAGTTTAAAATTGTGACTGATTGTTCCGCTTTTCAACAAACTATGAGTAAAAGAGATCTTACACCAAAAGGTGCAAGATGGGCTTTACAGTTAGAGGAATTTGATTACCAAATTGTTCATAGATCGGGAAAACAAATGGCACACGTAGATTCTCTTAGTCGAAACGCAGTACTTGTTGTTACTCGTTCATACAGTGAAGTGACCACTAAAATAGCCAATGCTCAAAATCAAGACGAATTCCTTAAGAAATTAAAAGCTTTGATAGATAAGCAAGAAGACGGCGAACACATTGTGAGAAATGGAGTTTTATACAAATACGATAATGGTAGAGAATTGCTCATAGTCCCAGAAGCATTACAAAGAGAAATTATTCTAGAAATTCACAATAAAGGACATTACGCTATGGCTAAGACGGAAGAAATTTTAAAGCAAGAATTTTACATATCAAAGTTGAGGTCAAAAATAGAAAGTGTAGTTGCCAATTGTGTGGAGTGTATTCTGTGTAATAAGAAACGTGGGAAAGGTGAGGTTTCCTTAACCCCATCCCAAAAGAAAATTTGCCTTTATGTATATATCACATCGATTTCATTGGCCCTATGCCTTCTACAAATAAGAACTACCAGCATATTTTTTCAATAGTCGACGCTTTTACAAAATTTGTCTGGTTGTATCCGGTTAAATCAACATCTACTCAGGATGCAAGAACTAAACTAAAGCTTCAACAATCTACTTTTGGAAATCCGACGAGAATAATAACAGAGAGAGGTTCAGCTTTTACCTTATAAGAATTTGAAACATACAGTCAGGATGAAAATATTGAACATTTCAAAATTAGCACTGGAATTCCTCGCGGAAATGGGCAAATTGAAATAATACATAAAATTTTAATACCCATTCTATCAAAACTCTCGATAACAGACCCTACCAAATGGTATAAACATGTTGCATCAGTGCAGAAAATAATCAATAGTACCGTTTCGAGAAGTACAAAGTTTACCCCGTTTGAGCTTTTAACTGGAGTAAAATTAAAAGATACAACTGATTTACATTTAAAGGAAATATTGGAAGAAGAATACACAAAAGCAATGATGGAAGATCGAAATAATATGAGAGAAGAAGCAAGGGAAAACATTTTGAAGATGCAAGAAGAGAATCGCAAAAGTTTCAACAAACGAAGAAAAGTGGCGCGCATCTACAAACTTGGTGAATTAGTGGCCATACAACGGACGCAGTTTGGAACTGGACTCAAACTAAGACCAAAGTTTCATGGACCGTATCGGATTGTTAAGGTTAAACCTAAGGATCGCTATGACGTGGAAAAAGTTGGATGTCATGACGGACCAAATACAACTTCCACAGCAGCTGATTTCATGAAAGCATGGTCTTCAGACTAAAAGAAAAAAAAATGTTTATTGGTTTATCCAGATACTGTTTTCTTTTTTTTATTCTTTCAGATTTTTCTACTTTGATTTAACTTTCGAGGACGAAAGAGACGTCAGGATCGCCGAATGTAGTGACGAACGCCTGATGACGAGAGCCATCTGCTGGCCAACAGGTGTTGATGCTTGTTAGACGGAGTGCAGACGAGACGGGTCTGAACGAAAGTCAGGACGTGTGAGACGAGACGGGTCTCTGAACGAAAGACGCGACGGAACATGTGAATTAATCCTGCGACGTATTCGGCGAAATCTATTTAACGTTCATTTCTTTTATGTTAATGTAATTGTCCGTCCTAATTTTAATTAAATATACGTGATTCTAAATAGTAGTGATTCCTGAGTCCTATATATATATATATATATATATATATATTCAGGAAATTTAATTTTTAAATAATGAAATGAGCATGCTAAAAATTAATAAAACAGTATATTATATTTTTTATATGAAAAAAATACTGGTAATTTTGACAAAATAATTTGTTTCTAAAACCGTATAAGAATTCTAATAAGTATTAAAACTATTCTTTACAATAAAAATTAAATTATTTTTAACAGTAAAGGCTATTATGATCATTGCTCAAAATTTTAAAACAAACATTAACTGATTAGCGCTCTTTTCATAAATACCAGAATTACATATTGCAATATGAAATTAGGTTCAGATGTACAGAATGATAATACTCTTGCAATTTTCTCTGACTTTTCGACATTTTTTACGAATTTCCTTGACTTTCCCCTATTTTTTCAGACTGATAAAGTTCCCTGACTTTTCTCTAATATTCCTGATTTTCCGGTTCTCTGGCCATGCTGTATTCGATTAAATTAGACTCAACATGAAATCGTACTTATAATATAAATAAGCTAATAATGTCATATTTCTATTCACCAAGCAATAAATATTCTTATTAAACAGCAAAGAAAAAAAGTAGGTGTTATTTAATGTCTAATAGATTGTTTAGAATGTTAAAGAGAATGCCCTATTGGTCAATAAAGTTAGTTAAACTTAATGGGAAATGGGAATAAATTTCATTAATAATATAAGCTTCAAGAGTAAAAAAATGTAGAGAATAAATTATTGAGTTTTAGTTGGATATTTTTATTATTTTTTAAACGAATTTGATGAAATCTAAACTTCTGAATATTTGAAGTATACTTTTCGTTAAAAACAAAGCATCTCGTAGGCTCTTTTGACAGCTTGATCTAGTTAATCTACAACTCACTATTAAAATAAAAATTAATCTACAACTAAACTACAAATCACTATTAATCTAATAATTAATTAAACTACAACTCACTATTAAAATAAAAATTATAAATCAATAATCAATTTAAATGTTATTATTACCAACTGCTGATTCTAATTTGATAATAAGAAATTGTGTTTTAAAAAATACAAAAAAGAAATGTAAATTTAAAAAATACACATTTGAATTAGATTTATATATATTTCAATTCCATTAAAATCTTTCGTACTTTATATTAAAAAGAATTTCTCTATTTCAGTTTATCTATTTAAAATTAAACTACCGGAATTAAATTCATGCATGTCAATTAATAAAACTCCTAAAAATGGGTCATTTGTTGGAAGGTATTATTGAATTTATAAGTTGTTCATAAATGATATAATAAATCTACTTATGTCAAATAAATTAATATCATAAATTAAAAACTACAGGTTTTTTTTGTCCCAAAATAAGGAGAATCATTATTTGCTAATGAAATGCACAGTTAAAAATATCCATTTCTACCTACTAAATAATATATGCACATGTAAAATGGAAAGAAAAAATCTAATCTTGAAATAAACGTTACCTTATATTTAAAATCAGAAAGAGAATATAATATCTAATATTAGTAATAAAAATCCCTTCCTACAATTTAATTACTTAAGAGTAAAGTAAAATTCTTACTTTAAAAATTTATCTGAGATGCAATAATATTTTTCAACAGAAGAAAAAAACAAATGGTTTAAATGTTTGATAAAGTGAAGGTCTCACTTAAATTTCAACAAACGAAACTATTAATGTAAATCATACCTAGAAATAATTTTAAAAATGGGGAAAAATTGCATAACGAAATATATAATTGAAAAATTGACGATTAATTCAAATTGATGTTTCTTTTTCTTCCTTTTTTGAATTTTAAGATAATGTGTTCGACAACTATTTTTGTATATGATAATATTTTTAGAAGCTATCTCTAAAACCATTGAAGTTTCGTTTTTTATTAATCAGAATTAATTCAAATAATCGAAAAACTGTTTTGATATAGATTTTCTTATCCGCCGAATTATATTTGTGCCAATTTTGGTAGTAGTAACTCCAAGAGTTTAACCTCTAATGGTTGAATGGTCAGACAAACAAGAAACATGTAATATTTACACTTTCAGTATTAATAGATATACCTGCATAGTGAACATTATCATCTAATAGTTATTATGAAATATCAAAAAGTGTTTTTTATAAAAATTAAAAATCCTTTCGAAAGTTTTTAATGACAATTTTTCAGTCTTTCTCAGAAAATGATTGATATAATAATAGTTGAAATTACATAAAAGGAAAGAAAATTAAAAAGTTATTTAAGTAAAAAATTTGATATATTTGAAAAAAATAAAATCAGCGCCCATTCCATTGATCCTATTCAGATATTTTTGGGTAATCCCCTATGAAATAATCGATCTGTTAGCCATTAATTATTTACACATTTTAACTTTAATTATGTCAATAATTGCTTTTATAACTACTGCATTAAGATTTTAATAATCAATCTGTTTTAATAGTCAAGATATTGTCACGTAGGTACTTTAAGTGTGGAATGCAATGACACACACAAGAAGTAGAGCTAAACCAATTTATTAACTCAACCCTGAACTCAGAACACAGCGACTTACAGATCTTCTGCTTTTATACTAGCAGGGAAATTTCCAGAATACTTTTCTGGAGAGAGTTAGAAAAGTCCAGAACATTTGTCTGGTAAACTAAAGAAATGTCCAGAATCTTCCGGAACATGAAATAAAGGAAAACATAAAATCAAGGAATTAAATATTTACACAGACTGTGAATAGCATTGTCTCTAGCGGGATTCGAACTTCCGATCTCTTGATTATGAGATCAGTGCTATGACCATTCGGCCATAAAGAGTCGACTGCTTCTTTTCAATGCGGCAATATAGTGACCGGCTGATAGGTCCTATTACTTTTAAAATGTTTTATTGTGTACAATTATTTACCTTTAACTAATTCTCCAACTTGGCATAACAATTTTTGGGAGGATTATGAGGACTAAGAAGGGGCGCTGTTGTGGGTATTTTGTCATGGGCGCCATTTCATATAAGTGCACCTCACCTAATATGAGGGTTATTCAATAAGCCCGAGTAAAAAGTAAAAATCCTAATTTGTAAGGGAGACAAAATATTTAGTTTTCATCACAATCTTTTTTTGAGCCTAAATTCAATTTTCAAAAAAAAAAAAAATTATGTCCAGGTTGTATGAACATTTCAATCTTTTCAAGTAGGCAGTAGTTTCGACATCACCTCGCCATTTGATGAAAATTTCTTCCTTGCTTCTCATTTTTTTTTCCCTTCATATTTTTGAACAGATAGTAATCCGAAAGAGTCAGATTAGTAAAATACGGGATGGGAAGGATACAGAGGAATTTGGTGGCATAAATCATAGAAATTTTATGCTTACAGCCAGAGAAATGTGAACAGATGCATTGTCGTATTTAAAAAGAATCTTTATCGCTAGGGTAAAATAACTTTTAGTATTTAAATGACCTAGAAAAAGTATATGTAACGATAGACAAAAGTAAAACTGTTCTGTTCTTTTTAAAAACGTTAAAAAGATTACGTTACGATTTTTTAAGGGAAAAGGAGTTGGCGTTTGCAAACCATTTCTTTCTGTTTTCTCAAGCGGATAGTTAGATGTATCTAGATTTTATCCACTATAAAATAGCTCTAAAATTCTTCTGCTTCCTATTGAAATAATTTCAAACTTTCGTAGTAAAAAGCGAACCAGTGCTAGCAACTGTGACATATATCTTGCAGGGAATTCTCTTATATGTAAAATGTTATGCACACTGCCATTTGAGATGCTTGCAGTAATAGTAACTTCATGCAACCATGCGTTCTGGTTATTAAGAACTACATCATGCACCCCCCTCGCAACAAATTTTTGATTAGTAATTCTATTTCTTGAACATTCTACCTCTTGAATTATCCTCGTGGACATGCAGCATCCCATATTTTCATGAGGCAACCAATTCATTATTCCAATCGAAGATGTAAAGCCACCATAATGTTTATTATGCTCACTTTTGGCTTGCTGATCCGAAATATATTAGAAAATAGTGCTTCATCAAGAACAAGAAATTCTTTCTCATTTATCTTCTAGAAATCACGGTACTCAATCAATTCAAAAAGTGTCAAACACAGGATTATAAATATTTCCATGAAATTTTGTGTGTTCCACTCTGTAATTTCAAGTAATGTAATTCAATTCTACTCTCTGTAATTTTTCCACATTCTGATCGAATGTCCTACTTTTAACTCATATTGCCAGAACTTTTTTAATTCCTCACCTGCAACTTTGTGAGACTCAATAGATGAAACATACCATCTAAATGTTTCTAACTTCTTAAAAGCCATTCATTTTTTCACTTATACTTGATATATATATATATATATATATATTTGCATTCCACTCTGTTTCTATTTCATACATTTTTGACAAATTATCACTATTTCTGTACTTGCTTCAACACTTTTGTTGACTTTTTTTAAACATTTTATGTCATTTGCTTTTAACCATATGCATGGCGCAGTATAGCCAAGGATGACTCCTGCACGAAATAATAATAATAATAATAATAAAACCCTTGTAATTACAAGAGTTACTGGAAACTAAAAGCAGTTTTGATTGGTCTAAAGATACAACCTCTACTACTTTGAACAGACTTCTCTCCTATAAATAATATCTTCTCATTTTCGGTAAAACATCGCATAAATAGTGTGCGGGCGTGCTTAATTATAAGCAAAATTAGTGGATTGTAATTTTATGAAATAGATTTTTTCATAAGTGTTGTGCGTTACAGCGTTGAAGTCTACTCCATTCCCGTTGTCGTGAGCGTCACAAAAGGCGTGCCGATTGGCGGAGAATTCCGTCGCCAAGGCGA
Source organism: Argiope aurantia (assembly GCA_026543865.1). Lineage (NCBI taxonomy): Eukaryota > Metazoa > Arthropoda > Arachnida > Araneae > Araneidae > Argiope > Argiope aurantia. The sequence goes on along the minus strand of JAPMOR010052242.1, from coordinate 2,502,298 downwards.
ATTAGACACACACCGCGGAACAAATAGTAGCAGCTTTTTTAAAGAATTATTCATTAGTAGTAAATAAAAATATAATACATTTTGGATGAAATCAATTCGAAATAATTTCCTAATGAATTCTTTTTCACAACATTTGAATCATCAGATACCAAATATCATATTTTATCGCAAAAATATACCATAAGTAGAAAAAAAAACTTATTTACAAAATAATTTATTAAAATATATTACAATAGAAATCATCACACATCATACGAAGCCTTTTGTTTTCGAACAAAATACAAAAGTGCGGTAAGAGCAGAAGGCGTGATGCCAGGAATCAATTTAGCAGCACCCAACTGTGAAATACATACAAATACAAATTAGAGATATAATTAATAACAAATAGCTACATATTTTTCAAAATAAATAATTTAAATATCTAAAAATTAAATGCATAAAAGATTGAAATTCAGAAAAATAAGTTCGTTTTACCAGCATTTGATAATCAAACATTTGTGATAAAATCATGACTAAACCAGTGCATCTGAAAAAAATACCGAAACTGTGGTGGTAGCTTCATAAGCCAGGTAACAGTCTCCTGACTACAGTGATCACTTTTGTCTAGTGGTTATGTTACGCGGCTACGGACCATAAATTCGCGGGTTCTGTCCTCGGGAATGCAATCTCCACAAAACTGTACAATATACCACGTTTTTGTTAATTTTTCTTTCTCTCTTTGATCCCCCCCCCCCGACTTGGTAAACTACCTTTCGACATGTTTTCCTCATATAGCTTTAAGAAATCTTATAATTTTGCAAATATAATAAATAGAAATGATGTATTCTTGAAAGGCAATATTTTAATGAACTACATGAAAAATGCTGCACAGAACATATTTAAATTATCACTGTAGTGAATAAATGACAAATCGCACATTTTTCTTGAAAGTTGAAAGCAAATTTTTATCTTATTGTTTATATTAAATATTGAATACAAGTTTTTATGTGATGTTTCTATTTAAATAATGTCACAAATAAATTATTCTTGATTTTTTTTTTTTTTTTGCAGCAAACCTTATTAAAATAACTCTTAAATATTATATTTTTCAGATCATTTTTGCGTCGGTTGATTTAACATTCAGATAACAGTTTAAAAATTTCCATTTTTTTACTTCAATAAATATTTTTTATAATAATATTGTGATATTTTAAGTAAGAAAAGTAGGAGAAAAACTAAATTATCATCAGTTTACAAAATGAACCAGCAATCGTGAATATCTCGAAACTTTCTCGTATATTCCCTAATAAATAATCTCTCGTATATTCCTTAATATGTGCTATAACCCTCACTTCGCATAGAAGTTTAGGCGCATTGACCATTTAGTGTCCTTCATATGAGTACTTTTGTACTTTGTAGTATTCTTCCCACTCATTGTGTTCCCAACCTTGTTCAGGATAAACTGAATGATCATCATCGCGGCCACAGCACTTGGTAAGAACTTTGGGCGAATCATAATGGCCATGACCAGCCATTGCATAATTCTTCCTATAGGAGGCATATCCCGTTATCGGAAAGGTAGTAAAAGTAGGGATGATCATCTTTAATTAGAATTAAACACTAAGATGAACTTAAGTACAAGATGAAGAGGCAAACATTTTCCCGATCCGTCCAGTAGGAACCGAGATACGCCAAGAGCGTTCCTGATTGGTTGAGAGGCTTCTAGCCCCGTCTCCTGAGACCTGTAAAGGTTTGCTACAGCTGCCAGACGGAGTTGACGAAGTCCGAGTCGGAGAAGTCCAAGTCAGTAGTCAGAGTTTACGGAGTGGTCGAAGAAGAGTAAGCGGAATCGACGGAGCGGAGTAGTCGGAAGCGACGGAGTTAAGCCAGTGCTAAACTCAGCTGTGCGCTACTGTCTGCAATAGATTCTGATTGTATGCTGCTGTGTGTGCTGTTGTATGCTACACATCTCTGCTGAAGATAGTCGTCTCTGTGCTGTATATAGCTGTCGCTTTTGTGCTGTCCTGTGTGTCTTCGTGTAAATAAACGTCGTTGTTTCTTTTTCTATGCCGCCTGCTGATTGAGCGTTCTCCACACCATATAACTTCCACTATCCAAACGAACCTCGGTAAAAATTCGTAACAATATGTATTTCTGTCACAACAGAACAAAGTTTATGTACAGTATTTACAAATATTACATCTCTCCTCTCAGTTATAAACTAAGCTTATTTGGTGACCACCCTGTTTGTCCACTTTTTGTCTGATAAATCTTATTAGGCGACCTTGTAGGAGATGAATCTGCAAAGGAGATGGATTTAGAGATCATGGCATCTCATTTGGAAATGAAACAGTTGAGAAGTCTTTTGGAAGATCTGGCAATTCTGTCTTGGTATCATCTTAAGTTATAATGTAATGGTGGAGAAGAGGACAAAAATGATAATGATTGTGACGGATGATACCTCTATGTATTTCTACCAAGTAAAATAGGAGAGAAGCATAGACTGCCTTTATAAGCAATATATAGCATATATTGCTTTAGAATTATTGTCTTGTTTTTGATATCGCAAAGCTTCTATGCATAAGATGATGCATCAACATTCAAACAGATTGATTTCTTGCAATCATACAGAGCTAGGCATTAGAAATTTGCATAAATTTTCTTTAATTTTTTCAAATGCCTTTTCTTGATCAAGATCCATCTTCAGCATTGCATATAGTGATTCTGCAATATCAGCTAGATCAGATATAAATTTTATAAAGAAAGTTCACCATGCCCAAGAAACATTTGAGCTCTGTCTGTTTAGTTGGTTGTGGCATTCTCTTTATCAGTTCCACTTTTTGAGGATCGGATTCTGCTCATCAGCAGAAATAATATGCTCTAAAAATTTAATTGATTTCTTTTTTCCTAAATTGGCATTTTTCAGCATTTAGAGCTCATCCAGAATCATGTAAAACTTGATAGAGTCTTTCATCATGTGTTTGTACTGTCTTCCCATACACTATAAATTCATCCTTTAGTCCAACTACTCTTTTCATATTTTTAAAGCATCCTCTATTCTTTTTTTAAATACATCAAGGTCAGAGTTCATTTCGAATGGAAGTCATTTAAATTTGAATTGACCAAATGGAGTAGTGATGGTAATTAGTGCAGAAGGTCTAGGATGCAACATTATTTGCCAAAATCCAGAGTTGGCATCAATAATATTAAATATTTTAGCATTGCTGAATTCTGTTAGATTATAATCTACAGATGCCATCAAATAAGTTTCACGTTGAATGTTCTTATTGAGCTCTGAAAGATCAACACAGATTCGCATATCCAATTGTTTCTTTGACACTATGATCATTGGAACACACCACTCATAAGCTTCATTTACTGGTTCTATAATTTTCTGCTTCATTATTTCCTTCTGCTTCTTTTGAAGAGCAATTTTCAAAGGAATGGATACTTTTCTAGGAACCATGACTGTGTGAGGTTTGGCCTTTTCTTTTAATTTTACCTTTCAAGTTTCCTCAATTTTCCCAATTCATATGAAAAGTTTGGAGAATTCTAACTTCGGATCAAATTTCGATTTTATTTCAGTAATTCTTGAAATTAATTTCAATTTTTCAGAAGCTGCACAACTTAAAAGTGAGACATGAAAATTTGAAACTATATAAATGTTTCCTGTGAAATGTTGTTTATCATATTGAAGCTAGCCTCAAATTGTCATAGAGCCTTTAATTTTTTTTTTTTTTTCTCATTTTGGTCTAAAAATTTGGTTTTTAGAAACCTGGTTTCTCCTTATTTTCTCAAATTGATTGGAAGGCCTTCTGAGAAATCACAGAGATATATATCAGCACCAATATCAATTTTTTTAATTGAAGTGGCTTGTTATCAACAAGAATATTTACTCTTCATTTACCTTCAGAGGATGGCAGCCTTATATTTCCTAGGTATGACGATATGCTTCCATCTGTGAGAGCATTCACTTTTGCATTCGATCTGCACACTCTGTAATAATGTCCTTTCTTTTTGCATGAATTACAGATTGTATTTTTGGCTGGGCACTGTTCTTTTGGATGCATTTTATTATTTCGGTACAATTCAGTTTTAATGGCGACCAAAATGCTCAAAGAAAAAAATTTCACCAAATTAGAATAGTTTGACAATTAGTTATATAATATATAAGTTACAGACGATTATAATAGTTTCACAAATAATAATAGTTAAATGATTAAAATTTTCAAATTGGCAAATTTTTTTCTTGGCGCTTTTTGGTCGCCATTACAACTGACTAGTGCCACTATTTCCACTAGATTCCTGTTTTAGAATAATTTTCTTTTATTTTACAATTGAGTTTTGTTGCCCTTTCTACTTCCCTGAATTTCTCATTTGATGTACATTTTGTTTACCTTTTTCCTTAGAAAATTTCGAAAAAATTCTTGCTTGTTATTTTATTTGCAAAATTTAGCATTTCATGATTTGAGACAAATGGTTGCTGTTTTTTAGTTATTTCAACTTGCCTGGGGATATTAATTGCTTTCTCCAGAAATTTCTTCATTGCAAATTACAGTTGAAATCTGCTTCCAACTGTAATTTTTCAAATACACCTTTATAGCATATGCCACAAACGATTCTACCGCGAATGGCTTCCTTTAAAAAATTTGGCGGAAATTGTAGTTCTCCGCCATATTAGAGAGTGCAGTAATATATTCTTCTATTGCTTAATCTTCTTCTAGCATCAGTATATTAAATTTGTAACGATCATAAGTTATATTTCGAGTTTTCGAATTTCGGTCTAACAACTTCGTAAGAATCAAATTCTGTTTGCTTCAAAACGAAAAGATTAAATATTTCTTTGGATTGTGAACCTTTCAAATATAAAAGAGAATACATATGTTCAGATTCAAGTTTATTGATCAATCCAAATGCAATTCTGAATTTTTCTATCCATTTACTCCAATCTTTACTTTGGAATGAAAAAGATTCTGGAGCTGGAATTTGGTAAGATGGCGTCGTTGAAGAAATTCTTACTCCTTACCTGTGCTTTATCATTCGTTTTGATGGGAAATTATTATTGCATAAGTTTTTTCGTAGCTGCAACGATATTTTATGAGCATCTTTAAATACAATTAAACAAGAGGCAAGGTTATCTCTAAGATGAATTTCCATACAAGATGAAGTGCTATACTATATGTTGTTGTCACAATAGAAGAAACTTTATGTACATGTTTACAAATATCACAGTAACTCAACCTTACACCATTACTTTACCCTCTAGGTGGAGTTAAAAATCAACAATTAAATCGGAAGATTTTCATTCTCTATTTTGGGGTGTCCTTGGGGTGGTGCATGTGATCTGTAGCATATTGAGAAAAAAAAAAATGGAAAATGAATTTTGGATGGATTGGAAACAAAAGTTTGGCATAAAACTAAATTATTGCAAAAAATCACATACCAAATTTTATTTATCTATGCCATTTCGCTTTTGAGTTATCGCACCTACAATACTCACGATTGTATAGGCCAAATCCTTAACAGATTTCGTTCAAAATTTGATAGGAGTTTATACATTTGAGATGCTGAAACTGTGTACCAAATTTTATCAGTCTAGCTCTTTGCATGTTGAAGTATCAGTCGATCAAATAGATATGCAAACTTTCTATTTCATTCAAAATTTGATAGCAATGTACAAATTTTGTGTAAAAAACATACACCAAATTTTATAAATCTAGCTCAAAGCACTATTGAGTTATCTTTGCCAGAGACACAAATACGCTTATAATACTTTGTCTTTGTATACTTTGTAGACAAAATAATAATAATAATAATGCATTATTATGTTAGGAAGAGAAGGAGAGGGGGGGACTCATTGCAATTCTTATCAAAATACAACAGAATCATCAATACTTACTGTTGAAGGACGAGCTTCAAGAAGTTTTTCTTTTACTTCCATAGAAAGCTGTATATTATTCCTATGAAGAACACAATGAATAAATATACCATCAAAATAATACAGATGATACTTCAGCTTTTCTAGAGTTTCCTGCATACATATATATATATACATACAAAAAAAATAATAAATAAAACTCCCATACAGAATAAAACAATAATTAATCAATTGATTTTTTATTAATAAACACTTTGTCAGAAATAAAATATCCAAGATTTTATTAAAGCAGTTCTGAAATTTAACTTGAAATGCAATCAATAGCAACATGATGAAAGGACATTGCTATTGTTGGACATATTTTAAATATCTGTTCTCATTTATGAAACTTTCTTTTATGATAAAAAGTATCAATTAATCAATTATTTTGTTAAGTCAAAAATGAGGACATTTTTAAGTTGGCTCCTATTTATTTAAAAACCACAAAAAAACATTTTAGTTATCTTAACCTTCCCCATATATAAATTTATTCATATTTTGCAACTATTTACCTTTCAACAAGTAGTAATGTTCTCTTTTTAACATCCTGGCTATATTTCTATAATAAAAGGTGCTTTATGTTATGTTTCATCCTATACTGAAAATAATTGAGTTTGTATATTGGACATTTCTTCTTTGATTGATTAGATACCAAATTTGATTCACCTCTACAAGTACAATGTAAAAGTAGCATTCCAAATTTTATTTCAATGCCTCATTGCATTTTTAAATTACTGTGTTAGCATACAGAATCAAAAAAAGGCAGACGGTTTACACTCCAATGGATTTTGCCCAACAACGAGTATAGACTATAACTGTCAAGAAACAACCACATGTTAAAATTCATGTATATAATTTTCAGTGACCATCTCTCATTTACATCCCTTATTGCATTTACATATATACATACAGACAGATAAGGTGAGAAAATCAACCAATTGATGTATTAATACAAAATTTGGTGCAGATCTAACATTCTAGATAACACACATCAAACACATTTGAGTAAATTTAGTTACAAGCTTATGATTGGACACAATCATAGACTATGCACTGACATATTTCGTCCAAAATTTAATATGTCTATCTTATTCCATTTTTTAATAACCACATTCCCAGACAAACATAATTCCAAAAATATGTTTTTTTTAACATAGGGAGATATGAAACATGGTGACTCATCTAAATCACAGGTACAAATTTCTTAGTAATTACAATACTTTTTTTGTACATTCCATATAAAAAAAAACAGGAACATAGGCAGAATTTTGACTAAGTGGTTGCCTAGAACTACAGGAACTAAAGAAGGCAACAAACAGGTCGATTAAAAACATGCTATTAATCGTCTTGCAAAATAATAATTTGTAAAAAATAGAAATTCTATGAATTATAAAATATTAGGATCATATTCAAACTTTGTGAAACATAAATAGGTAAGTTTCTAATTGTTTCTAATTCTAATTCATTTGGTTATTATAGTATATATAAACACCTAATGTCTAGTAATAAGATAATGTGTATTAGCATGGCTGCTGAGCAATCATGAAACCATAATACATATACAAATAAAAACACAATGTCATAAAACTATTGAAATAAAAATAAATCTAAAATAAATCATAAATATATAGCTTAAGTTAAAAGTGTGTAGAAATGTGAAACTAAATTTTCCAGTTCATTAAACGAGAAACTTCATAAATTCAGTACTTAGTACTGCTAAATGCCTAAATTCGCCACTGAACACAGCAGTGTCCTCTTCTCCATTTTCTTGTATATTTAGATAATGTAGCACTTTATTTTTCGGCCTACAATCCTTGAACACATTGCGGGAAAATGAGAGGCAGTGGCGAACTCTCAAAGGCTACAGCAAAGTCCACAGACTGGACTGCTCCTCCTTTCCCCCTAAACTCCAAGTGGAATGACTCAATATCTTGTTTTGTAGAATAATGAAGAATAACTAATAAGAATTTCAAAGAATTTCCTTTCAATTGATTGGATCTAAATTTTAATGCTGATATGCAATTTTGATAATAGGCAGCTTAATAAATTTAATTTATTTAATTCATTGTGTTTCCAAGTTATTGTGTTTAAATGCATATGAATGTAAAAACTGGCAACAAAATCTATTGGCAGATTTGGCCTGAAATTCAATATATATATGGTGATAAAATTATGTATTAAGTTTCAGATTTTCTCTTGGCATTTGCTTTATTATTAAAGTGTTTACATGCACATGAATAGAAGACTTCATTTACATGGATTTTGTCTAAAATTTGATATTAGGACAACATAGCAAATTTTCTTCCTCTAGCTCAATGTGATTTTAAGATTCGTTCCCAGATAAATATAATTCCAAAAATAGGTATTTCGGATTCAAAAATGTTTGGAAACCAAAGATCATCAAAATTTTAATGCCAGCTTTCTATAGGATTAAAATATTTAATTTTTTGACATATAAGATAAAGTATAAAATACTTTAAAAAAGATTAAAAAATAACATAAAAACTTACACTACATGCTCAATATCTTCTGGAAGTTGAAGTTCCTCATCTTCTTTCAGTTTTCTTATTTCTTCTAGTTGCTGCTCTACAGAATGTTGGTACAATGCTGCAAGCATAAAAATTGAATTCAATAATTAGAGAGAAACCTTTCATAAATAATTTATCCATAAAGAAGTTTTGAACATGATTTATAGGCTAACACGATATGTAAATTGCATTAGGCAACATGCTTAATTTAAGAATATCAAATCTCTCTACAGAGCAGATCGCTAGACAAGAGCTATAAAACTTCATTTGTCATCATTTATTGGGTGACAGTTGCTCACTAACAAAGAATTAAAACATTTTAATTATTTTTTAATTAACTAAAAATTAATTGAAATGTTTTCCACCAAACTTTGAAAAATATAAAAATGATTTTTCATCACTTTAAAACAAATAAAATATATATGTAGCTTCTCAGTTTTATACATCTTATTTCCAAGTAATTTTTTCACTAATTTTAGTTTTCAAAATTAGTTTTAAACACATTTTTTTTTGTGTGTGTGTATGTGCAATATGTTTATATAATAGTGTGCCACAAAATCACAAGATTCTGTACAAACAGTGTGATTATTTTGGTAGCTGCCTTTATGTAAAAGTAAAGATCAAAATTTTCTAGTTTATTAGTAAATAATGCTTTAATATATTTCAAAACATTTGAGTTTTTTTTTAACATAACATTCTTAGAACTTCTATTTTTCTGTAAATTGGATGATGCATACAAGTAGAATGTGCGGAATGATGCAATCAAATTAGATTAAATCAAAACAGATCAATAGCAGCTGAAACATTAACATGTAATGACATTATAAATAACTTTTTAATTGAAAGCTTTTTAAAGCAGACATTATTAGCTAACATATAAAAATAACACAATTAAGAAATTTAACCAATTTAAATTTTTGTAAAATTAATTTTTTGTTTAGGATAAGCACAAAAAACAAAGACATTCAATTGAAAAATGAAAGGGAACTATTTACCTTCTATATATAAACGTGACAGGATTTGAGGCAATTTCTCCGACTTTTTGACATTAGTAGGTAAATATTGTAAAATCTTTTCAGAATTGAATTCTGGTATGGTCAATACATTAAAGGCACTAAAATAAAGAAGATAAAGTCCTTTCATTAATACTTCTTACAGTAATAAATGAGCAACCAAAACAAGTATAAAATATGCTTTAAAAAAAGCATTTTTTAAAGCATATTGATTTAATTTTGTACCATTTAACAAATTTTTCGATTCCTGATACTCTATTGGCAAAGTATCGAATCTAAAGGATTAAATTCAGGAAATGAGAATTAAAAGGATACTTTTTCTAGGTTATTTAAAGCAAACCTCTAACTCTCTCTTTTTATTTTCTCAGACAATACAGCATGTTTCCCATTTAAACTATGTAGTAAAATGAAAAAAAAAAAAAAATCGAGTATACATTCTGACTGATTTCATCCAATACATGATACAAATCTACCAATATGCCCATGATCACACATCAAATTTCATTCATATGTCTCTTTCCCTTTTATGCTGACTCTCTCCCTTTACATAACTCAAGAACAGACAGGTGCATAAACAGAAATTTTTTTTGACTGTTTGGGTCTAACATTTGATAGGTGTTTATAATTCTAGTGATAAAACTATATCCTAAATTTCTATTGTTTAAAGCTATTATTATCAAGTGAATACAAATGGACAAATAAACCTCTCTTACAAGAATTACATTCAAAATTAGACAGAAATCTGCCATTTTGGTATAAATATCATGTTCCGAATTTACTCCATCGAGCAAACTGTATTATCCCTTTTCCATTTTTGAATTTTACAGACAAAATCGCAAAGAAAATTATGTGCATCCTAACCATTTCTATTCTTATCAATCTCACATAAACAGATAATAAAACTAAAAAACATATTTTCTGCATTTTTATTTATTACTAATATATAGATTTATGAAAATCTTGAGATTAATACTTTTTGGCAATTACGGTACAACTTGCTGTCAAGAAATTTAACCAATTCCTGAAACTTTGAATAATGATTTCAAATTCGATTAAAAGGAAAATCACAAAAAGATTTTTCCATTCAACTTAATTTTATTCTACAAAAATAATTTATTTACAAAGCCAGCCATTGCTGAAAAAAATTAAGATAAATAAATGAAAGAAAATTATAACGTTTCTAGTGCTTCCACTTGCTAACTTGGCTTATTGTACATGCGGTATGAATATGAAAAATATAATTAAAGAGCCATTATGGATTTTTGAGCAAATTTCGTTAAATACACATAAATAATACAAAGTAATGATGTATAAAATTGTGTAATGGGACCAAAATCTTTTCATTGTTAACAGCAACAGTGGTTCATCAATTCAAGAGAGAATAATGTGATGAAAACAGTGAAAAATAAAAGATATTTAAATAATAATAATAACAATAATAATTAAACAATTTAAGTTCTAAACCATAATCCTTATATTCAATCTCAGAAGCTGATATTTCCTTTATTTTAATATTACTTCAAGCAAGAGCAATGCCTTCGTCTGTTTCAATACACAAAAACAAAAGAATATTGATTTGATAATGTACTTTAAAAAATTATTATTTTCCTCACAGCTAAATAATTATTTTTAACTAAACAACTTATTACTCTGAATGGATAAAGAATTTTTTAAAATCATAGGTAATCAGTAAGATATAGATATTCATATAACGAAAGAAAACAGTTTTATTGAAGAGAAAGAAGACATAGGAAGAGATAAAAAGTCTTCAAATCTCTCATTTTCCCAGTGATTAAGGATAGCTTGTTAGTCTCTGCAGAACATTCAAACATGGTTTCTCTTTATTCATGCCTTCTTATTGCTTTGCTATGCACAAAGCGAATTTGAAAGTTCATTTACACTATTATGTACTGCACAGAGGAACAGCACAAAATGCTTTTTCAAACTAAAATGAAAAGAAAAACAACTATCAATTTTCTCAATCAATTTGTAGATGTGATTATCAAACATTTATTATCATTAATTGCATAAGATTATCCATATGCCAATAAGAGAGAACTAGCAAACTATAAGGAACAAGAGTTATTAAATTTTTAAATGCAAAGGCACAGCAGAAATTCAACCCACTAGGCAATTATAATAAAAACATCAATATTTATCTAATAGGCATATAAAATAAATATTAACATCAAATTAATATATTGCAAAGATAATATAAACCATTGCAAGATAAAACGTAATAAAAATGAAAAGTAGACACTAATATCAGTACCTTTTTTTAATGGGACATTTTGTAACAATCTCCCATTCTTTTCCACTTTTCATAACTTGTTTCAGAGCATCTATAGAATCCATCAAGTAATTACTAAACTGATCATACTTTGCATAACGATCTTCTGAAACACAGCCAACTTTGAAACCTATCAAAATGGTCAATCAATAAGATCAGAAGCACAACAAATAATTTGTGTAAGAATGAACACAACTGAAAAAATCCAGTTACACTACTACATGACAAAGAAAAGGCAACTAAATGGTAATACAAGTAACACAAATAAATAAAAGAACATATATAAAATACATAATGAATAATTTAAACACAAAAAATCTTTACACTTCATATCAGCATCAAATAAGGAACACAACAATCAATAAAGAGTTTATAAATTGAAAATATTTAACCTTAAAAACATCTTCAAAGATATACTTGAAAATATTTAACCTTAAAAACATCTTCAAAGATATACAAAGTACTTCACTAATCTACAGATAATACATTAGTGACCAAATAATTAATACTTTTTAAAAATTTTTGTTATACTGGAACCTAGGTTTTATTCCTAACAGAATATATCACTAATCTACAGATAATACATTAGTGACCAAATAATTAACACTTTAAAAAAATTTTGTTATACTGGAACCTAGGTTTTATTCCTAACAGAATATATTTCACAATAAATATAAATTTTCATACATAATTTTAAATGATATTTAATTCTTCAAGAAGCTAAAATGAGTTTAATGTTTTTTATATTTAGCTCCAAGAGGCTACTTTAATTAATTAATTTATTTATTTGAAATTTTTCTTATAAAAACATTAGATAAATGATTTTTTCTGAATGCATTGTTTTAATTACTTAAAAAAAAGTGGTGAATCATTTTCAAAGGTTTATTGTTTCAATATATTATTTCAGTTCCCGTATACCTGTGTTGCTGCTATGGAGTTCAAAATAAATTGTCACTAAGAAAGACAATGGTATTTATAGTAAAAAATAAATATCTCCAATATAAGGAAGAGAGAGATTTCATAACCCATTTCTTTATTTCCTTCAACACAGGCATAACACAGATATATGAATTAAATTTTCTGAATTGAGTCCTTCAATACTTTGTTTAAAATGGAAAAAAAAAAAAGTGAATGACAGAAAGAAAAACTTTTATCAAAATGATTTTATTCTACTACCAGGGCACTGCACAAAAACCTTAGCAATAATTTATGGAATAATGAAACATTTACACTTGGCAATAATTAGACCTCTTCATAGAAAAGCATCATCAAAATTCACATCACAGCAATTTTATAATAGCTCTAGGATTATAATTATACAACATAATTTTTCCAAACATACCCTTTTCAGTTAAACGTGTGTCAGCATTATCTGGCCTTAAATATACTCTGAATTCAGCTCTACTGGTAAACATACGATATGGTTCAGAAACTCCCAATGTGGTGAGATCATCAACTAAAACTCCAATGTAACCTTCAGTTCGACTGATTATAAAAGGATCTTTGCCTTGAACACTGCATGCAGCATTGATTCCAGCAATAATACCCTATAAAAAACAAAAAAATAATAGAATGCATGATGGAAATCTATATCTAATTTTGCATTTAATTAAAATGGATTGAAGGAAGCAAAGTAATGGATTATAATCCAAAAATTTAATTGTACAGATAGTAATTATTTATATTAAATAAAAACGATCGAAAATGCGTTCAGTGAACACAATCGAAATTAATCATAAAGTGAATTGATTAAAATCAAATTTAAGTGTTATGAGATTAAACTGACACGGTTTAAAGTAAGGTTTTTAAAAACAAATGCTTATGGCAACCAACAAGTTTGATTATATATATAATTTCAAGGCGATGTAAAAATGATGCTTGTATGATTATATTATTACCAAAAATAACAAATATCTTACTTTCCTTTTAAGTGAATAAAACTCTAATTAAAAGTTAGAAAAGAATATCTATCTATACATTGCTATCCACCAAAGTATATATGAATCAAATTTGATAGTGTTTAGTCCAATGATCTGACCAGTAAAGAGCCAACAAGCACCCGCACACATTCACTTTTATTATCAATAGAGACTGATTTTTAAAGTTTAAGTAATATAATGTTGATTATTTCTGTTTAATATTCCATTTAGAAAAGTGTAATATTTTTCTTTTTTGAAAGTAATAAAAAAAAATATTCAAATACCTGGGCTGCCGCTTCTTCATAGCCAGTGGTACCATTTATTTGTCCAGCAAGAAACAGATTTTTTATTTTTAAAGTTTCCAGTGAAGGTTTCAGCTGTCGAGGATCAATGAAATCATACTCAACACCATAACCTGAAATAGAAAAAGACAGTCACAAATCCAAAATTCATAAGATACCAATGAGAAATCTTTAAAATAAATTGAAATATATATTTAAAATTGTAAAGCTGAGTTCCATATATAAACTATAATACAGGGATAACATTAATAATATTTAATTATGAACATTGTACAAAAATTTTATTTTTAAATATAAGTTATTATATTGTTAAGTTATTAAGATATAACAAATTGAAAAATAATAGAGAACCATTATCATAGTTTTTACTGCTCATATCTATCATTAAGATCATATACAAATAATACTTTTTAATTAAGATAAAAAAAACATTAGAAAACTACATTGAGCTGTTTAATCTCAAACACACCTTGATTTTAAAAATCCACCCACTGCCCCAAAAATAGCAATTCAAATATTTAATAATAATAAAACTGAATGAACGCTTTGTCCACTGCATTTTACAGCACAGACTATTAGATTTAGAAATATATTAAATTCAGTATAAATATACTTATGACAGTGGTCTGTTATAAATTGGAGCATCTTGAGTGAGAGTAATTTGATGTTTTATTGAAACTGCAACTAAGAATATAAGAAATTAGTATCTAAATAATAAATAATTTTAAAAAATAATTAAAGAGAAAAAAAATCAGTCATCACTAATTAACACCATAACAATTTTGTATATCAGCTCCTTTTTAAATAACTTTATAAGCCAGCTTCTGCCACCCTTATTCATTCACAAGGATATTTTTAATGATATTTTATAAATATAAAAGGTATTCATACATTGGCTCTTTATAATGTTTTCGGAATTAATACACATATTAAAATAACAGTAAGATTGATGGCTGTCTCATTATAAGCCTTAGCATCTTTTTACTTTTTACCTATTTTAAATATTTTTTATCCAAAATTAAAATTAAATCAGTATAAAACTTTTTTAAATACTTTTGGGCTGTACTCCAATGGAGTTAGAAGGAATGGACAACAAAAATGAATACTTCAAAAAAAAAAAAAAAAACCTTTTTAAAATTTTAAATAGATTTTTACTTAATTCTTTTACGAGGATAATTTTTTAAAATAATACCACACAAAATTTGTAAACATATTGCCTTAAAACTCAGAAAACTTTCTTTCCATTGATACCAATTTTATTAATTCTAACTTACTGATTTCAACATTTTAAAAAATAATTTGTAATAATTCTTTATACTATTGTAATGCAATTCACAACATTTTCAGTATATTACAATTGTAATCATGCAGTTTTTTATTTGTCATTCATTTTATGCCATTAATTCAAAAGAGCTTTTTCTTCCATTTTTATCCTACATTCCAAATTTTCCCATTACTAAAAAATGTAAATACCTTTTACACCAGAATTAAAACCAATCCAAAACCAATTTGTCTTGATAATCTTAAATGGATAAACTTATTTTTGTTTTTAAAAGGCTTTGACGTTTACCGGATTTGAAAGGTTTGGATTCGAAAACAGCAAATTGTACAGTAGGTGAATGAACAAAATAGAGCTCTCATTTGAAAGAAACAACATAAAAATGCTGGTTTTTAAAATTATAGCCTAAAGTTTTTATAATTATAGCATAGCGTTAAATTTTTTAATATTAATATCAATTAAGCAAATACCTGGCCTCGTCATTATCACATTGTGTAATCCTGGAATAAATTTCAACATTTTAAGCTGAAGATCCTCTGGAAGTGTGCATGATAGTCCTTGCGGATAAATAAGGTCTGAATCCAAACCTATTACAGAAGATTCATAATAAGAGTGGAAAAACATAGAAAAAATGATTAAAATATTAAATTGTTATTTTGTAGAAAATTCATCTCGTGAGACAATTTAAATTTTATTACACAAAACGGCACATTCAGTTACATAGCACTGAATTACATTTTTTGTTTTTAATAATATATATTAATTTAATAAGGAAGACAATAGAAATTTTTTCCCTATAACCACTATAATTTTGGTAGTAACCATCCCTTGCATCCAAAAAGAGGAAAACTAGCAGGCAGGAACCTTGGTAAGTTCTTCACAATATTTAAATGAGGCTCTTGGAAAAAGGCATCAAACTCATTTAAAGGTTTGAATTTCAGCTTATAAAAGCTGTCATTTTTTTTCTTTTTTTCTTTCTACAGGACAGTTGAGAGAAAAGGAACAAACATGGAAATACTTGCAAATTCATTCATAAGATTTATAATAGTTTATATTAGGTAAAAAAAAAATGCTGTTCATATAACCTAAATGTTTTAGAGTAATATGTGATGTGAATTTCAATAAAAAAAATAGTATTTTTATCATTTATTAAAACAATATATATCTTAAGAACTGGAAAAATGTAAATATGTGGATTTTTTTAGTCAGTTATAAAAATTAGAAAGCTTGTCTTAGACTAAAAGAAATGGAGAATTATTAGAGAAATTTCATTTCAGGTAAGATAGATACATTTGGACTATTCCTTCATAAATTATACTCCAAAATGTTTTTATGTAAGTATAATTCGTTTTTCACTTACTTCCTGATATGTAAGAGGGTTGAAATCTGGAGCACTTCTGTAATCTTAATAAACTTAAAGCATTACAATATTTTCAAATCTCAATTATTTGTTAATCATTAATTAATCAAATTTTAATTTTGTACCATTTACTCCTCTTTGAAATGAGTTAGAAAACAAGAGATATAAAAATTAAAAAGTTTAAAAAAGAGAATAAAAAATATTCAAAAATATGTTGTTCAGTACAATAATAAAGTGAGTTTTAAAAAATTACTTTTAAATAAATTTATTTATGTTTAATTTAAAACCAAATAATTCAGATGCATTTATAGATTCTCTTAAAAATCAGAAAGCAAAATATCCTTTAGTTCTCAAATATTTAACTTGCACCAAAAATACATTTACTTTCATTAAAAGCTCTCTGCTTATATTCAAGAGCCATCATATCAAAATAACCAGACATTTGGAGGTTTCAAAAAGGCAATTATTTCAATAAATTATAATATTTCAGTTTTTCTCATAAAGGATTGATACATACCTTCAGGTTCAAGCCATATTTGATGAGAAAGATTCTCAAATTTTAAAACTTTAGATTCAATGGAAGGGCAATATCTGATGCAATATGAAAGAAAAAAATCAGTTAATTGAAATGGTAAGATATAAAAAAAATCCTTTAAGAAAATAAATTTATATTATCTTAAAAAATAATCAAATAATTTTAATTTGTATTTTATAAAATCCATGATTTTGAAGAATCAAATCTAAATCAACTCACCTTGGACCTTGAGTTTCTTCCATTACATGGCGATTAAGATGTTGGTTCTCTTTAATTAACTTTGCAACCTCAGGTGTAGTAAATGTTAAATAGGTAGGAACTTGATTTTCAGGCTGGAGAGGAAAGTGAAAATTGAGATTTAATTAAACTTTTATCACAACAAACTTTATTATATAAGAGCAGTATTTTCTAATTGAGTCACTTTTTCATCAGAGTTGAGAGAAATAATTACCAAACTGCATATGATTTCACTAATTACAGAAGATTGTACCTAGCAGTTAAAAAATTTACAAATTTCTGTTTCATACAACTACAACATTGGCTGCTTCTGAATTATGAAAAAGTAACATGTCTGACTTAAAATTTTGATAAATCGTAGGTACTTAAATATTATGTCAACCCATAAAGTATAAAACGAAACAAAAGAATTGCTTGTAATATTTAATATTATACATAAGTACATAAAACACTTACATATATTAAAGAAAAGAGTTTCTATCATCAGACCTGTTTTCTAATTTTTATAATAGGCTAATGAATTTGTAAGAGTAATTTGATATATATTGTAATTATTGCATATTCTTTATAGGTAAATATTTATATATATACAGAAATATAATTTATTAATTGCACTTGATGAACAGTTAGTTCACCAGAAATATTTATTAGTCTTACTTTCAATTAAATCTCTTATGCATAACTTAACATTCATGGTTCTTTCACAAAATTATTTTTAGGCATCAAATATTGATATGCATTAAAACAAGTTATTTTAATATCTTTAAATTTTTTCTGTTCTTTGTGACTATGTATCATCTTAATAAATCCTCATGATAACATAGTGCTGTTAAATATGTAACTATCTGGGTAATGTACCTTTTAATATTCCTTACAATACTGTAATCTCACTTTTTTAATCCTCATTTACACCACACAGATATTAAACAAAACGTTTCTTTCTTAAGTTTCAGCAATGGGATGGAATCATATAAATATTTAACAGAAGAATTGAAATGTTTTGAATTTTCGTTTAATAGTAAAATCTATCACTGAAAATTCTGAAAAATGTTTTGAAAAAATTGGTGAAATCTTGAAAGAATTTACATGGCAAGTAAATTAGTATCATTAAAATATTATTTTTTAAATTTTAGAGTGATGTAGAAATCTATTTTGGCATCAACATTTCAGTTATTATGGAAAATCTCTAAAATCAAGAGTAATATTTAAGTAATTGAAATTCAAAAAAGATATCATATAGAGATGCACATACCTACCTTCCAAAGTGTATCTGTATCAAATTTTATAGTTTTAGGTCAAATGGTCTGTCTTCCAGAATAAAAATCAAACCCCCTAATTTTTTTTTTTTTTTTTTTTTTTTTTTTTGTGAAAAAAGTCTAACATTAAAGTTATTAAAGTAAGATATCCAGGAATTCAAAACTCTTATAATATATTTTTACATTAAACATTTCTGTACATATTAAATTCTAAGATCTTAATTCTTATGTAAATAATATGTAATAGCTACCAATAATCCTGCACAATGACAATTTACTGAAAAAAAGTAAATAAAAAATAACTTTTTAAAAAATAAAATACTGTAAACTTTTATAATATGAATATTCACATTATGAATTAATCATTAATTGAAAAAGTATTCAGCATTTATAAAGTATCCAACTAAATATTCAAATATAATTAAAAATACCTCTATCCAGACTCTGGAATTCAAAAATGAAAATGGAACAGGAGGGTTATCAGGTGACGTTGGCTCAACCTCTGAATATTCTACTGAGGAAGCTTTTAATCTTGGAGGAGTACCTATTTAAAAAATGAATATATAATGTTGTGAGAATTTGCTTGGGAATGATTACATAGGTCACTGATATTCCATAATATGTGAAAGTACTTTTAACCACATCAAAGCAGCATTTCTACACCCACATTTAACCAAAACAACTGTTTATCCTAGTTCCTTCTAAGTGCTTTTATATTTGAACCAATGTCTTAAAAATCACCTTTAATAAAATATCTATGTTTGATTTTAGTTTCATAAAGTTGATATGAACAAATATTAATATTAATAAAAATATTTTTTTAAAAATGCACCTGTTTTCAATCTTCCTAATTTAAAGCCTGCTCTTTCAAGAGTCACAGCTAATCCAATAGATGGCTCGTCATCCATGCGGCCAGCTGGACGACTTTCCAATCCTATATTGATGGTTCCACGCAAAAATGTGCCAGTAGTAATTACAACAGTTTTTCCATAAACTAAATTTCCATTACCTAAAAATTGTACATTATGCAAGATTAAATTTTTTAAATAAAATAATTTTTATAAGAAAAACTGTTGAAATTTTAGATTTTTAAAGGAATAAAGATATGAACTTATTTAAATTATGAAACAACCTTTATTTTTTTAAAACCAGTATACTATATAGCTAAAAAAATAATAATATTTATTTTTTATGATTGATCAGTTCACAGCATGATAGCATGCTTTAAAAAGGATTCAACAATAACTCACAATTTATTGATATTAAAACACTAGACAGACAGCAATTTGAAAACATTTCAAATTATAGAGTATTTACAATTTATTAGAATTATAAAAACTGATAATGAATATATGAAATATTTTTTAAATGCAACTATGTTGCTAAATATACTAAGAAAATGTAATTTAATTTTGAATTAGATAATTTTAAGGATGTAATAAAGAATTATTATGGAACATCTTACTTAATTTTATTCCATGAATAGCAGGGAAACTTTTATCATTCTCTGCTTCTGATTTTAAGATTAAATCTTCTACAGATCCACTTACAATCTTTAAATTAGGTGTACTAAACAATTCTTTCTGCAGATATTTTTTATATAATGAACGATCAATCTGAGCCCTTGGACCCTAATTAAATAAAAGAAATTAACAAACTGTTACAAAAATAGCTAACACATTGTAATAATAAAAATTTTTTAAAAAAAGGTTGAAGAAATAAAATAATAAGAAGCAAAGAACATTATATCAAGCATATCAAACAATGTATAAGAGAAGATAAACATTAGTAATCTTTGTAAAGAATGGAGGGTACACAACACACACTTTCATAATTGATGATCCTTTATATTATTTTATGCACACCATTTTAATTTGATAACATTCATAACTTATGTTATAAAAAAAACTTACAGCATTCTGTTAAGTTAACATATAATATTTTGAAAATAATTTACTAATGAATAATTGACATATGAATTAAATTATTCATAGTAAAAAAGAGTAATAAATGCTATTTATAAAGTTAATTGCAGTATGGAAGCATTTTTTTTCCCAATATAACTGAAAATTTCACTAAAAAATATATTTAAAAAATGACATTAAAAACTAAATATTGTTATCAATATGCAAACTTGCTTCCTTGCACAGTTAGTTTTCTCATAAGGAAGAAGGTTTTAGAGATAGCTCAAATGGTTACCAAGTAAATGACTCCAGGGTCCAGAATATTTAAGAATCTTGATTGAAAACACCATTATGATTCGAGTTTTAGTGTTCTTCCTAAAACATTCAAGACCTTAATAAGGGATTTATAAAAAAAAATAAAAAAATAAAAAAAACAGCAGAAAAGAATCAGTATCCAAGTTAAGATAGTCAAGTGAATTGCACTTAAGTGAGTAGTTGAGTAATCCCCCTTGGGAGGGTTGATTTTATCACTTTCTCTTCAAGTGCAATTTGCTGTTTGCATGTTGTAGATTTTTGTAAGTACGGCACCATGTACATTCTCACTTAGTTCAGTTAATGAAATTCTCATTCTTCTTAGATTTTTACAGCATGTTACAAAATAGTGAACAAATTTTGAAGATTTTTATAACAACATATGTATATGGAATAAACATCTATTTTTCCATAGCAGGGCATGTTTTGTACACTGGGACTAAATAAAAATATGTTCATTCACACCAGAATACAAGGGCAAAGTGGAATAAGTTTTTCCCTTATTGATTGGTACAAAGAGATTCTAATAGGGATTCTTTGATATATATCAATTTAGGAAAGGTATCTTAAATATCTTTGAAAGAAAGGTATAGGCATTAGGGAAAATTGCAGTTAGGTGTTAGAAACTGCAATGAACATTAACTTTTTACAATGCATGTTGGAAATAATAAAATAAAAAAAGTGGTATTTGGATCAGGAAATAAGAGAAAATTCTAGAATAAAAAGATATGGGCTAATTTAAGGTAAAAAAATTAAAAAATTAATTAGGATTTATATTAAATAAATATATATTTTTAATTATCATTAAGCATACACACACTAATATACACATTAATAAGTTTATTTGACTTAGAAATAGATTAACATACTATCAAGTTCTTACTTTTCATGCTTACCAAATTAAAAAAAAGAACTGCTTTAATTGATTTTTATTGAACTAAAGCCAATTTTAAATAAGTTGCTTTAAGCTCAACATCAAAAGAAAAAATTATGAATCTGAAAATATATATAAAACATTAAAACACATGAAGCTAAAGCAGATAAAAATGCAAAAAAAGGACTAAAAAATGTAATATATTGTCTAGAGGTATGTAATAAAATTTATTATAAGAAATTGTAAGATGTAAAGCATTTCAAATGCACTAAAAATACAAAATTTTTAACAAAGGTATTTAATATCTTTGAGATGTATGAACTGAATGTTTTATTATGTATCATTCTTAGCATATTGTTATCATTTGACATTCAATTTCATTGCATGTTTGAAAATTTTTAGTGAGATTTCAGAAAGAAAAAAAGGCAATTATTATATACTTTCCATGATTTCATTTAATGTTAGAAGGTCATTAGGAGACATATAAATAAATTAAAAATTTACTTAATAATAATTGATATAATAAATTGGAAAATGAAATATTTGTTAGTAATGAATGAAAACTTAACCTCAAATAGTTTACACAGCAGATTTAAAAAAAAATATTTTTTTTTATAATTAATTTTGCTAACAAGCACATAAAAACATTAATGAAGAAGGCACAAGTTTTATCTATCCTAGTATTCGTGTACATGACTTCACTTTGTATTGCAATCTATAATTTGAAAAAAGCCTTATTCAGAAAAAGATAACAAGGGAGCAAATTATAACAGAATTCCTGTGAGTAGAAGGAACAAGTATCTGCTGGTTATTAAATGAAACAGATATTCACTAATCAATTTATAAATATTTGGGAACTCTATTTTATTTAATGCAAAATTGATTACATATTGATGGAGAATGAAATTACAAAATAATATAAAATCATATTAAAGTGAGATGTTAAATAGAACAGATGTTAAATTGTATTATTACATGTTTCATCATATAATATGAATTTTTCACATCTTTAAATGTTACAGTAGGCAAATTTATTGTTTACAAAATTTATTATTTAAAAGAAACCAAATATGTAAGTTCAGCATTATTAAAAAATAATGGTACGACAAGATAGAATTGACAATTTCAATAACATGATAATGATTATAACGAGCAATATTTAATAAGAATAAAAAAATTACCCAAACAGCTGGACCCTTGGCTTTATTAAGTACTCTATAATGAATACCACTCATATCTGTTAAAATAAAAAGACATCTTAATTAACATTCAGAAATTAAAATAACAACATCATACATGCATCTTTAATAATTTTCTTAAGTCCCGTAAATTAAGTACTTGATTGCCTAATAAGGGAAAACAATGACAAATGAAATTTTATATAAAGTCATATTTTAAAGTTCATTTCATGAAAAGTATCATAAAACATCAAAAGAAAAATGGCCATAAATAAATACAATTTGTGGATACTTTTCATTTTGTGTAATTAGGGTAGAGTATTTAAAATGTTTTTTTTTTAAAAGAAAAGCTGTTTCGTATTTACCACAAATGCGACAACATACACCATCAAGTGCATCAATTTCTTTCATTAAATGGCCTTTTCCAATCCCTCCAAATGATGGATTGCAAGACATTTCACCTGAGAAAATAAATGTTATAATAAAAAGAATAACTTACATAAAATCAGATATACAAAATCCTTATTTTAACAAACATAATTTAATGAATTTCTTTCATTGAAATATAAGATACTTAAACAACTGAATGCTATTTTCAATGAAAAGAAATTTAATAGTTACACATTAGGGACAAAGATAAAAATACAATTAATGAGCTAATACGCATTATCACATAGCTTTTAAATTGGTTATAAAAGTGAACTGAGTATAAATTATCCTATCACACCTCCTTTCTTAAAACTTATCTTTAAAAAAAATTTCCATTTTATTTTAAAAGGATACATTTCCATTCACGTGATAGCAACTAAAATTCATTTCAGTTAATGTCACATGCAGAAATGAACAGAGCCACAAAAATATTTCACAACAAAATCAATTAGAACAAAATTCTTAAAAAGCAGCCTAAATATTGTAATTATTTATGAATTCTTTCTTGATGAAGGACTTCTAAAAAATGGAAACAAATTTGTGTTAAAACAGATTTCTTTTTATCAAAATAAACTTGAGAACAATAGTGAAATCAAATCAGAAATGAAGATCAAAGTCATGTCTATCAATGTTGACAGATAAAAAAAACATCACATAGTGGGCTGCATTTCAAGTCTAGTCTGCAACCAAAGCAGCCCAGCAACCATTAAACTTAATAGGAGGAATTTTTTTTCTTTTATTTAAATTTCTTCTTCAATTATTGAATGACAAGTGAATTATGATGCCAACTGGGGCCTAGTATCCATGCAACTGAAATTTGCATATGTCATACTTATTGATTCATTTTCTAAAAAATGTAGTAGAATTTCCAGAAATGAAATTTTATTTGTTTTTAAATATTTTCTTTGCTTTTCAAACTCTCAGTATGAAAATATAATCAAACAACACACACACATGCATGCATGCACACACATAAACAAACTTTTAAAACCATTTCAAAAAATGCTATAAATCTGCAGTTCTAATAAACAAACACCACCACTAACTACAGCTTATTTAAATTTAGTCATAACATCATCATATATTTTAATTTATTATTGCTTTGAATTTTGAATTTTTTTCCCCTTTGAGAGCATTAATTTCTAGTTTTCTTTAAAAATTTTGATATTTTCAGGATGGTGACAGACACAGTGATGGTTCTATTGACCAATTTCAATAAACCTGAAAGTACTATGCATCCCTTTTACATCATGCTTTTAAGCATATAAAAATCTTCTATGTTCTTAATGATAAATTTCCTAAAATTTAGATTTAATGTCTTGTAAAAACTTATTGAAGTTAAATTACAGAGTGAGCAGTCTTCAATATTAGACAGACAAACACATTTAATAAGAATGAGGAAAGTATGAAATGTAGAGAGTCATCAAGAATCAATGGAGTTGTAAAAAGTACAATTGTGTTAAACATGGTAAATTTTTTATCTTATATCTTATTGCTGATATACTGTTAATTATGCAATATGATGGAACAAAATGCAGCCTTGTCCGGCAAACTTTGATTAATGTCCATTTCCTAAGGTATCAAGTCACCACTCTGCTGATGGTTATGAAACAAATGCTTGGGTAAATGAAGCACATTCAGACACTCTTTCAGAAATCTCAGGGAACCTTTTGTCAAGGAACCTTGCACGCACCATGGGTATTTAATCAATCACAATGAAAAGAGAACAAAATTTTACAGTAATATCCAGGCAGATGGTTGCAGTAGGCATTCAAAGGTTGCAGAAGGAATTCAGATGGTTGCAATAGCTTTATTTAATGGCTAGTTGAGTGCCTTTCAGCATTGACAGAGTCAATAATGATGAAGATTGAATCTATCCATTTGATTAGTTTTTCGAAGCAGTAAGAATTTGAATACATATGAAGTGTTTACCAATGTCAGGAGCTAGATATTCTATTTAGCTGTCATAAACGTATAATACAAAGCACAGCATTTACAAAAAGAGAATTTGAATGCTGAAGATTTAAGAAGAACCAGTCATGGAAATAAATGATGAAAATACCAGATATAAAATTTTACACAATTTAAAATTTATGAGTATAGAATAATAAATTCTAATTCAGTTCTCATTTTCTGAAAACTCTAGACATTATTGGGAATTTAAAAGCAATCATGCTATCTGAAAAGAGTTAAGAGAAATTGGATACTATATATTATATGGCAAAGAATAAAAATTAAAATAAGTTTAAAGTCATATAATAAATGTTGTCATATTTTGTTATAATAAAAGAAGAAAACCAATTTACCAATAGTATTCAATTTATGAGTTAGAAGAAGAGTGCTGCAACCCATTCTAGCTGCTGCAGCAGCAGCTTCAGTCCCAGCATGTCCTCCACCAACAACAATAACATCATAGAGAGATGTCTGTGAGCTAGCATATCTTAAAAATATATGATACAACTGCTTAAAGTTTCTATGGAATATGTGATAATGGTATGTAGATTTCATGATCTGCAAGTGAAAATAAAAATATGTATTAGCATTAATAAAAGTATACTGATTTAGATAAATTTATTCATGAGAATAAGAAAACAATGAATAAAATTAATAATGAAGTAAAAATTTAAATCTTTAACTAAAAAGAAATCACCCTCACTAAAAGAAAATATATTGCCAAATATCTGATATGATGAAAATAAGCAAACAAAGAAAATAATGCAAAAAATGTAAAAGAAAATTTATTAAATAAAAATCTAAATTTTATTGCATCATATTTTTATGCTTCGATTTTAATCAAGATTTCTTTACATTATGTAATAGTATTTTATTCTTAGTTTTACTTAAAGATAAATTAAATGATTGAAGAAGTTATACAATACTGATATTGTAAATTTTTCAACATTTTATGAAAAAATTTATAAAATTACACTTTAAAATTTGCATATATATATATATATATATTCAATCAAAATGATTTATTAGTTTCTATTTTATATGTTATGTTATTTAATATGTTAATATGATCTGAAAATATTTCAAGAAAAACTTTAATTATTATAAATACATGCAAAAATGATATTATAGCGTTATTATTATAATAAAGAGTCATGATTAGTATTATAAATGTGCCTTAAGCAAATATATGAAAATGACTATAACCGATATGATTTACATATAATAGAATATTAACTTAAAGTAAGCTTAAATATAATGAAATGATATACTCAATGAATAGAGAAGGACTAACTTTTCAATAATTTTACATAATCAATTTTATACGACTTTTGTAAAACTATCGCATCACTTCTTCAACATGAAGACAACCGAAACTGCTCCATTGCTCTCATGCGGCCAATAGTAAACAAAAATAAACTAAAGTGCTGCCATTCATTAAAAAATATATAATTTTTAATTAGAGAGGAAGAACAGCGAAAAAAAAAAATAAGAATCTTATGATGCATATTTAAATATGATTTTAGAAAGAATAATATTAATTTTTATGCATTTATTCAAATAATGCTTTTTAAAAAGTGTTGCTATTAGAAGAGCTGGAAGAACATCCACCCTAAATGTTACGTCGAACTAAGGAAAGAAGTAGCAAAATCAGACTTCTTATTAAATCTTTTCTTTTAACCTACTTTTTTCGATTCCAGGTTCGAAATCCGATTCCATCAATGATCCGCCATTTTAAATCAGTCTGGATCAATCCCGTTGGCTTTTGATACAGAGGCTGAGATTTATTGCTATTAGCGATAGGCGAGGACCGAACACGCAACCTTATGGTTCATAGCCCAGTAACATGACCACAAGACAAAAGAAATTTCTCATGTCTTGTCGCTATCTGGCTTATAAAGCGTCACCACATTACTGTTGCTTCAAAACAAAACGTAAATATAGCTAAATAATTTCTTTGCTTCCTTAACTTATCAGAGTCACTTCTTTCGGAAGTTAATGGCAGAAAAGTGTATCCACATTCCAAGGGATTAAGCTAATGCCAAAATGATATAAACAGAAATGTAGAACCTGTAAAAATACGTTTAACTGTTGTAGCAATCGTTCTAATTCTCGGAGAAAGCACGCCAAAGCGTGATGTGCGTTTCATCTCCATTAATCATAAAATGGCATTGAATGCGCAGCATGACTCAATTTCCCGCCTCTCGGGGAACGCGGTGAAATACAACCACAGTAGCTCCGAGGGACAGAGTGCTTGATGGTGTTGTGTGTCGAATAAAGTTATATTTTTGATATAATCGGAAAGTGATTGTTTCCCCACCCTTACATGGAGTCAGATCATGACAAATAACATTATGGATTAATCAATCCTCTTCAGTGGTGACTTAGACGTGATTTGAACGCTCAACCTTCTGATCACCAATTCGCTACATTGGTGACCTCGTACGATGAACCTTCAACCTTCGTACAACTGTTGTGGCGCCATCTACCCACAGCAAACCAAAGTCGTCAGATTCACTTGACGCAGCAACACAAAGTCGTCAGACTCATTTGACGCAGCAACAGCGTCAGCAACCACTCACCCACACACGCTCCCCATAACGATTGGCGCTACTCAAATGGGTACAGGCGCATTAGAATCAACAGCTAATGCATCACCCCTCAACAGTCGTATCATTCGTCTCACCTCCGACTCACTGGAGGAAGAGTCTGTGGTGAAAGCTTATAAACCAGTTAACAGCTACGCTGCACGAGCAATTGCTTTTGTATCGTGGTCATGTTACTGCGCTGCGAACCACAAGGTCCCAGGTTCTATCCTCGTGCATCACAATCCGCCACACTGTCAACAGAGATGAAATGGTAGAGGGCATGCCGAGTTATTTCTTGAAAAAGCCTTTCAAAGAGAAATAATTTTTAACTTCACCATGTGAATAAAGATATCGATTTTATTAATTAGATTCTGAACTATTACACACTGTCACTGAGAAATGTATTCTTCTTACACCATATAATTTATTCCTTAGAAAGAATGAGGCACTAATGGGAATAATATCCCATTGTGACTGGATACCACTCAACCTTCAACCAGAATATAAAAATAATTTTAATAAAATTTTTTAAAGTGTTTATTAATTTTAATTGTTTTTAAATTTTTAGTTGTTGTTTATTATTTTGTGCATTATAGAATCCTAAAGTGAGTTTTTTCTCTCAAATTCACTTCCAGGTAAAATTCATAAGCAGTGTAGAAATGAGGCAAAATATAATTTTATCGCCTCTTGTTATAAACCTGGGTTTAGCAAGATAAATGGCGCCTGGGGAATGAAATTATTATTACTTATTCCTCATAGCATATAACTTTAAAACTTTTTTTTTTAACATAATCGCACTAATATCTTTTCACATTTGCTCTTCTGCTATCATTGCTTCTTGAATTAAAATTTAAACGTTACAGCACTGTTCAGTTGGAATTTTAAAAAATAAATGCTACACTGCTATTTATATGGAATTAAAATGTAAATAAATTGATAAATCATTTCATAAATTAATTCTATTCAGTTATAAGGAATTAAAAAAAATGTATGCAATTTTAAAACTCTATTACATCAAGAAATGAATGAAAATTCCATTACCAAAAAACAACAATTCATTAATTGCATCCACTAAGAATTCCTTTGCAAAGTATATTAGAAAGAAAAATAAGTAGTGCATTCAAACGCATGATTTATAAAAATAAATAACTTCCAGATTTAGATAAGAGTTATTATTATCTAAATGACTCTGTAGAAAAGAGTTAAATCATGTCATTTCAAACAATCAAAACAGCTTTAAAGGGAAAAAAAGGATAATTATTTCGACATTTTAGGGAAATTGTTTTAGATTCAATTCATACTGAATTTCTATTCGTCATTATTACATCCTTAGTGTTAAAAAAGAATCTTATTTCTCATTTGAATATTTAAAAAAAATCATTTCTTTTATTTATTTTATCGTGATCAATTAACGGTAATTTATATCTGTATATATTTACACAGGTCTATTAAAACATGTCATTTTTTTTGTAAACCAATAATTAAAAAAAAAAGAAAAAGAACGAAGAAGGCAATGCAAACGGAACGGAACTTGTCTGATTCGAAGTTGCTACAAAAACTCAATTTATCGAAAGATTTAAACTAAATTTTTTTAAAGATGTAGAAAGAGAATATTAAATAAAATAGGCAAAGAATAATTCATTCATAATATTTAATAATTTTAATAAATATTACATAATGAATAAATAAACTATGATTTATTGATAAAATTTTTATTAATCTTATAATAATAATTATATTAAATTTATTTTATTATTTAAAAGAAATCAGAAATTAAGAATTTTCTTTTTTTTGTATATGTTGACTAACAGTCAAATGCGGAAGAGGATTACATTAAAAAGTTATTGATTGTGATCGCTCTATGGATATGAAGTACTGTTGTAAGCAATTAAAGAAAACAACTTATAACGTTTCAGAGAATAACAAATTTGTAGTCTTGACTTTAAACTAGGCAAAATGAACTCGTCCTATACGGATGGTAATTTATCATTATGCTGATAGGAAATTGAAGGGGTCAGAAGAAAATTCGAACTGCAAACGAGTTAAAAACATTAAAATTAGCCAAGTTGTACGGAAATAATAATGATTTAACACATCCTTTTAAAGACAAGTTTTCGTGTAAAAACTGTTGTGCATGTATAATTTTTTTTTTGAACTTGAACTCGCTTTCTGTATCGAAACGAAATTACTTTTTTCTAATCTGTTTTCCAGACATTGGTAATAGTTCGAAATATTTGTTTAGTATATATATTGTTACAAACCTGCAATTCGGCTTCCCAGCATAGTTGGTTCCATCATAGGAAAGACTGTTTTAAAGTCATCGGTATTGGACGGAGTCCGGGTGTCACGTCGGAGGTCCCAGAGCTTGGCGACAAACTTGGCGACCATTAGGCGACTTTGGCGCCAAAATAGATTATACCCGAAACATCGAGAATTTTCCCGATCCGTCCAGTAGGAACCGAGATACGCCTCGAACGTTCCTGATTGGTTGAGAGGCTTCTAGCCCCGCCTCCTAGGACCTATAAAAGGGTCTGCAGCTGCCAGACAGGGAGGTCGAAGTCAGAGTGGTCGGAGTAGTAGCCATAATCGATTAAGAAGAATAGTCGGAATCGAAGGGGCGGAGTAGTCGGAATTGACGATGAAGAACTGGTCTTCCAGGGTTTAGCAGAGCAGCGACGGAGTCAAGCTGGAACTGAACTAAGCTGTGCGCTACTGTCTGCAGTAGAGTTTTGTTGTGTGCTGCTGTTACACGTCTCGCGGCTGAAGATAATTGTCTTCTTTGTGCTGTTTATAGTTGTCGTCTTTGTGCTGTCCTGTGTGTCTTCGTGTAAATAAACGTCGTTGTTTTTATTCTACTGTCGCCTGCTGATTGAGCGTTCTCCACACCATATCACTTCCACTATCCAAACGAATCCCGGAAATTTCGTAACAATATAAAAGGTTTCTAAATTAAATTTCCCCACCATATGTTTAAAGGTTCATCTGCTTCGGACCCCTTTTTCATAAATGTTAAAATTGAAAGCATTATCGAAGTATATCAGTGATGGACTGGCTAGTTTCTCAACTTACCGAGGCGACTGGAGGCCCCTTGTGCATAAAATAGTATGTTCCCCCCCCCCTTCTAATAAATGTGTGAGAGAAAAAGGGAAAAATTTGCTCATGAAAATAATTGCTAGAAGTTTCCGAGGCTTTTTTCATACAAATAAGAAAAATAATAATACATTTTATGTTACAAATACACAACCTTCTATGTACTGACCTGGTTGTAAGAGCGGCTCAAATTTTTCATGATTGATGATGCCCGCTGAAAGGTTGAAGGAAAACTATCGCTTAATGCAGGAAGCGATGGTCCATGTGAAAAGTGACTAAACAATGTGCTTTTTTCTCTCTCTTTCTATTTTTACAGCCGCATTTTAGAGTAAAACTAACATCTAAATCTGTGTACCGAATCTTATCTATTTAGCTCTCTTCGTTTAATTATCGTGTCAACTAATATTCGAATAGCCTGACAGATGGACTTCCTATGGACAGATATGACTCACAATTTGATAGAAATCTACAAATTTGGTGTAAAGATGCGTATACCAAATTTCACTCTACTAGCTCAAAGCGTTTTTGAATAATTTTTGTCGCAAACAGACAGACGGACATTTTTCAAAAATGTGTTTTTCGAACTCAAGAAGGTCTAAAACGTGGAGATTCGTCAAAATCACAAGTTCGAATTTTTTGATGATTACTATACTTTCTCTGTGCTATTTCTCTATATAATACAAGAAAGTAAAAAAAAAAAAGAATCACATAGATATATTATAGAATTTAAAAACATGAAAAAAAAATCTAAAAATTAATGAGCAAAAAATAAACGATTCTTTGTTTTATTTTCAATAAATTCGAATATATTTTTTGTAGCACTCTGGTGCGAGGTCCTGTAGGCTAAATCGATCCAATTGGCTAAAGACTATTTTTTTTTTTAAATTTTCTTTAACAACTACTGAGAGTGTCACAATTTTTCAGAAAAGGTTTTAAAAATAAAATTGATTAAAAATATTCTGTAGTAAGAGTAAATAACTTAAGAATCTATATTATGCATGGATCATAAATCAATGTATGAAACACGTTTCATTCATATTATTAACCATTTTATTAAAAAGAAGGGAAAAAAGTATATGGAAATTTTATATTTTGCATTACAAATAAAAGGAATTTTTCCCTTAAATTCATCATTCTTATTTTAAGATTTATATGTCCTACCTAATAAGTAAAGTGTGGGTGGTTTATTGCATGTTCTTTTCGGACGTCCAAAGCTTCTATGGGGTGGATGATTTGACAAAATTTTTTATTAAATTATAAAAAAAGATAGATAAATGATTATTTAACTAATATCTTTTACTATGAATTAATAAATCGAAAGGAATCCATAATCCAACATTTTAAAATTCAGCGCCAGGTTTTAAAATTTTCTACGTTTTAACAATATTAAATGAGCAAGTAGACTGCTCCATTCACAATTGACGTAGGATGGGCAATTTAAAAGTACACTTCAAACTATATTTATTTTTTGCTCTAAAGAGAATTTTATCTTTAATTAAATAACTGATTTATATTAAAAGTAAAGAAAACATCCAAATATATGAAGTGAGCAGAAAATAACTGTAATATCAAAGCACAATAACAGACAAAATAAATTCCAAAAATTCAAAGAATGCTGATTTTTAAATTCTATTTTGATTAAAGATATGCAGTTTAGCTTAGAAGTAATAATATTAAAATAATACTATTTATTACTATTTATAAGTCGTTGTTGTTTTGACTAATCTCACTTGGTCTAGTTGTTTTTGTTGATATTATATACATTATGAAAATTATTCTGTAGTGCACATAAGATTTAAATGCCAAACGACTCATACTTTAAAAAAATATTTGATTTCAGTAAAAAAATATTTTTAATACCAATTGCAGTTTAATAATTTCCACTTTAATCTAAAGATGAGATTTTACAGGAGCTGACAGAAAATTAGAGAGATACATAATACAATGAACAGTATGGCGTAAGGTCACCATAATAGCATGAGTGAATTATATAACTATCAAAACTTGTTCAAAGAAATATTTTTAAACTTCAATCAATTAAGAGATATTTAACGAGCATTAATTCCTGGCGAACCGGCTGGTAGCTAAAAGTGACTAGTTAATAATAGTTGATTGTAGTAGATTATGCCATATTATTAATATTATTACAAGCCTGTAAAGGTGCTCCCCAGCACGGTTAGTTCTATCACCGGAAAGAATGATTTACGATCATCTGTATTCGATGCTGCTTGGGTGGCGAGCCAGTGATCCCAGAGCTTGGCAACGAATTTGGTGACTTTGGCGACAAAATAGATAATGCTGGAAACTTTGGGAATTTTAACGATCCTTCCATTAGGAACCGAAATACATCTGATTGGCTTAGAAGATTCCCGGCCCGTCTCCCGGGAACTATAAAAGGACGGCATTCTCAAGCTGTCTGTAGTCGTAGTCAAGTGTCGAGTCTTGGAGAGGATAGCGGAGCAACGACGGAGTGCCAGTGTTGTGTGAAGCCCAAGCTATAGCTGAAATAAGCTGTGTGCTGAATCCTGTTGTCTACTATGTCGTTCAGTAGTGAGTCGGCAGTTGAATACAGCTAAAACGAGGAGACAATGAAAACTTCAGCCGTTTGAAGAGACCGTAGAGCGAAACTCCGAGGATCCCTTCTCCTGCTGGATTCTGTCTGGTCGCTTTGTGTGTTGTGGTCGATTTCTACTTGTGGGCTACTGTTTGCTGCTGGATGCTGTCCTGTGTTCGTCTCGACTGTGTATATTTGTCGTTTCTGTATATTCGTTTCTTCGTGTGTAATAAATGTTGTCGTTGTTTTCTACTGAGGTCAGCTGATTGTTCTCACACCATACACCCACTATAAACGAACCCGGTGACTTTTAAGGACTTAGTATATAGTAGTAGAAGTAAATCCGCAACAATATTGTGTTAAAAATTATACAGAATTTATAAAAAATATGTCACAATTGCTTTCTTATATCCCAAATATCATAAAACATAACTAGATTGGGTTATTATTATAAGTATTGTTTATGGGCTTTTTCGATATGTAATTCATAAAAAAATTAATAAGCATTTTTTATTTGCATGAAATCACGAGATCGTTAACTATATGATATTTGGAAGTCTTTTTCTATTTCAAGCGATCACTTATCCTTGCCAATTTCAAGCTGCATTGTTTTCGTTTAATATTTTTTCTGCTTTACAATTTTTGTTAGCAATAAGAATGCCTATAAAGAGTAATATTTCGTGTTGACAATACGAAAGAAACTATGATCAATTGAATCAACAGGAATGGACGTACATTATATTATCAAAAACATTAGGACATTCTAGGATTTAGACATTTTCTCGAATTTCTCCTAAAAGGCTGAATAAACTTGTTTGAGATGAGACTATGTAAAGAATAATGTTGCGAATAAATAATAAATTAAAAACAATTATAATAAATCTAAAATACACTTTCTTCGTCATGTTAGTTCTGTAGTTGGGAAAAGAATTTGCAGGGATTCTTAATGGAGGCTGAGTAAATGATCTGAGACTTAGGAAATAAAAATGAAGGTTTTGGAAAACGCAAGAATGACAACTAATTTCTCTTAGAAACAGAGTTCTGGAGATTCTTTTAAAGAATTCCATATGACGTCATGCTTTTTGGAAGCCCAAAATTTAATATATGAGGTATTCAACCAAGTTAATCTCTGTTGGAAATTTAGTTCGTAGTACAAGTTAGTGAGCTGTTAATGTCAAGAGTTGGTTGATAGTTCTGCTGCAGTTATTTAATCAATGATTTGCTGTCTGTTTTATGTTGTTAATGTATACTTATTCTATTCTTTGTGTGCACCTCAGTTTTGGTTTCGTTCCATGTGTTTCGTATTTTTTGGAGTATTTGGGAAATAATGCATTGCTTTTCATTAACCATCTTGCTAGACTACATTTGTTGTACACCAACTAGGCGAACTTTTTTAGCAATATTTTTGAATGCACACTTTTCTTTGGCAACGTGGCTATTTAGAATATTCGACAGAAAGGAAGAAAATGATTAGAGTCATTAAATTGCAAGTCATGTCCTATAATTACAAGTCTATTTTCCCCAAAAGCTGATAATGATTTGCAATTTTTATCATTGCTTTTGTTTGCTGTATGCCATATTTGTATGCATTTTCGTAAAATTAGCACATGTATTCGAGAAAATATTGTGTTTTTAAAAAAATACCAGATTTTTCACTTTTTTTTTGCTTGTAAT
This sequence comes from Argiope aurantia, assembly GCA_026543865.1. Classification (NCBI taxonomy): domain Eukaryota; kingdom Metazoa; phylum Arthropoda; class Arachnida; order Araneae; family Araneidae; genus Argiope; species Argiope aurantia. The sequence goes on along the minus strand of JAPMOR010052242.1, from coordinate 2,467,127 downwards.
AAACAGTTTCCAATCAGATTATGTGCTATTTTAAGTATATATATTACCACATTCAAGCACATTGAATTTTAAATAAATACTTTGAATATTTGAGGAAATATTCAAAGTATTTATGCGCAGATGCACAGATGCGCAGTAAATAACTTTTAACTGCTCATCTGTGTAACATAACATTTTTCTCTTTTGCATAGATTCTAAGTCAGATATGCAGGCCAATCGACAGAAAAGTTCCTAGTTAGATATTTTAAAGATTAAAAAAAGCATCGTCTTTGCAGAGAGCTGACTTTCATTTGCTAAGAGAAACTGGATAAAATGAGATTTTTCACAAATTATTTTTTTTTTCAAATTTGAATTGCCACATTATTAAAGTAAATTGTATAAAAGTTCAAAATATGCGAAATACCCTTGTATATAAATATAATGCTTAAATTGCAGTAAACAGGCATAACAAATGACAGCTAATTTTAATTTTAATTGTTTAAAAAAGTAAGAAGTAAAAAAAATATTCTTTGAAACAATTGAGAAGAAAAAGAACAAATATGCATTTTATTTATATTCGTAGTCGAAATATGAAAGATAAAATATATACTTAATTCATTGAAAAAAAAGATAAAGTGATTAAAGTACTTTTTTGTAATTTGAGTTTGTATAGAAAATCTGAGTATTTCAATAAATTTTTACGCTAACATAGATAAAATTGCACAAAAGCCTTTGCACCCAAGTTGTATCTCTTTTAATAACAAGTAATATATATATATATATATATATATATATATATATATATAAATTTTTAAAT